>CM053581.1:482519987-482560298 GCA_028627135.1 Pseudochirops cupreus
TTTAAGTGAAGAGTTGATCTCAAATACACAAATATAGTATGAAGAATTTTCCATTTTGAATGATTGTTTCTAATTTGATATTAATTTGACTGGAGTAATACCCATGATGTTCAAAATTGGCTCCTTTTTTAGAATATTATTTATAAATATATGCGTAGGCACATATAAATAAATATGCACAATCATAATTATCATGCAATTTTTAGTTTCCATGGTCAACCAGTATTCTAGGCACTGTTGTATGGAATTTTAAAAGCATATCCACATACTTGTTTTATGAGCTACTTTGCTCCTGACTTACTAATATCAGCTAAAGTGTGCATTTATTATGTACAAAAGGTCCTGGCTATCATAACCCATTGTTTCCCCTCTCCTTAAAAAAAAAAAAAGCTTTCCTTTCAGCTAAAATTAAAAAGAGGCAGAAGGAGAGCTGATGGCCCCAAAACAGATATGCATTAGTTAAAAATATGAAACATAGACTACACCTCCTACTCAGAAAAGTACCAGACATGATGAAATATATAGGAACAGACCTTCCTGTAAAGAGAACACAGCTGTTTAGGATTCCAGTGAAATGCATAGAAGATAACCTCCAAATGGTACAGGGGGCAGCAAAAACAACAAAAAAAGGTAGAATAAAGAGAACAGATATACAACACTTTTGTTATGTAAGAAGCAAAAATATCTTTCAGCAGAGAAAATTATGTTGGGTGATACAGTGTCAAGAGTAGAAAAATGCATCATATATTTTCTTCGGGAGATGACATTATCCCACAGTTCTCCATTTCTTCCTCATCTGTGCAGTGGCTATTCTTGTTTGGGAAACTAACTTCAGAACCTTCACCATGAGCTTCAAAGCCTTCCATGAGCCTGTTCAAGCCGTTGCGCTCTTTCTGGGCTCCAACTGGAAAGATTGTTATTTCTTTGCTTATTTCCTTTCACACCCATCTCTGGTTAGTTTAATATTATATTAATATGTACTTTGTGATTAAGGATGTTTTTCTCCCTGTAAACTTGTCTTCTAGGGATTCATTCCTTTGTTTGGGATGGGAGAAGGACAAAGGGGGCATGAGATATTTGTTTCGTCGAGTACATAGAGGTAAACAAAAAGTAAAGTAAGGCAGACCCAGGTAGCCATTGATCATTGACCATCTCTTACTACAGCTTGGAGACCGAGGCTTTATTATCTTAAATTAAATAGTGGATAAACTCTTAAAAGGGTGGGGGTGGGGGTTACCTGATACTTTTAACGATCTGGACAATGGGAAGAAGAGAACTGTAGCCTGTACTAAAGCCTAAGCAGAAGAGTAGGTATCCCAGTGTGCAGAGAATAGTTGGTAGTATTATTTCAGAAAATCAACAAATAAATAACAGTACATAATTAAATGTTTGAGTGAGCTATGTTTCAGAGCTTACTAGTTGGAGAAAAGAGGAAAAGTATAGGAATTATTCAGGACCTAGGAACCCATAGGGTCACATTCTACTGGTCTGAAATATCCTTGAGCGCAAAGAGCTGCCATTTTTCTGTACATCCCACGTAGCACCTAGCATGCTGCCTGGAATAGAATTAAGGAATACAAAAAAACATACATACATACATATATATATATATATATATATATATATATATATATATATATATATATATGTACACACACACACACATATATGTATGTATGTATGTATGTATGTATGTATGTATGTATTGGTTCATTTAATTTGCCCATGTGTAGTAGAAGTCACATTTCCAAAAACAGTTGTTTCTGATCCATTCCATGGTTTGTCCATTTGTTAGGCTTCAATATGGTATTCCATATTGGTTTGACCTCCTTGGTTAGCATTTACCCCACCTCCAGTCACCTAGGGCCTTTTGCCATTATATCATTTTTGCCTCCACCCCACATACCGATTTCATTAACACCATCCCCTCTCATATAAATGTTAATGTCATCTCAAGGAAAAAATGGTGACTGATGGAATTTTATCTTACATAAATACATGTTGACTTTTTAAAATAGAATTACACATTCATATTCATATAATTTGAACAAGAAAACATGAAGAAGGCTGCAACATGTTGGGTTGACTTACCTGCAGTAAACTTATGGGTTGTCATTGGACAACAATTGGATTTTCAAGTATATGGAAAAATTAAAATATAATGAACCTCAATAATAATAACAACAATGGTATAAATAATCACAATAATAATAGCTAACATTTATATGATGCTTTAAGGTTTGCATAGTGTTCTATACATATTATCTCATTTTATTCTCACAACAGGCTTGTGAGGTAGGGGTTATGATTATCCTCATTTTAACGATGAGGAAACTGAAGCAGAGGTTAAATGACTTGCCTAGGGTCATGTAGCTATTATCTAAGATTGGATTGTAATCTAGGCTTTTCTGAGTCCAGGTCTACTGTTCTATCCACTGCCACCTATTCGTCTACAGAGAAAATATCCACACTGATGACACTACAAATCGATTGACTCCTGGAATATGTTCAGATGGTAATTGAGAGAGTCCAGGGAGATAATGCATGAAAAATACTCAGCAAAATTTAAAGCACTATATAAATTCAGCTATCATCATCATCATCATCACCACCATCATCATCATCATCATCACCATCACTGCAATTAAGTTATCTTTGAGTATACCATTCTTTTAGCTACTTTTTAGTCTTTTTGGCATTATAAAATTAATCACTGGGGCATGGATATCTTAATTAAACTATTACCTTCATTCTGTAATACTTAATGCTATTCTAAGCACTCAAATATAATTGAATGAATCCTATTTGGTATATCTACATTATATGGTATATAGATTTCATCCTTGCTACCTCTATTTAATGCTTATTTATCACTACATTATATCTACATATAAAATCTCACAGATTTGGCAGGCTTAATCAATATTGCCATTTTATGATGCAGCAGAGCACTTTATCAGTATCTATAAAATGATTTAAATGAAGGTTCTTTCTGCATTCTTAAAATGCAGATGTCTTAGAGTTTGTCATTCAAGAATCAAGTCATCTCTTTTTCTAATTGAATGAAAACAATTCATTTTAATGAGTTTTTTATTAAATTTCAGAATTCCATGGCAATATGTTAAAATTGCACATTTAAATGTTCGTATGTCAGAAAAATGAAAACTTGGGGTTTTCATAGCAACATTAATTTCCCTACATTGCTTATGTCTTATAATAAAGTGTGCATTTAAAACACTAACCAGCAATGCAAAAATTATATATAATCAAAGTTGGACAAGTTAATGTTGCTAAGAGGATCTTAACTTTCATATTCTCTGATTTGTTTTCAAATTTACAGCTTTTAACACTGTGTTAATGGAAGTTCTCTGCATTTAATTTTCTAATCTTTATAAAAGAGGAATGAAATAGTAACAGAGATTGAAAAATTGATAATAGCTGCACTAATATTATGAAAATCCAGGGATGTAATTGTGAAGTTTGAAAATGTGATCTGGAAGCTTCAAGTCAGAATTCCCTTATCTCTACTTCTTTGTATTACATCTTTTTTTCTTTCATTTTTAATGATTACTCCAGGAAAAATTTCTAGCTTAAGACAGCATTTTTTAGAAGACATGTTACAGATCAAAACTAAACTCAAGCAAACATCCATAACAAGAAATCAATTAGAAAGTCACTTGTCAGTTTATTAGTATGCATACAAGTGTATACAATGACACCCACACTTTCTACACGCATATAAACATTTTCTTGCCCCAGGCAACTATCTTTGTATACATATCTATTGTGTTCTACACATATACAAATGCACATGGATATGTTTCACTTTTTTATCAAGCTGAAAAAGCTCTATGACCTTAGTGATGTATTTATGTTAATTATCCAAGAAAAGCATGGGCAAATTTTGAAGGGCTCATCATTATATTGGCTTCTGGGTGAAGAATTTTTTAACCATAGAACTTTTAAAAGACTGAATACCAAGTTGCAGAGATGTTGCAATCCATAAAATTGAAGGGATTTTAAGTTCCTTGATATATTGAAGAATTTTTGTATAGGTAGACATAGGTGTGTTATATAGTAGATGTATATGGTATAGTAGTTATAGTTGATATCTAAAACATATATATATATATATATATATATATATATACTAGATATACTCCATATGTTTGGAGCATGTATATATATATATATATATATATAGAGAGAGAGAGAGAGAGAGAGAGAGAGAGTATATACAGTATATATAATAAGTATAGTAGATATATGTGTGTGTGTGTTTGTGTTTGTATGTGTGAGTTGATGTTTCCCACAGTTAGAAACTCAAGACCAAAATAAATCCTCTTTTAAGAATTAATTTCAATACAGATTGTACTTTTACTATCCAGAAAAGATTACTCAACTAGCTATGAATCTCTGTCAATAAATGAAAGTGCATTTGTCTTTCTTCCTCATATGTTCATATGTATTGTGTATACTATCACATTGTCACCAAAATTATACTTGAGCATTGCCTCCAAAATGGAATTTTCTATCTGCCTTTGTAAATCTGTCTCATTTCTTTTTTTAAGAAACCAACAAAATCTGTTATTTTTTGTGGGTAAGAGTCGACATATATAAAAAGAAGGGAGAAGGGACCTTGAATGTAATATAGTCAGATTTAGAAGCCAGTCTTGATTCTGCTACTAGCTTGCTTTGTGAGTCTAAGAAAAAGCTCTTCATACCAATTTACTCTCAATTTACTAAGAACAATTTTGGGCTCATCAGGTACAAATCACATCAGGATGATGTCCTTTTTTTATTATTGAGAGATTTCCTAAACTGATAGATCAGGGTAATGAAATAGATATGGTTGTCCTCTAGACTCTAAGAGTAGTAGATTTTTTTGGTTGGTGAAGATCAATTGAGTTAATATAGGTAAAATAGTATGTAAATGAAAGTTGTTACTTTGATATCCCATTTTACAAAATCTCTCATGGAATCCTTTGGAGATAAATAGACATTTTAGATTCAAGACTGTTTGAACCACCTAGTCATTAATCAAGACAATTAGTATCTATTAAGCACTCTACTTTATTTCAGGCACTCTGCTAAGTACTCTAAAGGGAAAACAAAATAAAACAAAACACCAGACCAAAAGAGTGAGGCCTACTGGATTCCAGTTAAATAAGGGAGATATGTCTAGTGGAGAGTCATATTACTGTTTCCTTGACCCTGTGCTATTTAATATTCTTAACAATATGTAGAATGAAAACATAAATGTCACACATTTGAAATTTAATGATGACAAGTTAGGCTGGCTAAGAGATTAGATGACAGAAACAGAAAGGTCTCAGTGAACTACACAGATGGTGTATAATAAGAAATTTAATAGGGAAAAACAAAGTTCTAGTCAAAAAAATTTCATTCATTCCTTTTCATTCAAAATTTTCATTGATTCAAAAATCAGTGGAAAATTACAGAATTGGGAGATATAGCTGGAAAAAAATAGTTGACATTGAAAGGCTTGTGGGTGTTTAATAAACTGCAAACTCAATATGAGTGAACATTGTAGTGATAGCCCGAATTGGGAATGTGATATTATGGATAGGGACTAGACCTATGACTTCATTGATGTAGGAAGCTCCTAGGTAAGGAAACTCTGCCTCTAGGCAATTCCTAATCTTCTTTGTAATGTAGAGCCTTAAACCTCTTGGTGCTTATGACAAGTCTCTAAGTGTCTTGGTCTGGGTGACACAGCTAGCCTATGACAAAGGTGGGGCTTGAATCCAGATTTCTGGACTCAGAGACAAGCTATCTGTCCATTAACTCATGCTGTTCTCTAATATGAGTTTCATCCCATTAAGATCAGCATAACGTCCAGAGAGAATAAGATTGTAATCTAAATCAGAGATGGGGAACCTGCCACTTTGAGGCTGTATGTGGCTCTCTAGGTCCTCAATTGCGGCACTTTGACTGAATCCAAACTTCACAGGTTGGATTGAAGTCTAGAAGTTTGGAAGTATGTGATAGTTTGAAATTTGAAGTTTGAATTCAGTCAAGGGGCCATATTTTGGATTCAGTCAAAGGGCTGTGCTTGAGGACCTAGAGGGTCACAAGTGGCCTGGTGGACACGAGTTTCCCACCCCTACACTCTAAATGCATGCCATTATCATTCTAAATCTGGAGTATTGTAGTTTTTCAAAGCTGTACATTTTGTCTATATTTTCTCACATGATCTTCATAGCTTCACAACAGATTTTAAGAATGACGTTGACAAAGTGTTCTTTGCCTAGGGAAAGTCAGCCAGGATACTGAGGTGATGAAACCATTGCAGGGATTGACTAAGGAAGGATCTTTGTCCCACATAAGAGGTTTAGAGGAAACATTCAAGTACTTCAAAATCTCCCATCTGTAGTGCCAACATAATATTCACAGTGCCAATGGTGACTATAAATATGCCAGCATAGTTCTCAATTGCAAAACATAGCAGACTCTCCATATACAAGACAGAAGCAAAACATTTATTCAGACACCAGAAAACCAAATCCCAACACCTTGAAAAGGAATCCATCATAGCAACATAGAAGTTAATACACCACAACATGGAAGAGAACCATACCATCCTTTAGCCTTCCCACACACTCAGAAACCTAACTATCACAGCACGGGGCAAATATTCACAAGCCTAGCTGTCTCCCTAGGTTCATCTTCTCTCTCCCACCATCTAGCTGCTTTGATTCCCAGCTTCCTGTGGTCTCTGCTCCACCCTTTAGCAAGCTCCTCCCACCACAGGCTCCATGTGATTCCATTCGACCTGTTAGGGGGCAGGGAAGATCTTCAAATTCCCGTTACCATTATACCACCTTAGCAGTAGAAGGATTTGAATTGTTTTGTCTGACCTGGGGGAGCATTCAAAGAGGCAGACTTCCACTCACTGTGTGTATCATTTATTTTTTTTCTTTTCTTTAAAGAAAAGCTTCCTAACAAAGCTGCCTAGAAGGTGAATTAGCTGCCTCAGGGTATACTAAATTCAACATTATTGAGAGTTTTAAAGCAGAGGCTGGATTACCAATTATCAGGGACATTATAGAGAGAATGCTTACTCAGGCACCAGCTGACCTAGATTATCTTTAATATTTTTTTTCAAATATGAGACTCTATGAATCAGAGAAGGTTTCATAAAAGATGAGGCAGTAGAAGCAGACCCTGCAAGGCAGTTAAACTTTAGATAGGTAGAGATGAGGAAAAGCAGTTCCAAACAGCTGGAAAAACATGAGCCAGTACACAGGCAGGGGTATATGAGGAATATTTAGAAACAGTGAGTAAATTTGCTTTGGCTGGAGAATATTGTATTTGTAGGTTAAAGGTAGGAAATGAATATAGAAAAGTAGATTGAAGTCAGTCTTCAAAAGGTAGATTGAAGTCAGAGAGTCCCACCCAGTAGGAAAATTTTGAGCTTTACTGTTAAGAAATGGGAGACAACTGAGGGTTTTTGAAAAGTGAGGTGACTTGATTGGAACTATATTTTGAGTAAATGAGTCTGACAGGAATGTTGAATAGATTGGAGATGGGAAATAATTTAGAAAAGAGGTAATAAGAACCTGAGCTAGAGTAGTGATACTTGTAATGTAAATAGTTTCATGTGCTATTAACTGAAATGATTAGGGAGAGTTACTGGTCCTTCTAACTCTAGAGATCTTTAAGATTCTTTGTGTTGCTGTTGCTTTCATTTTCTTGGGAGAATCTTTATTATTTAGGAAGAAATTACCTTGGTTGAAAAATCCAAGTAATCTGTTCTTCTTCAAATTTTCCAGAGCAAACAGATTGTTCATTTGCATACCTAAAGGCCCAGTCTCATGTGAAGGTTGAATACTCTGGAGGATATAAAGAGCTCACAAATGGCTAGAGAATTATTGAATTTCACTGCATGAAAGCAAATCTTAAACATGGAAGAAAATGAAATAGATATGAAAATGATTTGAAGCAGCTAGAGCATTCTTTAAAAAAAATACAAGTAGTCTTAGTGTCTCTGCAAAGCAATTTCAATAAAGAATGCTGTCTAATAGAAAACACTTCTATGACCAAAGTTAAGGACAGAAGATGTTTCCATTTGAAAAAAAGTGGGAAGAGAGTATGGGGGGTTTATCTGGGAAATATGAAAGGATTATCCGCTTCACTTACTTAGGAATTATTTCATGTGAATATATAATATAGAAAGTGCTGAGTTCCTCAGGAAACACCATGCAGTAAAGGAGACAGAGGGTCAGACTTGCAGTAAAAAGACCTGCGTTCAAGTCCGAAATCTGACAATTACAAACTCTGTAAAGATAGGCAGTGGGGCATTGCCTCATACCTAAAAATCAAAGTTAATTTCATCAGTTATTTTCTTCCATGAACCCCAAAATCTAGAATCAAAGGAACAAATAAAAAATGTCTACCATTCCCCTAACATTTGCCTGAGAATCACAGTATACCCAAGGAGTGATCAAACAACCTTTGTGTCAAGACCTCCTGAGTAAGACAGTTTTATATTTGTGGGACAGTAATTTTTAAGAGGTTTGTTATTATTTTTTATTTGTTTCATAGATAAAGGTCTTGACTTCAAAAGTAGAGTTAGGGGGCAGCTGGGTGGTGCAGTGAATAGAGCACTGGCTCTGCAGTCAGGAGGATCTGAGTTCAAATGCGGCCTTAGACACTTGACACACTTCTAGCTGTGCTACCTTGGGCAAGTCACTTAACCGCAATTGCCTTGCAAAAAAAAAGGAGAGAAAAAAAGTAGAGGCAAGTAATATGCCTTTTGTATCTTCTATAGTGTCATGAAGATGGTAGTTCCTAATAACGGAGGTTAGGGACTGTCTCTCTTGTATTTACATTCTAACCTAGTAAAGCATATAGTATATATTAGGTGCTTAATAAATACTGCTGACTGATTCTTTGGATATAGTTCAGGTCATGAACTCTTACATACTTTACATACCCAAGGAGTTCCTTGATAACTATTCCTAATGTGTTTTTAAAGAATTATAATTTTTAAATAACTAGTATGTGTGTAGGGTTCATTAAAATGTATTGCTATGTGCTGAACAGAAGCCTTAAGGTATATAAATGTAAATAGACCTGTAGATGAATATTTCAAAATAAATTATAATTTAAATCTGTAACTTGAGTTTGAATTTGGAGGAGATTGCTATGTTTCTCCCTGCCTGTCCCCCTCTGCTTCTTTGGGTTCTTCCTATCAAGAGAAAACTAGTTATTCCCTCAACACTATGTCTTGGTACCATTTAGAAGCACATTTAGATTTATGTATGAAAAACTCAAGCTTTATTTACATACACATTACTTATATCTATACACACATATATACAAGTATATATGAAATTGTACCTTTGGACAAATAATAATAGCTAATCTTTACATATTGCCCAATATGTACCAGACACTGGGGTAAGTGCTTTACAATTCTTATTGCACTTGATCCTCACAGGACTCCTGGGAGATAGACACTGTTATTATTTTTATTATTTTAGAGATGAAGAAACCAAAACATAGAGGTTAAGTGACTTGTCCCGTGTAATGCCAAGCAAAGGAAATTCCAAGGTTCAGATTACCAGCATAGTAAATCCCATTTATTTAGCAAACATTCACAGAGCAGAGAAAGTCAAAATACAATGTAACTTGTTTCTTTAGCAAGTAAGTTCTCATTTCAATCCAGCTACTACTCTACCCCTAGACATTTAGTAAGTAAAAAGTCTGTTCTCAAATGGAGATTAGTCTCCAACCATAAACAAAGTACATTCATTTGGTTAATTACTCAAAGGCTTCCCACCCCTGAATCACAGAAGGGGCAGGAGGGCACAAAAGGCCATCCTCCCTTAAGTTACAAGGTTAAGCTCAGTATTGAATACCCAAGGAAAGGTCCTTCTTTCATCTTCACTCGAGGCAAGCCCTCAGCAATCTCAGTTCCTGGGGAGACAAGGCTCAACAAAGCCATAGCCATTGTCCTCATCAAGTCACTCTCTGCCTGTAGAACAGTCCCAGAACCCCTGAAAACATCAGCAAGGCCCTCTTCCAGGATTTTTGTAAACATACAACAGGAAAATCCTTCTTCAGGGCTTCTGAACCAACAGCCAGGTTCTAGGACCTCTGCAACAGCAGTACTATCCTTCACCATCAGGTGAATCTGGCAAAACAATATCAAAATAGACAGACAAAATACCAGTATCACAGCCGTGCCTCCTCAGTCCTTGGCAGTTCCAGGTGGCAGTTCCAACGGGCAGTTACAACGGGCTCTTAGCAGTCTTTCTCTCAGCAACTCAGGCTCCATGATACTAGATACTGCTGCCCCAAAGTCCTTCTGTCCTTCTCTAGCCTTGGACCTCTCTCCCAATTCATGGCGTCCTCCCAGTTCAGCCCTCTCTCTTCATGTCAACAAGTCCATCTCATAAGTGGGATTCACAAGCTCGGGGTTTTAACACTCAACCCCAAAACCAAGCCGATACAGGGGCATCTCCAAATTCCATTACCAATACATCCAGGGTCACACAACTTGAAAGTGGTTGAAGTTCTGTTTGAACTCAGGCCTTCCTGACTTCAGATTGAGCACTCTATCCACTGTGTCATTTAGCTGACTGATCCATACCAAAGAGAGTAGTTGAAATAACTGTAAATTAACTTTTGCCCTCCTTAGGGCTTTACTATCATGGGTCTACCATGGCAGAGTCCCTTATTTAGCCACGACTTACTCAGAAATAAAGGGCAAGCAATGCAAAAGATGCACTTTCAAAAAGAACTCTAAATCTGTGAGTCATAGGAAAAAAATTCTCTAGTCTTAGGAGAATAATGAACAGTGATTGGGATGAAAATACGGGTTGAACAAAGAAAGTAGTCAATTGAGAAACAAAATGGGCTCTGACCAGGCAGGAAAAAAATTTATTTTAACACACATCTTAATAATTTTTCACCTGCTCATTTGCTACAATGACGATTGGCTTATTACTGTAATGAAAGAAGCTGGATGAAAAAAAGCTGCAAATTATGCTGTAAGGCCATTTAACAGGACAATTTTGTTACTGATTATTAAATGAACCTGGAGGACACTGAGGCTGTCCATCTTAACAGTATTGAGTAACAACTTTTATAACGCCTAAATAATCAATCACTTCTCTACCTATTCCCAAAGGACCTTAACCTCGTATGGATTTCCAAAAATGAAGGGCAGCTCAAAAACAGGCAAGCAAAATACCAAATAACTGGATGATTTGCTATTGTATCAATCTTCATCATCCTGTTTGGAGTCACATGCCTTGTCCTCTGCTCAGCAAGTGTTATTTTAGGCCAATTCTCACTTAATCACTTTTCTTATTGGGCTGGGATGGTGGGGGGGGAAGCAGAGGGAGGAAGAAACTGTGAGCAGCAGCCACTTTTTTCTCCTCCAATTTACAAGATCAGAGATAGAGTTTAAAGGGAAAAAGAGGTCAACCTACCCTCTCCCATTATGTTATGGGTAAGGAAAAAAATAAAAGCCAGATGAGGTTAGTTGACTTGCCTGAAGTCACACAGATAATAATGCACAACTTGGATTTTAACCTGAATTCTCTGTCTGCAGATACTCTATTCTTTCTACCGTATCACATGATCTTCAGTGCTAGACTGGATCTGACCACAGCAAACACGTTTTGTTCTTTTGGGTTTTTTTTTTTTGTTTCTGCATGAGACAGTAGAATGATCAATGCTAGATGATGAATCATGAGCAACTTAGGTTCAGATCTTCCCTCAGACACTTATGACCAAGTAATGTATACATATGAAGCTTTGTTGATCTGATACCTGTATGCATTTACTGCAAACCAAGACTAACAGATTCCGATGAAAAATCTCCACATGAAAACGAAGGCTCGAGGAAAGGAGACTTTAGGCCACGTGTTTTGTTACCGTTGTTGCTGTTGTTGTTGTGGAGTCATTTCAGTCATGTATAACTCTTTCTGGGGTTTATTGGGGTTTTCTTGGCAAAGATACTAGAGTGGTTTGCCATTTCTTCCTCCAGTCCATTTTACACATGAGGAAACTGGAGAAAATTGTTTTAATAGCTAGTATTGAGTATTATATTGGTATTTCTATTATCACTAATATGGTATTAATATCTAGAATATTAATAGCTAGTGTTGAGACCAGTTTTGAACCCAGGTTCTCCTGACTTTTGGGCCAGTGCTCTATCCACTGCACCGCTGCCCATCTGGCAATATACACTGGACTTATTTTCTCTCACCCTTTACTAATTTCTCCCAAACAGTCACTCCACTAATATCATTTATTCTTTTCGAGGTAACTAAGGCACTCTCCACCCAACTTTATATTTATGAAACCCTTCTTAACAAACAGTATTCCTGATCCTTGGTTCCATTATCCATCCCAGCAGAAACATTCAACTCACAAAAATCAACCACACTTTGAAGGAGCTGATACCACAACAGAGAAATTCTCTGAGAACTCTGACCTGAAGCCCCTGTATTCATATTGGTTCCTAAGCCTCATGGTATTTGTGTTTCCTGAAGTTCAGTATTTCATCAGTTCTTTTCTTTGTGATTACTTTAAAGTGTTCTTAACCTTTTTTATGCAATTGGTTCTCTGACAGTTGAGTAAAGCCTGGAAGACCCCTCTACAGAGTGATGTTTTTTATTGTGTAAAACAAAATGCGTAGAATTACAAAGGAAACTAATTTACTGAAATACATATTTAAAATGAACAGACCTTGAGTTAAGTATTATAGAGGTATAGAAATCTCATAATTATATAGCAGAAAGTACTCTTGGAAAATCCCTGTTCCTTCTCCCCATGTGTATCCAGAACAACAAGACATAAATAATCTCCTCTTACCCCTCTTCATTCCCAAAATACACACACACACACACACACACACACACACACACACACACACACACATACACATACATGCACATACACACACGTGATTTTTATGTGGTTCAACTCTGTACCTTACATCTATTTAAAGTCAAGTTCTCTATTCTAAATCCCAGTCAGGCCCATGAGTCTGAAGCACTTATTCACTTGCCTTTTTTATCCATCCTTTTATCCATCTTCAGAATGCCAAAAGGCTTCTTCAGGGGTTTGATTTCAGGGCAGGAAAAAAAAAGAAACAGACAACTCAATTTTCAAGAATGCCAAAAGTGTGAACCTGAGCACAAAATCAGCAATTCCATTTTTGCAAATAGAACAGGTTTTCAAAAAACAATAGAGAATGTTACCTCTTTTTTAGAGCTTCTTTTTAAAAATCCTAATCAAAGAACATAGAATTAATATTACTGGCTATTATGAAGTGACAAAATAAATTGTATCTCCACACTAAAATTATAATAGCAAATAAACGTGTTTCATAATATGAATTTGTCAATGATAGAAATTAGTTTAAGGGGCAGCATACTCTGATAGAAACTGAACTAGGATGAAGGAAAGATACTAAATTGGACAGCAACCTCGGGCAAATTGTTTTTTTTTTCTCTTCATACCTCTACTTTCTCATGTTTTAAATGTCTTAGAACATGTGATCCATAAAGTATCTTTATGATCTAATATTTTGTGACTCCCTGATGATGTACACTATTTGAATGATAACATCGTAGTATCTCAAGTCAGAAGAAACCTCAGGGATCACCTAATGCAAATTCATTATTTTAGAGGTGAAAAATTGAAGGCCATTAAAAAATGCCTGAAGAACACTGTGTAAGTCACCAGAGGAGGAGGAGGATATGATACACACACAATTTGAAATAAAATAATATATGAAAAATTCATGAGAAGTGAAAACAAATGACTTGAAATCTGAAGAGAAACAAGGATGCCATATTTTAATTGAATCTTAAAGGATGAGAAAGAATTCAATAAGTGAGACATATGGGAGGGCACTGCAGATCATCTTCTTTCTCCATGTTTCTGCATAAGGTCATCTCCAATATCTTAGTATCCTTCATCCAGAAATTATATGTCTGTGTATATAAGGATATAATACATGTGATTTTCTGGATACATGCCATTTTCTTCTCAATAGAATGTAAGCTTCTTGAGATGAAGTACTGTCTTATTTTCTTTTGGTGTTTTAAATCTACCAACTCAAGTATAGTAGGCCAGTTATTGGCATAAGTAGGAGTATGAGCCAGTACACATACAAGAGGAAGAAGTTATATAGCATTAACTTGATTTCACTTGTCAAAGTTACTAGACTGGTAGATTAGGTTAGAGAAGTTGACTTTTGGATTTTGTTCTAGCTTTAAGGTTCTGTGATTCTAGCTCAACAATGTAAATGTTCCGTGAAGGGATTTTGTTCTGCACACTAATGATATATGAGCAATGATTGGTTAAAAGAACTGGACATATTTAGTGTGGAGTGGAGAAGACATGAGAGGGACATGAGAATAATCTTCTAGTATTTGACAGGTTGTTAGATGAAAGAAAGATTAGGCTTGTTCTGCTTGGTAGGTTGAAGATTCATAGTGACAATTTCAGCCTTGAGTGAGATTTAAATTTCCTAACCATTAAGAGCTATCCAACAGAAGAGTAGTCTGCCTTCAGAAGAAGTTTATGTCCCTTTGTGGAAGCCTTTATGCAAAGTCTGGATGATCACTTGCCAGGTTTGTCATAGAATAGATCCTTATTCAGATATGGGTTGAACTAGATACCCTCTGAGGGCCTTGCCAGCTCTCACATTCTAGGATTCTGTAAATGTTTTTTGATTGACTGACTGATTTTCATGCAAAGGTTAAGGTAGTAGTGCCATAGGCTCTGAAACATCAAGAATTTAGGGCTTCATACTTTCACTGGTTAAAGCTCCATAAAGCCCTTAACCCACAAGTTAACCTTCCCTTCCCCTTTCATTTTCTCCCTTGCCATCTGTTATGGTCTTAATATAGGCAGTCCTGTCACCTCCACTATGGATGGAATGAATATTTTTATCTTAGAATGATAATTTTAGATCTGAGAGTGTCCTTAAAGATCATCTAGTTTGGCTGTCTCATTTTACGGATGAGAAAATTGAGGCCTCTAGTGACTTCTCCCTAAAAGTCACATAGTTAGTAAGCAGCTCAGCTGAGCTTTGAACCTAAGTTGAAGTATAGACTAGGGACCAGGTTGGTGAAAGGAAAAGATTCTCAAGGAACAACTGGTGAAGGGATAAGGGCGGGGGGTGGGGGTGGGGGAGTTCCCCAAGTAGAGATGAGGGAAATAATTATAAATGCAGTTTACATCCTGGCAGCCGTTTGCATATAAATAAAATGTATAATTCAGGAGTTTTTAAATAAAATATTTCTAATATAAAAGAATACATGCAAAAGATTTTCAGACAGGAAAAAGCTATGAGGATACATCAACATTCAACCCATAGGAGGCACAATCATAGGAGACATTGTGCAAATGTAGAAATTATATGAAAGTGTAGAAGGCTGATTTATCTTGAGTGACTGACCCTTAGAAACAAGAGAATAAAGGCTGAGTAAAGGAGAAATATAGACTTCTATACTATAGAATAGAAGGCAAATTTGAGTAACAGAGCTAGGGTGAAATCTGTTTGAAATGAATCTAAGTTCAAATTAAGTTGGAAATTATTTTCAGAATCAGTTGAAATGATTCCAAATGATGAAAAAAGATGCCAGAACCCCATTTCTATCACTGAATGCCTCTAAACTTGCATTTCCACAAATGAAAGAAGTGAAGAACATCAGCTTGCCTGCTTGGGTGCCAGTGATTCATTTGCCTAACAGTTCGAAGATGGGTCGGGTGATGCTGACGACATTGCCCAAAATACTAGAACAGTTATATTGGATCTTAATATCATTTGATCAATTATTTTTAATCATCTTTCTTGTCCAAGTTATATTGCAAACCTGTCCAAATGAAGTAGATGTTGATGTTGAAAGTTTAACTAAAGAAGTTCTTTGGGCTCTTCTCCCTCGTGCAGTTTTTTTTTTTAAGCTTTTGAATATCCATCTAGGTATTTGTTTTATTTGATATTAGTTCAGTTGAGCAAGCCATATACAAGAGATTTGTGTCTAAATGATTGCCCGAGTGCATTGCTCATCATTACTCTGTGGCTGTTCTCAAATTATAGTACTGTGTCAAGGCTCATTTGATCCAAAACGTATCAGCTTTGGTCTTTGGCCCCTGACAGGCTGTAATGGAAGATATTTTCAGAGTGGAAATGTGGAGGTTTCCTTAATCTTTAATCATTTCATTACAGTATTCCTCAGATTTGTCTTTGAGACGTGAAGCTAGATTTTTCCTGTTGGTCTTGAAAATGTAATTCACAAGCTGAAAATAGACTAGATATCTTTTACCTACATTCTTTCATTTCGGTGTCTTTTATTCGTATTTGTAATTTATTAAATGGTATGTATTTGCATCTCTTGAAGATCATTTTACTTGGTTTTAAAAACTCGTAATACCAGTCAAAGTTGTTTTGTGTGTTTGTTTTTTCCATGAGTCCCAGACCTGTAATTTCACTGGAGTCCAGAACTCTCAATAAGGAAAGTTCCTCTATCAATGCAGATAAGTAACTGCTCTTTAATAGTAGTTCCCTGGACACTAAGAAGTTAAGTGGCAGTGCTCAGGATTACACAGCCATCATCTATGAGATACAGAACTTGATGGTGGGTCTTGACTTCTAAGTCAGCTCTGTATAGATCACACGAAGGTCCAGTCTTCTTACAACAATTTCCAGAAATGCATTTAAGAGAACTCAACAAAATAAATTTTAAAAGATCTGCCTAAATTGCCATCATGTTTTAAGGCATGAAAGAGGAATATAATCTGAGGGGGGATGTTGGAAATAGAACATAGAATTCATCACATCACACAAGCCAGTGTGACTGATAGACCAGAAGTCAAAAGGAAATCAGTTTGTGTAGACATAGCTAGTTTCCTCTTTTACAGATGCAAAGTTTGACAAGCAGACATGAATGTTTCTTCTAGTAGCAACCATGTTATCATGGTATATACCTTTCTATAGTATTCACCTTGACAGTCAAAACAAACATAAAAAGTTTTCACTTATTTTTTGAAGTAGTTCCTCTGTATAAAGTAATGTGATGTTTTAAAAAAAAACCATACACTTCACTCCTTTTCTCTCCAAACATATTTAACCTCCCCCAAATTTCTCCTAGGCACCTCCATATCTTCAATCATCCTGATCTATATCTTGCCACTGGACTCAGATGTCTCCAGAGGAGAAAGTGAGGCTGGTAACCTTACACAACCCTCTTTTAGTTAAATCCAATTCACTTGCAAGTCATGGCATCATCTTCCTGAAGTCATGGTCCTCTTTGAGGACAAAGGACTAACAACAACAACATTGAAGATATCCTTAATTCTTCATTCTGCTTTACCACTCAATATTCAATAGGTTGTCAAGTCATGTCAATTATAACTCTAAAAGACTGCTTTCATCCATCCTCTTCTCTGCACTCACATTGCTTCTATCCAAATTCATGTCCTCACCATCTTGACTATTGTGATAGTTTTGTTTTGTTTTGTTTTGTTTTGTTTTGTTTTAATAGGGGTGAAGGCAGGGCAATTGGGGTTAAGTGACTTGCCCAAGAACACACAGCTAGTAAGTGTTAAGTCTCTGAGGCCGGATTTGAATTCAGGTCCTCCTGACTCCAGGGCCTGTGTCACCCAGCAACCCACTGATAGCTTTTTTTTAATGGATTTCTTGTCTCTACTCTCTCCCCTGCTCCATTTCATCCTCCACAGTGACCATGTTGATAGCCAATCCTGTTAACCTTGGAACATATCTATGTTGATATTGATATGCATCAGTATGCACACACATGCATATCAGTCTCTAAGAAACTGACCACAAGTTAAAAATGCGAAGGTCTAATATATTCTTTTTTATATTAATGCTAATTCACCAAAACAAATGCTCGTTCTCTATTCCTTCACCTTTTCTACTGCATTGAGACTGATGAATGCTTTTTTTCCTTCTTAATAGTATTTTTTTTTCCAATTACATGTAAAGATACTTTTCAATATTCATTTTTGTATAATTTTGGGTTCTAAATTTTTCTCCTTCCCTTCCTTCTTTCCCTTCCTCAAGATAGCAAGTAATCTGATGTGGGTGGTACGTGTATAATCATGTCACATACATTTCCACATCAGTCATGTTGTGAATGAAGAAATTAGAATAAAAAGGAAGAAAAACATTAAAAAGAAAAAACTAAAAAATTAAAGGTAAAAATAGTCTGCTCTGATCTGTACTCAGATTCCATAGTTTTTTCTCTGGATGTAGTCAGAATTTTCTATCATGAATCATTTGGAATTGTCTTGGATCATTGTATTGCTAAGAAGAGCTAAGTCTATCATAGCTGATCATGGTACAATGTTGCTGTTGCTGTGTACAATGGTTCTGCTCACTTCACTCAGAAGACTGTGATGAATATTCAAATTTAGTAATTTTCCCTTATCTGTTTATTTTTTGTCAGGGAAGTAGAGAATTATGGGATTTAGTGAAGTTAACAGATTTGCTGACAATTTGTTATAATAGTGAACTTTGTGATAGTTGTTGAGAGACCCTCAACAGATAAAATCAGTGAAAAAAAGGATAATAAAAATATGATAGTTGAGGAGAGACAAATGAAAAGAACTAGTGACAGAATTGATAAGTGGCTGATCAGCATCATCCAAAACATGACTTAACTGAGTTATACAGGAATAGACTATGTTTTGGGGACTACCTTATACAATCTTTTCCCCTAATCTAAATTACAAGTACAATTGGGATGATTGTGGGGTGCAGTATCAGAATTATATTTGGAATTGCTTTGGTTATTCAGACTTCATCTCCACTGTTTATGTGGGTATAACAAAGGGTTTTGTTTTTAGTTTAATTTTCATAAGAGGACAGAAGTCATAGATAATTCTGTTTAATCCCTATCACATGGGAGTAATTAATAGTTGAATGACTAGAAACTCTCTACTTTTTGAAGTGAGATACTCAATTTTTTGATATTTTTAATTACTGGGGGATTTTTTTTTCATGTTGAGTTAAAATTTGGCTCCTGGTAGTATTTTCCTACTGAGTCTTATTTCAATCTCTAGACCTTGGTAAAATGGATCAAATGCCTCTTCCACATTAAAAAAAAAATCGAAGGCAGTATTATACCTTTTCCCACTCCCTGCCATCTTCCCAAGTCATGTTCTCTCCAAGTTACGTCCCTTCCATTAATTTGTATATCTTCATACATTCCTTTAAATGTTCCATATATGCATTTTTTCCTTTTCTCAGAATTTTAACTTCCATCTTCTGAAAATGTTTTGACTAAAATATATATTTCTAAATTGGTCATCCAGAACTAGTTGCTACCTGTATTCATTGAGTCAATGTGGAAAAACAAAAGAGAGAGAGAGAGAGAGAGAGAGAGAGAGAGAGAGAGAGAGAGAGAGAGAGAGAAGGGAATATTGAGAAGTATAATATTGAGCAACTAAGCTTGTTCTGATATCAACACCAAGAGGTATACCAGTTGGCTTTGTTGCTGATTCTGTAGCAAGTAATTGCATAGCAAGTGTCTAATTAGTTAGCTTTCAAATTTTGCTTTAGTTCATTTTCAGATTCTGAAGTGAAAAAGATGTCATATAAGTGACTTGCTTTATTAGAAACAGAAAGACTTTTTCTAATCTTCAAAAAACAACAGCTTGCGGGGGTCAATCTTTTAAAGTATATGCTTCAGTGGATGCAATTATTAATCAGTTCCCTTCAGGAAATATATGAAATTAAATATTAAAGTACAGATCTAAACAGTGTTAAGGGCCCAGGGCTATTGAGCACATGGTTCCAATTGCATTTTAATATGAGAGAACTGACCTTCCACAGTGCAAATGTAGAAACAGCATGGAGAGAAGATGATTCATCCTGTCTCTGCATTTCATCATTTTTACTTTCTTTACTTTTTAGTACCTCACCCTTTTAGGAATTACCTAGTGAATTAGAAATTAACTTTCTCTAATGGAACAGTCAACTCTTGGCTAGAAGATTTATATATAAAAAAGAATTTTGTACAGTATGCCAATACAATTGAATTTAGAAAGGCATGAGATTGGGTTTTGAAATATAAAAAGTATCGTCTTAAGTAAAAGTAAACAAGCACTGTCCGTAAATTTAATCCGATGCACCTTCAAAAACCACCAATAAAAAAAAATATGCTAGCTAGGAGTCTGCAACACTTTATAACAGATCATCCATTTTTCATTTCCCTGAAATGAAAAGTTCACTGCAGGGGGAAGAGTTCCTGTCAGTATGAGAATAGAGTAGATGGGGATTGACAGTTTCATGCTACTTCAGGAAAGGCCTGTGTAGTCAGTCATCTAGCCATGGCTGTCAGAATCAGGGTACAGTAGCAACCAAATGGGTCAGTCTAGGAAAAAAAAAGCCAAGTCTTAGGAAATTAAGGCCAACCTACAGATCCAAGTCCATGATGCAACATTGGCGGGTACTCATGGATTTAAGTACCAAAGATAGGAATTAGAACTGAACGCTACAAAGATATGGTAACATGGTGTGAATAAAATGCTGATGTTGGAGTTAGGGAGACCCAGGTGCCAATCTGACCCCATATGTGTCCAAACTCTATGACCTTAGGAAATTCACATCTTCTCTGGGCCTCAGTTTTTGCATTTTAAGCTGAGGAAGTTGAACTGAATGACTTCTAAGTTGCCTTTAAGCTCTAAATCTGTGATCATGTATCCTATACCACCCATGTCTAACTTTCAGTTTAGGTAGTCTTGAATTAAGATATTGATTTATAGGAAGTTAAAATAGGCAAATGAAGAAAGAATAATTTAGTAAGCAAGCTCTAACCTTGAACTCATTAAGGGAGAGATTTCCATAAATCAAACAAATATGTTATTTCCATTTTAGGTCAGCCCTTATTATGAGATCTCCTTTAAGGAATACATACACACATACATGCATATATACATATGTATGTGTGTACATATGAAGGAATATCTGTAGATGTATGCACAGATGTATATGTACAATATATTTCTATATCTATACAGTAGGTCTGTATATGTCTATATATCTAATTGTACATATAGATATCTATCTATGTGCGAATATATACGTGTGTGTGTGTGTGAGTGTGTGTGTGTGTAATCTGCTGCAATAAATAGATTGTTGGACTTAGAGTTAAGAACACCTAAATTCAAATAATCTACACTTCAGTGCTAATTGTGTTACCCTAGGGGGAGGGGGGAGAAGTCAAATAACTTCTCTATTCCTCAGTTTCCTCAACTGTGAAATGACGATAATATCACCTTCCAGGACTGTTATAAGGATCAAATGAAAAATATTTGTGAAAAACCTGTATAAACCTTAACGTGCTATATAAATGCTAGTTGTCATTTTTGTAAAATGAAATAAAAGATGTATAAATACTAAAAGAGAATAGGGTCTGGAGTTATGATTTTATTGTAGGGAACTCCTTGATGAGGAAGCTCTCTGCTATTACAGCTCGGGTTGGATCTTCTTTGCAACTTATGTATATCAACTTACAGAGTTGCCTAGAACACTGAAAGGCTAATTAATTTGTCCCAGCATCACAGATATGTATCAGAGGTCATCTTTTAACCTCCCCAGATTTGAAACTAACTTTCTATCTATTGAGCAGCACAAACTGAAAAATCATACCAGTTTATAGTTTGACAGTTTTTTTATGAGCCCAATTTGGGTAGTGAACCTTATATTTCCACCAGTACAGAATTTTAAAATGGCACAAAAAGGTGACCTCCTTTGGATAACCATCTATGCAGGTGTCTCCTAAAAAATTCTTCAATAAATTCATCATTTTCAAAGGTTTTGTCCTAAAGTATTTCTTTAAAAAAAAAATTCCTATTATTATTGAATGCCTAGAATTTTAACATAAGGCAAAAAAAAAAGTTAGACACAATAAAAGTTCAGTATTTGTAAAATGTTATTTTACATTTTTATTACACATTTTATTCTTCAAGAATTCACTTTTCAGAGCTTAATAGTATATTAAATGTAGTTTTCCTCCCAGTTCCAAGCAAGGAAAAGAACAGAACACTTGAGATGCTGTCCCCTCACATACCAAAAGGCAGTCTACTTCATTAGAATACGTGGCAGTGTAGCTACCTATAGTAACTAGACTTCAGATTTTAGACTCATTTTTGACATTTGGTTCTCCTTTTCTCCTTTATTCACCTGTGAATTGTCAGTGGCCAGTTTTCACATTCCACCTTTAAAATCTCTTAGGCATCCTCTCCTTTCTGCATTCTATGCAAGCATCCTTCAGGATCTTACTCCCCCTTTTAGGGTTAGAACAGCATATCATGGAAGATTAAAAGACTAAAGCGCTGGAATTAGAATGACGGGGGTTCAAATTCTGACTTTGTTGATTGTCACGTATTTGATCTTGGGTAAGTTGTGTAAACCCTCTGAGACTTGATTTTATTTACCATAATGTTAGTGAATTAGCCTTCGTGATTTCTGGCAGTCTCCTCCAGCTTTAAATTCTGTTTGTTGTTGTCCGGCAGTATAGTAGCTAGAGTGTTGCACCTGGAGTCAGGAAGACCTGAGTTCAAATTTGACCTCAGACATTTACTAGCTGTGCGACTCTGGACAAGTCGCAACTTTTTCTGCTTCATTTTCCTCATCTGTAAAATGGGATTAATAATTGCACTTGCTTTTCAGGTTTGTTGTAGGAATAAAATAAGATAGTTATTATAAAGGCAAAACATTCTATAAATGCTAACTACTATTATTTTTTAACTATTGTAAAAGTCTCCCAAGTTGTCTTCCTGACTCCAGTCTATTGTACTCTCTAAACCAGCGGTTCTCAACCTGTGGGTGGCGACCTCCTTGGGGGTCAAACGACCCTTTCACAGGGGTCACCTAAGACCATGGGAAAATACATATTTCCCATGGTCTTAGGAACCGAGACACCACTCCTCTATCCATCTCCAGGTGGATCCGCCCACATATGAGTATTAAAGGGTCGCACCTTTAGGAAGGTGAAACCATCCAGCTCAATTAATCTTAACTTGCAGTTGTGCTCACAATAGTTGAACATTACTTCAAAATTGAAGTGACTATGCATCAAACTTCTGCTTCTGGTGTTTGAGATCTTCCAAAAGTCTGATTCTGATCTTAGTTCATGCTGTTCCTTTACATGCTAAAGCGAGTCTGTTATTTTCCGTTCTTTATTCTTATACTTCTCTTGCCTGTGACTGTGCCTTTTTTCTACGGCATTTTAATTTTTTCAGGGATGGACCAAAGATTCCTTTGACAGTCTAATAAAGCTCATGGACCCTTTCTCAGAGTAATGACTGCTCCCTACATTTATAATTGAAGGAAATGCTAAATTTCAGTTAAAGGTTATTTAGAAAAAAATGCCATTTTGTTCCCCCAATCAAGTTCATGGTTCTCTTAATTCAATCTGTGAATTTATTATGATTCTGTGGACCTCAGATTAAGAACCCTTGCTTTATCCACACCATTCCCTTCCTTGTCCAATAAATGGGCATAGAAATCACCATCATCACCCATACTGGCATAGTTTTGCTTTAGAGAGATACCAATGCATGTATAGGTAAAGATTATGGTAAAAAGTACTGAGAGGAGACAGAAGTGGGATAAAGGACAATACCTTCTATGGACAGGTTGCTATGAAAGCTGTATCCCATCTTACAAACTGTCTTACAGGCTAGTTATTAACCTGTTTACCCCATCCTTCCATGAAGTCATATGCATTTGTACTCTGGAAGGCCTACAATATGTAATTCAAAAGTTAAAATTTTCTGGACAAGCCTCTACAATGTTATATTGGTGTATGTACAGGCAATTTCCTTTTCTTGGTGTTCAATATGAGTCTTAGGGCTCAAGTTTAGACCCTTTACTCAACTTTGAAACCATCAAAACTTCTTATTAAATCCAGCCATTAAGAAACCATTTGTGCCCTTGTATTTGATTAATATGGGCTCTCATTTATAGAACATTATAGGTTACAAGGGCAGCTAGGTGGCATAGTGGATAGAGTGCCAGGCCCAAAGTCAGGAAGATTCATCTTCCTGAGTTCAAATCTGACTTCAGACACTTACTAGCTGTGTGATTCTGCACAGTCCTTAGCTTTGTTTGCCTTAGCTCCTTATCCATAAAAAGAGTTGGAGAAAGCCATTCCAGTATCTTTGTCCCAAATGGGATCACAGAATGTCAAACATGATTGAAACAGCTGAACAACAACAATAACAAGGTTTACCAAGTACAGCACATGGTTTTTATATCATTCAAACCTCACAATAATACTGTGAAATAGGTGCTATCTCCATTTTACCAATGAGGAATCTAAGAATCAGAGTAAAGCCACTTGCACAGATTGGGATTTAAACACAAATCTTCTACGTTAGAAGTCCGGTATCCTACCCATTAAACTATATTCCTTCCTTAACTAGCAAGCATGTGATATAAAGACTTCATCAGCATGCAGTCCCATTGCTTGTAACCCCAACCAACCCAACATTATGTTTTCCCACATTATGTAGAGGCAGAACTCTAGATCTGAAGTCAAAAAGACCTGAGTTTAAATCTAGCCTCAGATTTATTTATTGTGTGACCCTGGGTAAGTCATTTAAACTACGTTTGACTCAGTTTCTTCAACTTAAAATGGGGATAGTAATAACTGAACCTACCTAGCAGGGTTGTTGTGAGGATCAAATGAAACAACTTTTTTTAAATGCTTAGCACAGTGCTTGGCATATAAGAGGCACTATATATCAATGCTTATTCCAACTTATTCCCCTTCCAAACCCTAAAGCCTGTTCATGACCCTAAGGTAAATCTAGCAAAGCTGAAAGTGATGAGATAACAACTGTAATCCTGGAGGACCACAAAAGGTGTTGGGTCTTAATGCCTAGGTTATTGGTGCTATGTGTTTCAAAGGATGCTGAAACATTAAGAATCAGCAGTTTTTGCTGTCACAAGGATATGGGATTGAAGTCTTCCCAGGGTCTAGAAGTGCAAGACTGAGCCAAATAGTTGTACAAAATTCATACATTTAGAGAGAGACAATTTTCTGCTTCCTCAGAGAAAACATAATCCTCCTTTAATGTTGGCAAGCCAGGACAAAACAACCTCTTCCTTTGACTATTGTTTTCTTTTAGTTTTCTGGTCCCCCAAATTCCCCAGCTGTAAGGAAGAACTCTTATCTGAAGCCTCTGCTGTGTAAAGTGGCTATAGTCTCGTTGGGATGCTAGGAAACAATCGCTTCTGACAAAATGGGATGGCAGAGTGTTAATAATTACCACACTCCTACAGAAGGGTATATATCTCTGGGCTAACCAAGGCAACCACCATCCCTTTCTCCTCACCAATTTCATCTTAATGACCTTTTGGAAACTCCCATTTTACATTTGTAAATATACACCTGCCTCCAATCAGACTCTAGTTGAACCTGTGTCTTCAGATGTCATGTACTCAAAACCTAGGATGAACACTCATCCTCTTGTTTCCATCTGTGCCTCCCTCTTTCAAGGCACAACTCAGCTCCTACTGTCTTTCTGTCATACTTTTCCAAGCCTTACTCCAATCTCCTCCCCTCCCCCCGCTCCATATGCACCGGTTAATAATGACATCTTCCTTAACAAACTTCCCATTGCATTCTGGTTAGCGCTCTCTTATATTTATCACATTCTGTCTTGTAATCATTTTATTTTTGCAAATAGCTCCCTCCTGAATTAGGTAGTAGACTCCTTAAGAATAGGGTTGGTATCATAGCAGTTTTTTATACCTAGCATTTAGCACAGAGTTGATTTTAATAATTGTCTATTGAATTGAATTGTTGAACTCTAATCAACCCTAAAAGTCCTGGGTTTTTTTATCCTTTGGTTGTTTTTTGCTTGTTTACTTTTATATATAAATAACCAAAATTAAATAGGAATCTAATTACAGAATTATCTTCTATTTTACTAAAAAAGATTATTTTCCTTTTCTAGTTTCCTTAAAGGGGAAAAAAACCATGTAACTGCTAAACTTAGGTTTTTCAGATGTTGTAGGACCAAATCTTTATGGTAACTTCTACAAATAGAAGGGTCACCATAAACATTTTAACTTTGTCTTCATGAGGCTCAGTAATTTTTGGTGGGTGCTAAAACCCTAGGGATTCAATTCTTCAGTATAAAGTTTTCATATTGGAGCCTGTGGCTTCAATTATTCATGAACTTTTATTCCCAGAGATGATTTAAATTCACTAGAGCATAACAGCGTATGGTATCTTTCAATGACATGCAGAAGAGTCCTTTTGGAATGGCCACATTTGTTACCACTATTCCTTTGGGCACATGTTCATGTTTTGTCCTTCCAATTCACATTGTTTTGGCTTCAGATTTCATTTAAATTATTTGATTGGGGATTATGTGTTTCTCTTTTCACAATCTTCTCTCTCTTTATTCCACAGAGCAAGGAGTGGTTGTTCAAAGTATATTACCTTTGTTCTTCCTAAAACAAAACAAAACACATACACATAAGATAATGTGGCGATACCATGTTTTTTAGCGATTGAAATCCCAGTGGAATAGTTTGAATACCTTCATCTCTCCCTGTACTTGCACAGAATTTAGATCATTTGGATTATACAAACATTAAG
Source organism: Pseudochirops cupreus (assembly GCA_028627135.1). Classification (NCBI taxonomy): domain Eukaryota; kingdom Metazoa; phylum Chordata; class Mammalia; order Diprotodontia; family Pseudocheiridae; genus Pseudochirops; species Pseudochirops cupreus. The sequence continues at coordinate 482,546,630 of CM053581.1, forward strand.
AGAGGAAGTGTGACACAACTGAAAAAAATATACTGGATTTGTGGATTATAGGAACTGATTTTTGAATGCTGCCTTTGTAACTGTCTAAGAGAATAATATCAGGAAACTCACTAAACTTTTCTTGACCTAAGTCTCCTTATGTATAAAATGATGGGATTGAACTGCATGGCCATAAGGATCCCTTCTAGTCCTAAATCAATGACCACTGACAGTTGCAAGCATTGGGAGCTGATGGTTTCTCTTGTCCCAGACCACAACTTCCATTGGTGAACATATTCCTTGTGTGCTTGGGATATGGAATAAGAGTAAAGAAATGAAGTGAAGACATGCAGGCCAAGGAGCTGTGGCTGAGATGGGAGAAATGATGGGTCATTTAGATGACTTACTAGCATTGAAATTTTCTTGTAAAAACCCTCATTACAGTGAAGTAGAATATTGGTATTCGGTAATACAGAACGGTTTGGGCATTGAAGGGTGGGAAAAGCCTAGATCTTTCCTTCTTAATAATGCTTCCATATATAAAACATTATGCTATTGGGGACAATTGGGCTTTTTGGTGGTTTTGCTTACCTTTTGGGGAATGTGATTTGTTAGGTGATGGTATTGGAGTTTTAATTGGAAAGTGGAAGTTGTGTTTGATTCATGAAGGTTTAAAACAATTTTAGTATTGAATTTAACAATATGTTTACTTGCATTATTTTAAAGTTTCTCATGCGTGTGGTGACTTTGAATATTCTTTATAAAATTACATAGAAGCTAATTCTAGGCAGTAATTTTGTATTTGCTAGACACATAATGCATACAGAAATAGTAACAATTGATCATTTCACCTAGCTATTATTTATAAATGTCATTTACACAATTAGCCAGCTTTGTAGAGGCATTGAAGAAAAACATCTCAAAAGGCTATATTTTGCCCCTTCTCTCAGCAGAACACTTCCCAGTATCCATGCAAGAGACATAGTTGCTCTTAAGCTTTAAGTATATCTAATATGATTGTAGTGCAATAGAAACCACAAGGGTTTGGGGATTCAGATGATCTGGGTTCTTAAATCCTGCTTTTGAAGGTTACTATCTGTGGGATAATGAACAACTCACTTAACTTCCCTAGATCTCGGTTTCCTTGGATATAAAAGTATACTCTGAATACATTCGAATAAATTCCCTCTGAATTCTCTTCCAATTTTAGATCTACAATCCAATTCCAGGAATATTTATTAAGCACTTACTATATATATGATACTGAGTTCAACTTTGAGAATTTTTTTTAAAAAAAATACAAAATTGAAAACAGTGCCTGCCTTCAAGGAATTTAAATTTTATTGTTGATTATATGTCAATAATTTGGGTCATTGGAAAATCCAGGCTCTCATTTCCATAATAGCAATGGAAATACTTTCAGGGATCTAATTGTACCTAGACAGAATAATGGACTTTCTTTTTAAACACAAACTATTTCTCAAGTGGCTAGGGTAGACATCATTTCACTTATAAGTGGTAAAAGTATTTGAGAATGGACTTGTATATTATCTCCTAGAACTTTTAATGTAATGTTACAATACTTCTCTGAAAATTTTATAGTTTTCTACTCTACTGAATACATTTTAGTTTTTAATTGTATTTAAACTTGTGTATCTATTCATAATTCCTAAAATAATTTGGTAAAATATATCATCAAAGGGAAAAACATATTTTTAAGTCTTAAATTGGCTAAGGACATCTGTCCACCTATCTTTAGGCCATACTGTACTTTGAAATTCAGATGACTTTCAATTTTGTAAGTACAAATGCTAGTCTACATAATGTGTATTTCATATCAAGTCAGACCTTTTTATATCAAAGAATCATTGTTCAAGCCTTTTTTCTTGTCAGTTGAAATGTACCATAACCAATGGAAATAGGTCTTTCCAGTGGGCTGCAAGAATTTATATCAAGACTTGATGATTGCACCTCAGATATCCTAAATTCATCAGAGAGTGCATTATTTTTATGTAGATAAAAAAGATATGGTTTTCAGTTCTATTACATGAATTGTCATCATAATATTACAGTTAAAGCTAAAGAACCATCATCTGGCATTTGAAAAGACAGTTATCATAGTATTTTCCTGAAGAGCCTCAAACTGACAAATGAATTAAGTCTATTTGTATGATTGTTGTAACTATCCTGAAATTATTTCTCAGTGTTATAAAATAATCGCCCAACTGCCCCAAAATTAAAGACTGTCTAACCTACAAAAAGAAATATATTAATTTAACCAAAATAAAATGTGTATACATATATATACACATATATACATATATATACATATATATATTTACATTTATATGCATGTATTTATGTATACACACACTTAGGATACGGTAGTTACTGTAGCAAAAATTGTGAATTTAAAATTGAGCCGTGTCTTTGAATACTGTCGATTCCTTCAGAAAATGTTGCTTCTAGGATACCTTTTCCCCCCAAATCAGACACCTCTCTCCCCTAAATATTTATTTCTCGTAGGGACAAAGAACTCCACCATCAGCACTTACACACCTTTAGACGCACAATTGGTTATAATCTAGGAATATCAGACAGAACAAGCAGATGGAATGTTCTATAGATTCTCTTTCTTCTTGCTTGTCTTTTCCTTTGCCTTCCTGGTGTTTTATTGAATTTTAAATGAGATAGAGCTAATATAAAAAAATAAATATAAAGAGACATGTCACACAGTGTGCTAAAAATATAATTACTTACAGAATTGGAAATCTATGTGAATGTCTTTTGAGAACCTCGTATTGGGTTTCATTTGCCTTTTTTATAAGAGTAAATATTAAATAACCAATAATATATTATGTTACAGAGATTCAGTGTCTTCTTACAGCTGCTTACTAAATAAAATTGACTTTTACTGTTTTCTTGGAAATTTGCTGTAGCCCATTCCCATGGGGTGTGTGTGTGTGTGTGTGTGTGTGTGTGTGTGTGTGTGTGTGTGTGTGTGTGTGTGTGTGTGTGTGTTGTGTGTGTTATGCATTGGGATGAAGGGCTATAAGATCTTTTTGTCATATAACTTTATTTTGAGCTGAAAAATCATATAATACAATTGGTGTGTTTGTTGTGATAGGTTAGAAGAAATTGAACTCTTTCAATAAATATTTGTTAAGCAACTACTATATGCCAGACACTGTGCTAAGCTCTAGGGATACAAAAAGAGGCAAAAGACAGCCCCTGCCCTCAAGAAGCTCACAATCTAAAGGGACAGAAACCATGCAAACAAATATACAAAAAGCAAGCTATGTGCAGGCTAAATAAGAAATGATTAACAGAAGGAAGGCACTGGACTTAAGAGGGGTTGAAGAAGACTTCCAGTAAAAGGTAGGATTTTATTTAGAACTTAAGGGAAACCAGGGAGGTCAGCAGTCAGAGTGAAGGAAGGAAAGCAGTTCAGGCAGGGGATAGTCTAGAGAAAATATTCATTGCTGAGACATGGAATGTCTTGTTTTTGGAAGAACCAGGAGGCCATTGTCACTGGATCAAAGTGTACATGGCTAGGAATAAGATATAAAAAGACTGGAAAGCTAGGAGGGAGCTAGGTTATAAAAACTTTTAATGCCAAACAGAGTGTTTTGAATTTGTTCCTATAGGCAATAGGACGTCGGTGGAGTTTTTTGAGTATGGGGTGTGTGACATAAATGGACCTGTGCTTTTGAAAAATCACTTGAGTAGCAGAATGGAGGATGGATTGGAGTGGCAAGAGACAGCGGGCAGACCCACCAGCAGCCTATTATAGTAATCCAGAAGTGAGATGATGAGGACCTATCTGTACCAGAGTGGTAGCAGTATCAGAGAAGGGGATTTTCAAAAGATGTTGCAAAGGTGAAACCAACAGGTCTTGACAACAGATCAGATATGGGGTAGGGGTGGAGGGAGACAAAGATAGTGAGAAAACCAAGATGATTCCTAAGTTGCAAGCCTGAGGGAATAGAATGATGGTGTTGCTCTCTATAGTAATAGGACAGGTAAGAGAGTGGCAGGAAGGGGTTGAGGGGTAAAGATAATGAGTTTTGTTTGGGGCATACTGAATTTTAGATGTTTATTGAGTTATGCTACTTTTGCCTACAATTCATATCTAGATCTCTACACCGCATCCCCTCTTACAACACATAAAACACATCTCGATTCCTCAAATTTTTCACTTGTACTGTGATTTTATTTGTGAAGGGGTACTCCTAGTATGCATGCTCTGTAGAGTAATATAGATCACATGGTTCTTCTTTGGGAGTTCCCTTGGGGGGTGGGCACCCTGAAAGGTTAAGTGTGGTTGTGTCTTCTCTTTAGGGCTTGAACACCCGGTCTTGTTGGCATCAAGGCCAGCTCCCTCTCCACTAAAATGAGTTTCTGCTATCTCCCAAATAACAAAAGCTTAAGATTTATGTTTTTTTATGGTAATAGCAGGCATGGAAGTTTTGTCCTTATACTTCTGTGATAGGATACTTAGAATAAAACTAGAGATTCTTCTCCATGTTTCTTTGAATGCTCTCTATATTACAGATTTTAAAAAAAATAGAACTTCACTTGATGAAAAACTACACAGACGCATAGAATTTCAGGGGCAGACAAAACCATAGAGACCTTTAAGTCTGATCTCCTCATTTCAGAGATGAAACTATAGCTTGGAGAGATGAAGTGATTTGGTCTTTGTCAAAGTCATATAATTTCTTGTTGTTTAAGTTAGAACTAGAACCTTGAGCCACAAATAACAGATTAGGGTTTCTTGACCATTTTTTAATTTCATAAACCACTTTGAAAAGGGCCTATAGACCCTGTCTCAGGATAATGTTTTTGATGCACAAATATATAAGATTATAAAGGAAACCAGTTATACTGAAATATAATTATCAAGATATTTTAAAAACAATTTACTGAACCCCAAGTTTAGAATCCCTCTTGTAAGGTTAATGAAATTTTTCCTCTATGCTGCATTGCATTCAATATAAGAAACTCAAACCCAAAATAGATTTCTTTTCAGATTTTATCAGTCAGTGGTATATGCCATTTAAGTTTTTAATATCATATAAAAGTGTATTGTTAAATAGAACACCTCCCTCAAAAAAAATCAATTGCATTCAAGAAAAGAAGAAAGAAACAGTTACACAAAGCTGTTCATTGAAAAATTGTCTAGTCTTTTGATCAGCATGCATATTTTTAATGAATCTCATAGACTGAAAGTGTTCTAGTGACTGAAAAGGGTGATAAAATCTTAGTTGTAATATTACTTTTCTCTGGTAGTAAATGACTCATGTCTTCCACTGTAATCTGTGCAGGATATTTATATGCCTGTTTAAGAAAAGAGTTCATTTGGATCTGAAAATACAATAAAGCTGAAATAAATGGCCAGAAAATTTTAAGAGTCATTTAAGGGTAGACAGACCTCTCTGTAAGCAATTTGAAAGGACATATTCAATAATCTTTGTGCTAAAAGGTTAACTCTTTCTTAGTGTTATGATAAATAAGTCTCAATTTAGTGTTACATAATTGAAACCAAGACCTTAGTTAACGTAGATTATTTTGAGTTTTGGGGGCATCATCAAGCAATATAGTATCCAAGTTCAATTGAGTTCCATATCATTTTGAATAACTTCATAAAAACTTAAAAATGATAAAATTATTTACACCATATATTTTCTTTTTTACATTTTTCAAAATGCTTTCACAATAGGCTAAGAATTGAAATTGCCATTTTTTTTCTTATTTCACTTCTATATTTTAATTAGATTGACTCATCTTACTATGATAATTCTTTTAGTCTTGTGGGAAGGGAGTTGGTGTCATGAATTATTTTAAAGGTAAAAATAGAAAAAAATTGTAAAAGAATTAGCTTTAAAAAAATTTAGCTTTCAATATCAGTTCAATTTAATAGTATTGATCACCAAAATTCTTGATTTCTATCCTCTAAGAGATTTACAATAATTTCCTCCTTATGGTACCAACAATACTTCGACTACTACAGTTATCTTTCATGCTTACTTGTACAAATTTTAAGAAAATGTCTTGGGGTACTCAGAAAACTTCTATTCAAGTGCTTTGGGGAAATAGCCATGCTTTAATTTGTTACTAGGGGAAATTGTTTTCAGGTTTACAGAGATTGATTTTTTTTAAAAGGAAGAATTAGCCATGATAGATTTTTGCAATTTGTCAAACCTTATCTATCTTTGCAAATCACCAAAATATGAGGAGGAAGAGACTTTTCAAGTGACCATTTGAAAAAAAAAGTACAGAGTTAATGAGATATGAAAAAATACTGAGAAATACAGGTCATTACAAAATTAAGCAAAGAATTATAAAGTGTTGGACCAGGAAGAAAGCTCAGAGATCATCTACTCTAATACCCTCAATATTCAGGTGAGGAAAATTACAGCCCAAGATGTTAAGTGATAGTTTCCAAGTTGTAGAGCTGGTCAATTCCCGAGCCATCCAGTTAGGCCTCTCAATCCCTAGTCTTCTGCTCTTTTCATACGTAAAAGAGGAGTGCAAAGAGTAATGACCACATTTGTATAAGGAGACAGATATGTGAGCAGTAGCTTTTTCTTGATTACTCACCTATTAAAAATTGTGTGATGTGGAGGAGCAGAAGTTGTCTGTGGCAGTTTCTCCTCTTCTCCTAGTCTCCAAGACCAGCGAGGACACAGAGGCTTCAATCACACCAGTTTCTCATGGTAACTCCATGATATGGAATGTTCATTCTAACCTCTTTGCTGCTTGTCATGCTATTACTTCCATTTTCTGGAAAGTCTTGCCACAACCTCCACTGTGCTTCCCCAGATTGTACATATCCTTCAGAGCCCAAATCAAGCCTCCCTTCTCACAGGAAGACTTCCCTGAACATTTGGGCACACAGTGAGTGATCTCTTCCTTGCCCAAACCATTTAGCAATAACCATCTGTTCCATACAACTTACTGGTCCCTAGTTGTTTCACATATGTGAATTTTCTCTCTCCAACTAGATTATGACTCAAGGGCAGGCCTTATATTTCTTTGGGTATCATCCTTAACATCTTATGTGATGCTAGGCACCCCATAGGCAATCACTAAATATTTATGGATTGATGGTGATATGTCAGGTAAGCAAGCACATCTGTTTTCAGCTGGTGTTTCCCAATATCTCAGAGTCACACTCTACGTTTGGAAGACAGACTTCAGCATAACATATTACTCAGGATTTCTGCTGTTGGCAATCAATCAGTTCACTTGATTAGTTGGTTGTCAGCCATTCCATGTATCCATTCTGCTCTAGAGAGCTGAACTCAGGAATAAGATGTCTCCCAAATTGCTGGCAATGAGGATCAGCCAGGCAGTCCTCAGAGGCAAGTTGACTGACAAGAATGTTCAGAGCAGAAATAATCAACACTATGGACCTACTAAACCCAAACCAGCAGAAAGACTTCCTGGATTGCCATAGATTTAAAAAAGAATAAAGTAATATCTTAGAAAAAGAAAGGATCTTGGAAATCTTTTAATCCACACACCCCTCTTCTTTTAGAAATGAGAAATCAGTGCCAGAGACTTAAAGTGATTTGTCCAAAAAGCATCAGACTCATAATCAATAAGGAAGTATTAATTAAGTGCCTACTATTTGTCAGATACTGTGTTAAAAGCTGGGGATATGAAAAGAGTCAAATCATAGCACTCTCTTCTTTATTCCATGCTCATTAATAGGTACCACTGACCAAGAGGCCCCTTTGCACTCTAGGAATTGTATTACTTGCTTTCAGTAACAGGTTAGGGTTTGTGGACTGGCCACTGCATTATGATTGTATGCAGGAAAAATTTAATTGTTGTATTGTGACTGGAACTAAAGAAGCTAGGTTCAATCTCTGTTTTCTATTCTCATGGCAGATATAATGTGGACAAGTCCGAGGAAAAGGAATGTTTGTTAGAGAATTATAAACCATTTTCTTCGTTATGTTATGTACAAACCCCATTCCACCATAATCTGAGTACCTTGAGGACAAGGACTGTTTTCATTTTTGTTTTCTATCTTTAATTCCTAGCACAGTGTCGGGGACACAGTCATTGCTTAACAAAGGTTGGTTAGTTGATTAACTGATATAGTAATGTGAATGAGAAGAAGGCAGCAGGGTGCTAATACCTGGCACATACCCTGGCACAAAGAACACTTCATTTCCCTTTTATGTATCAATCCTTGGAGTAACTCCATTGCTTTCCAACTTCGTTTTTGGTAAATATTTTGCATGTTTCAGTGGAAGAGGCTGAAGTTTCCAGTGGAGCCATTGTAACAGATGGGGTGAGTCGCATCAGAGAAGTGACTTAGCCTCTTAGATGAAGATCAGCAGAAATTGTAGATAAAATGAGTAAAGGAACTAAGGGAATCCAGTCCTATGAAACATGAAAGAATGATCTAACATTTTAAAAACATCTGTTACTTAAAATTAATAATTGGAAAACAATTTACACTGTGCTTAATTTTAGGATTTTCTCAATTTCCTTCCAAATAGAGTAACCTAACTCAAGTAGAATTGACTTTCTGGCATGTTAGAAAACATCAGATTTAAGTATGCTCTGTGGTGCACAGATGAAAAGCAAAAGCAAATGGAAAATTTGATTATGCTTGGAGGCAGAACCAAGAGCAACAATGACAATAATAAAGCAAACCAAGAATCTGTCTGCTCTTACTCAATGAAAAGAAATTAACGTGGTCAGTGGGGCTATACAATTCCTGTGCCTCACTTTAATAGTTATAGTTTTATCTAGAATACAATAAGATTTTTGGTGTTGAGCTCATTCTTCTCTTTACTCAATGAGTTTGCAGAATTCATTGGAATAAAGTTTTACTATAAGCCAACTTATAAGGCCAAATCCATTTCCCTTATGAAAATTTTAGTTTCTTTCCTTTCTTTTCTCTCTCTCTCTTCTCCCTTTTCCTTCCCTTCTTTTTCCTTTATCTTTGCTTTAAAAAGAAAATTCTACCTTTTCTGTACTTTTGGCTCAATGGCAACATGCTCAGTCATTGCCTAGAGTCAACAGCAGCATTCAGGCTGATAAGATTTGAATCTAAACCAGTTCCTTAAATATCTTCTGAACTAACTTATTTAATAATAGTCCCAATGGAGCTACTCTAATAAAAAGATAGTTATTATCCATAGAAAAATCTAGTCTAAAAATATGTCCTTTGTGCCAGTAGTAAAATGAATTCAACAGTATGACAAACTTAAAAAAAATGAAAATTGCCACAGTTGAGCTCGTTGTGGCAAAGTATAAATATATGTGTGTATATTAATATATAGAGAGACATATGCATATGCATATAGACATGTTTGTGCATATACGTGTGCATATGTATCTTGTATGCATGTGCATATGTGTGTGTGTGTTTATTTAACAGTTAATCATGACTCAACCCAGACACATAAGAAAGAGGAAGTAGAATGATGCATGTCAACATCAGTACTTGTTTTCTATAACGTTCATTGAGAGTGTGATCAAAAATATCCATTTAGGGGCAGGTGGAAGAAGAAGGGGGAAGAATAGAGTCTTGAAGTTCATGTAACATTCTCTGGTAATATACAATGATATCAGATGATAAAACACTGAGACAGTCATGAATTAGAACTGTGGAATCATAGGATGATCTCTCTCTCTCTCTCTCTCTCTCTGTCTCATTCCTTCTCTCCCTCCCCTCTCTTCCTCTCCCACTAACTCTTCCTTCCTTCCTTCTCCCTCTCTGTCCAATAGAAGCCATTGAAGATTTTTTTTTTTAATAGGGTAGAGATATGGTCAGATCTGTGTTTTATGAATATCAATTTGGTAACCAAGTGGAAAGGTAGATTGGAGTGGAGAGAGACTGTTCTAAGTCTGAAATGTATGAGTAGTGATCACCTGATCGAAGATGCTGAGGAGAAGTTCCCCCTCCCCACTTGGTGGGTGGGGTGCAAGCAGGGCTACTGCTTATTAAAGGCAAGACGAAGATACTATTATTCAAATCTAAGGCTGTCTCCTAAAGTCCTTTGTAATGATCTTTAGTGTCTGGTGCAAGGATTCCCTTTTCTTTTAAAATGTATTTTGGACAGAGCAAATAAAGAAGCAGAGGAAATATGTGTGTATACACATATGTGTGTGCATATATTGGTATATGTGTATCTGTGAATATGCATGCATGTGTATAGTATATACATATAAATATGTGCACATATATATGTATATACACAGATACGCTATAGAATTATTTAGAATTTATTCTGACTTCAACTTGCCATATGGGATCAGAGTCAAGGGAAAGTGTATTAATAACAATAATTATTATGGTAATATATTTTATCTTTATTACACTTTGGTGAATCCCACTCATACTGATTGACCCTTTGGGCATGTGCTATGCATTACAAGAATAATCAAATCTCATTTCAAAGGTATGCTCTGTCAGCCTAAAAATGTAAGGCTCATTTCTTACCTCACTGCATACCACACGCACCTGGCTCCCCTTACTCCTAGCTCATCAAAGCATAGGGTTACCTTTGAAGTCAAGGAGCTCAGTCGTGATATGAGCATCCCAGAATGTGGAAATGAACAGGTCCATGCAGACAACCTAAGAGCAAGGATTAAATATAGCATTACATTATTCTTCAGTAATGAAATATAGTTAGAATCTCTTCTCAAAAAGTCAAGAAAGAAAGAATAAGTACACCTCTCTAATTATCATGTCTTTAGAAACTCAGAAATCCTAATGTGAACCTGTCATCCTTTCTTAATCTGCCGTCTGATTTTTTTTTAAGTTTTTCTTTTCTCTATTGGTACTCTCGCAGATATCACTATTTTATAAGGCATCTGATGATACTTTAAGTCTTCTTGTTGTATGACCTTTCTTTGTATTTTAATTGGCTTCTAAAAATAACTTAGGGAGCTGGGGGAAAGTGTAGGGGAAGAGAGTGAGGAACTGAATTTGATTTTTGAAATAGGAGATTGTATGCCTAAAATAGTATGTGGTTAGTGCCCACATTCAAAGTAAAGTTAGAATTATAGGATGTTTCTGATATATAAATATGACTTATAATGCTCAAAGTACCATATTATTAATAATATTGCCCTGATTTTATCACAGATAAAATATTCTCTTTTCATCAAAATTTTCACTTTATTATTGTACCTTCAAAATGAAAGCAAAATGATGACCCAAAAAACAAAACTAAAAGCCCTTTTTTCTTCCTTCCTTCAAAATAATATTCATCCCAAATTTATATTCCTATTCAAAAGTTAGTGACCAAATTTTAGCCTGTCTCTATGCTGCAAACTGAATAAAGACATTTCTATGGATCTCTTTAGTCCTAATAGTGTCACTCTTGTGTTTTGTTTTTGTTCTTGTTTTCATTTTGAAAGCTATTAAGAAAGCAGCATGGATTCCAAACCGCATTTCATAGATTAACTTAATTAAATAGCTTTTCAAAACATCCACTGCCACACACATAATTGGTCCCAAACATCAGAAACTTAAGATTAACCCAAATCCTATGGGAATGGGTGAATCAGCAATTCAAGATTGATTGAATCTTTAGTTTTTGATACGCTGCAACATCTTTTTGTGTTTAGGTTTCAAACCTTGTTAAACTGCTTTAGCTTGTACTTTGTAATGAAGATAATTTATTTTTCATGATTGAGGGACTGGAAGTACATCAGGGTCATCATTTCAAGTATCAGTTATCACTGTGCATTACTGTTTGGGGACTACTAAGTGCTATGCACTGGGCTAAGCATGGAGAAGTTTATAAAGATGAATGACATGGTACTTGGTCTAGTAATCAATCTTTGTATGTTAAAATACTTTTTAAGAGGTCTTTGATTCATTATCTAATGAAAAATCTAATGAAAATTAGAACTTTAGCTAACTTTCCTATTTTTGCTTCTTAGCAAAAAATTATTTATATATTTGTTTTAAGGAAAAAGACAACAGACAGAATCTTTAATTGCAGCAGACTAAACTAGAACAAATGCCATATTTGGAGTTGAAGGAAATGGGGTTGAATTCTGGTTCTGACCCTTCCTAAATAAACTTTGGCACATCGCACATCATTTTAACTCATTGGCTCTCGGCTTCTTCCTCTGAAAAATGATTGGGTTGGGTTATGTGATCTAAGTCAGGCAAGGAAACCTTAATTAGCTCATACAATTCAAGATGTCCTCAACTCCTCCTCTTGTTGAATACTCTTCTCTTGCTCTAACCAAGCAAAACTATTTGTTAACTGTTGTTCACGTTGTTGAAAGAGTTTGCCAATAATTTTATTCCAATATTAAACATAAGCTACCAGGAGACTGACTGGCCCGAGTCTCACCCAGCTCTGAATGGGGGTCAAAGAGTAAAAGGGTGTGTACTGTACTTCATATCTACTGCCAAAATTGAACTCTATCTCTTTCCTTTAAGGACAAGACCTTCTCTACATGGTATCAAAGTTTAGGCTTCCTATTTCCCTCAGCTTGCAATGGTTTTTGTAGTGCTGGAGTTTAATCATTTGATGTCTGCCAGCTTCCTTGGCCTATCAGCTTCTAATTAAATTGACCCTCTTTTCCATTCCCCTTTGGGTAAAAATCATTACTATCACAACTATACATAGAAAAGGCACTTTTGAGCTTGCTCCTACCTTTGAGGGATCTCATTCCTCTTCCAATTTAGCTTCCTTCTTGAGAATTCTAATAATGAACCCTCTTGATCCTGCTGTGCTCATGCTATAGGCAAAGTTAGTTCAGGGGGCACAGAGCTGATTATAGCCAGCACTTCAAGAACTCAGCATTTCTATCATTTGACATAAGTAGTACTTCTAGGGTACGGACTCTAGCAAGGAAAATAACCATCGCAGAAAATGTACACGATGCCATATTAATCCAGGGCTATGCAGCAAGCATGCATCCTGCTAAAGGGTTTTATTTTGAGAATGGCAGGTTTGGAATCAAATTAATATTATGAACTATACTGGAAATGTTACACTTATGTAATAACAATGCAAATACAAAATTTTCTTTGGCTTTTGTCATTTTTCCCTCCAGTGAATTAACTGATATGTTTCCTGTGATTGCATGCAGAACTGGAGAGTAATGAAATGTTATATTTGGCAACCTCATATTTTTCTAGCTTGTAAACTTTTCAGCAGAAAATTCTGTCATTCATTTGCCCATTTCCCTCAGAGAAACCATTTTAAGGTCTTGACCCCTGCTTCTTGAGTCACAATAGTGTTTTTAAAGTGAGTTTTGCATGACATAATATTTCAATATTCTCCTCTCCCTTTCCATCCTCATTAGTAAGGTAGACATGGTTGATCAGACTTGAAATTTCAATTTCTCTCTTTGCTCCCACCAGCCCTTTATTCTCCACATTATCAACTTCTCCTTGTTAAATCTAAGTTGGTTTTTTTTTAAGTCATTGCATCATTTGATATGTGATTATGTAAGTGTAAAGATTTTTCCAGATTCATAAATTTCAGGATGATTGCATCATTTTGGAGCTCAGGCTATATGCAGATTACTCTGTGTTGATTTTTCCTGTTGTCCTTTGAGATATCTATAGAAACTGCTAATTAATTAATAAGATCCATAACATTCTTCTTTTCACTGCCCAGTGGTTTGTCTTATTTTTAAAGACTGTTGGGACAGCGAGGTGGTATACTGGATAAATCACTGGATTAAG
>CM053581.1:482560798-482576481 GCA_028627135.1 Pseudochirops cupreus
AACTGGAACTTGAGATACACAGGCACTGCAGTTGGGAGATCCATCCTGCCCTACCAAAAAGTGACATAGGAGAGAATAGAATGGGGGAGGGGGGAAATACTGGGATGGCTGTTTTGGGGTGGTGGGCAGGGGAAAGACGGGGAGAAAAGATGTAACTCAAAAAAATTTAATAAAGAATCTCATATCAAAAAAAAATATAAAAAAAAAAAAAGAAACCATTTCACATGCTGGAGACCCTTTGCTGGTTCTCTTAACTGTGCACCGATATCATGGATACTGGTGTACATGCACCCAAGTTTGTACAAGAAATGCCTGCAAAAGAGAAATTCAAGAGCTAGAAGGTCTTACTATAAGTGCAACTTTATGGCAAACAGAAAAGAGCAAAATGGAACATCAGGGGAAAGAGGAGAGTGTTCATGTGTCTGTTAAAAGAAAAAAACATATTAAGACAGACTATTTGAAAATACACTCAAATATAGCACCTTCCCGCCATCCCATCATGAATGTTACTATCTCTCTATGATGTAGTAATTTGAATAGAATATGAAAAGTGCCATATAAAGCAGATAGATGTAGAGTTGGAAGGAAACTTAGAATTGTCTACTCTCAAATCCTTGGCTTTCTTGGGATTTCTTTGTATTTGAAATTAATATAAGGTTTTATTGAATAGTTAAAGCCATGGTCTCCTTGCTTTATATAGCATTGCTTTCTTAAGCATCTGTTGTTTGATGCATATATGCTTATGCAAGCACAAAGGTACAACAGAATTTGGGGATTAGATTCTCTACAATCGAAAAACAGTCACTTGGCAATACCTACTAAGCCCTTACTATGAGCCAGACAGTGTGCTAAACACTAGAGATGCAAATAAAAGCAAGAATTTCCTCAAGGAGGAAGACAATCTATGAATGGCTAGGGACAATCTCTCTCTCTTTCCCTCTCTCTCTCTCTCTCTCTCTCTGTCCCTCTCTCTGTCTCTCTCTCTCTCTCTCTCTCTCTCTCTCTCTCTGTTTTTCTCTGTATCTCTCTGTCTCTCTCTCTCTCTCCATCTTTCTGTCTCTCTCTGTCTCTCTTTCTCTCTGTCTCCCTGTCTCTGTCTCTGTCTGTTTCTCTCTCTTTCTCTCTCTCTGCCTCTGTGTGTGTGCGTGCATGTATGTATATATGTGTGTATATACACATGTATACACATGTATATGTATATAGGTGTGTATGCAGAATGCTTACATATATTTACATATTTATGTACATTACTGTATGTATACATATATGTTCATATTTATATAGATGTTAACACAGAGAGAATAGATGGAAGACAATCTCAGAGAGAAATATGCTAGTAGCTAGGGGTCAGGAAAGACCTTCTGCAGAAAGTGTAATTTGAACTGAATCTTGAAAAAAACAAAACAGGAAAACTAAGAGGTGGAGATAAGGGGGAAAACACTCCAGATGTAAGAGAAAGCTAGTATGAGGAACAAAGACAGGAATGAATTGTTGTGTTCAAGGAATAGCAAATAAGTCTGCTTCTTGCCTGCCTATAAAATATAAATATAAACAGAGGAGGTTTTATTTGATCCTGTAGATAATGAGAAACCACTAGAACTCATTAAACAAGGGCGTGATATGATCAGACATACACTTTAGGATATCACGAAGGCAGAAATGTCAAAATTTGGTAATATGTTATATATATATATGGGGTGAATGAAGTTGAGCATAGTTAAGGATGACAGTTAGGTTTGCAGCCTGGGTCACTGAGTTGTCAGTAGCAAGTTATAAAGAGTGAAAATATCATATAACACAGTTATATTAGAAGGCCTGTGTAAGTTATGGACCCTAAGCACCAGATTTTTGAAGAATTTCTTTTTAAGAGAAAAAAAAATGTTTAAAAGTGTATACTACATTATCCTTTACAATGATGACATTGCATATGGCTAATGTATTTAAATGTCAATTGTCATTTTGAAGGTTTACAAATCTTTAATAATAACTCTTTAGTATAGTTGGTAAAGATGTTAAATCATGATAAGTATGTTATGGGTAAACAGTCACTCCTTAATGTCAAAAGTTAATAATTTATGAAGATGAATATTCTTTTATTAGACCACTGTCATATCTTACGTCATACAACATGAAACAAAATATTTTTTCCTAATTCGTCAACCCTTTTCATTTTTTTCTATTTTATGTTAGTCTCTCAGTAGAACAAAATATATATTTAATTATTTTAAAAACATTTTATTACTGCCGCAACTATAACTCGGGAGGGGTGACTGGGTTCTTGCCAAGGATACTAAAATTAAAATGACACCAAGAAAAACTGAACTTGGCACCTTGTTATCACGGAGTAATTACATAAAATAGTAAACTATTCCCTTCCTGAGAGCACCACAGGTGAGCCTCTAATGCAATAGTAGTTATCCAAACAGTGGCTAAAAGTTATCTCAGGGTCCCTCTTTCCACAAAGCCTTTTGTACCTAAGAAAGAAGTTTCTTCTTCCAGTTGAATTTGTGTTAAAGAGTTCTTTTGAAGGTATCTTTTGTCCAGCTTTCCCTGGGACACATTTTGTAGTATTTTCTTTGGGTTGTAAAAGTACTAGTTGCTTCTTTGATTGTTACTCTTAAAAGCAGGAGAGTCACAATATTATTAATTTTGTGAGAAATGTGTGTAGGTGTAGTCTTTTTTCAAGATCCCTAAAAACTGGGATGTATGACTTATTCTATATTTGGATCTAGCTTATTCATATTGACCAGCCTTGGATCTAGCGTTCCTTTTTGTTCTTGGGGTAGCAGGCTGGTATGCTTTTATGGAAGACATATTTGGCATTCTGTGGGAAACTGTATTGCATTTCATAATGAAAACTTTAAAAAAATAATGTCACTCAATTTGATTAGAAAATGTAAATTCCTGTTTCTCTATGTCATTTGATTTTTCCTACCTGACTATATGAAATAATGCTTCCTATTTAGGTTATTAACATAGACTGGTTTTAGTTTTATTTTTTTTCCTTTAAAGAGCTTAAATACATCAACGATTCCTGTATGCTCTTTTTGGCACAACAATATATGATTCTGTTTTATCTTCAAAGTGATTTATGTTACAAATACTTCCTAAGCAATTTCCTCTCCCTCACCCTCAAATATACACAGTAAGTTAATCTATTAGACTGAAGTCCTTTTTTTTTTCCCCTCCTGTGCTAAACCTAATGGTAAGGATATAAGTCTTTTCTTCATGCAGAAAGGAAACACCCTCTATTCATAGAAAACCTTTTTGCATCTTATTATTATTTATTACTTATTGAGAGCTGGCTGGATTCTTAGTGAATTATGAGCAAATGTAGAGATGAAACTTTAAAAGCTAAGTTACATAGAAACACATTAGCTTTAAAGGCAAGAAAATTGTAAAATTATATACAAGCAAAACTATTATCATGGATTACTTTACCATTTTAGTGAGATTGTAAACCAACTTTGTTTAACTGTGAAAATGCAACCAAAAACAACAAAAAATTATTTTTGATAATGGCTTAATCATCATATCAACTGACTAGGTTTCCTTTATTCCTTGATTAGAAGTTGTACCAATAACCTAGATAGCTATCTTGCAAATTAATACCCACATCCCCACATAGCGATGGAGTCCAAAGTCCATTTCTTTCATTCAATTCAATCGATGATTTTGTTCAATTCCGTTAATGGTTCAGGGAAAACATCAGTACTGCTGAAAAAAAAAAGCAAAAAACAACTCAGAGCACTTTGTCCCATGCTGCATATTTAATAAAAACCATATGACCTCAGTTCAAATCCAGCCTCAGACACTTATTAGCTGTGTGACACTGGACAGGTCACTTAACCTCTATCTGCTTAGGTTTCCTTAACAATAAAATGAGGATTATTAATGCACCTACTCACAGGGGTGTTCTGAAGATCAAATGAGATATCAGTAGAACACTTAGCACACTGCCTGGTAAACAGTAGGTGCTATATAAATGCCTGTATCCTTCCATCCTGCTGTTTAATAAGGTAATGTCATACAATGGATAGAGTGCTGGGCTTAGAGCTAGGAAGACCTGAATGCAAATCTTGTCTCTGGTAATAATTAACATTGTGGTGCTGTGCAAGTAATTTAACCTCTTTCACTGTTAGTTTCTTCATCTTCAAAATAAAAATAATAATACCTCTAGTAACAGTTTCTAAGAACCATGAGACTTAAACGAGATAACCTATGCAAAGTGTTGTAGAAACCTTAATGTTGAAGTGGCTAGGTGGCTCAGTGAATAGAGCACCAGCCCTCGAGTCAGGAGGACCTGAGTTCAAATCAGGCTAAGACACTTAACACTAGCCATGTGACCTTGGGCAAGTCACTTAACCCCAATCGCCCTCCCCTCACCCCTTCAAAAAAGCAAGAAGAAGAAGAATCCTTAATGTTCTACAAAAATGTCAGTTGTTAGTATTGCATTCATATGTCTGTACTATCCTTTTATTTGTTTAATTTTCTTGTTGAAAATTTAGCATAAATTCAGTTGAAAGCAAAGAAATGATCTCTGCTTCATAGAGGGGGAAAAAGTGATATGGGGATTGGCAATCCAAGCAGTAACAGACTCCTTATGAATCATCCTCATCATCATAACTTACATTTATATATTGCATGAAAGTGTGCAAAATATTTTATATGCATTATCTCATTTGGTCCTCTCAACAACCCTGTGAGATAGGTTCTACAGAATTTATTATCTCCATTTCATAGATGATGGAACTACAGCTAAGGAGGGCATACTGCAGAGACCTTTCTGGTGACAGAGATAAACTAGTTTTACCATTTAAACTAATTTCAACCATCAAGTCACCTGAAAAAGAAATACCAAAGTAACTGCAACCAGATGACTGACATTTTAACAACTTACCTAAAGAGTCAAGTTAGTCATTGAAGCTAAAATATTTCATGCTGGTATATGTATAGAGTCTCTATGTAATGATTGGAGTGTGAGGTTTAAATAGTAATCATGTCAATACTAATTTAATTATGAATCATTTATATGATGAAAGCTATTTTAAAAAATTAGGAAATAGGGAAGATGTCTAAATGAAGGTTGATTGAAGACTAAAAAGTATAAAGTTCTTGTGTGTGTGTTGATTTCATCAGTATAGGGAGCTGCCAGTGAACATCTTTTGACCATTGTAGATTAGGAGCTTCTTTGCAAGATCTAGTCCTTGAGCATTGTTTGGGAACATTGAGAGGTTAAGAGACTTATCTAGAATTATAGAATCAATATTAATGAAGAATAAGACTTAACTTCAGATCCTTTTTTCTCTGAAAAACTCTCATTTACACACATAAAACCATCTGGGAGATAAAGCAATGAAATTTGATTTTAAACATCTTTTTAAGTGCAAAAAATAGTAATAGGTTTAGAATTTATTTTTCATTCAGCATTTTTTTTTATTAGCACAAGTCAGGAATTAAGATTTCTCTTGAATCTGTGTGGGTCCTATTTTCTGACTTTCAGATGACTTAATGGAAGGCTTATTGGTTGATTTCTGAAGATGGAACTTAATCTATGACCTTAAAACAAACCCTAGTTGTCAACATGGTTGTACACAGTCAAAATGAGATACTTTTCATTAATGCATGCCCTCATCAGTATTAATGTTCTAGCTAATGGTAGAGATCGCACAACTTCAAACTTTGTCATCCTCATCTCATATAATTCTTATCCGTGTCTTTGTAGAAGTTGGCTTTAGCTGATATGCATAATACAATGGGAGTTTTGCTCTTTTCACACACACACACACACACACACACACACACACACACACACATACACACACACACACACAAACAGTTCAATAGTTGGTCTGACCCTCCATTATATCCTACTTACTACATGACAAGAGTCAGTCTCTACTTCTAATCATAAAAGTTAAATGTTGATGTCTTTTTATACCGACAATGACTTTTACATAAAGTTTCAGATGTGTTCATGGTGGTTCTCTCATCATCCTTTTACTCCTCTTCTTTCAGTTCCTGTTCTTTTTCTTCTTCCTTCACCTCCTTGTCTTCTTCCTCCTCTTTTTTCTCCTTTTACTTCTTCTCTTCTTCTTCTTCTTGTGTGTGTGTTGATTTCATCAGTATAGGGAGCTCCCAGTGAACATCTTTTGACTATTGTAGATTAGGAGCTTCTTTGCAAGATCTAGTCCTTGAGAATTGTTTGGGATTATTGAGAGGTTAAGAGACTTATCTAGAATTATAGAATCAATATTAATGAAGAATAAGACTTAACTTCAGATCCTTTTTTCTCTGAATCTGGCTCTATATCCACTCCAAAACACTATCTATCTTTAGTCAAGTTATTGTTGATAATATGCTACAACCTATGCACGCTAATGACACATCTCCCATTGTCTTTTGGGTGGTTTGCAGTTTGGCATCTTTTGAGATTGTGATGTTTCATGATTTGGTACCATAACAGTATAAATGGTAAAAATAATTTTAAAAGGAATAATTTTGCCCCTGGATGATAGATGATGAAAAAATAAATTTTTCTCCTCTTGATAAAGAGGTGCAATAGACTATGGAGGCAGAGTATTGTATTAACCATCAGATGGGCTGGTTGGTTCTGCTTAACTAGTTTTCTTTATTACAGTGGAGAGCTCCATGGAGGCAGGGAAAAGATATCAGGAAAAGATTATAGTATAAAAAAACCAAAGGCCTCTATCTATATAGTTTTTATCAAAATTATGAGAAGGGCTTTTGCTGTAGTGATCACTTTGGGATCATTAAATGAGCTGTACAATTTTCTAATTGTTATGTAGTTCATTGTCTCCCTCCTATTCATTCCTAAGCCTAATAATGAATTTTAATCTTCAAAAATCATTCAAACTAGGTGCTTAGCATCAAGAAGTGCTGTTTGAGAGTCATGGTGAGGTAGTAAGGAAGGTACTGCATTTGGAATCAGAGGACCTTAGCACTGATCCCAATTCTTTCACTATGCAGCTAGGTAGTAAAGTGAACACAGTACTTGAAGGATTCTGTGTTCTAAGCTTGAATCCAGCTTCATATACTAACTTAATTAAATAACCTTTCAAATGCCTCAGTTTTTTCATCTATAAAATGGAAACCATCATAGCATTTACTTCACAGGGTTGTTGTAAAGATCAAATGAACTGATCTTTGCAAACTTTAAAGTAGTCCATAAATGCTAGCTCTTTTTATTAGTACTTTTTATTACCTATATGACATTGGACAAGTCACGCTCTCTGGGCTTCACCCACTTCATCTCTTGAATGTGGGGTTAGACTAGTTGATTTCTAAGGGTTCTTCTATTTCTATATATATATAGAATTACCCTATTATCCAACAGAGATAATATTTTTCTATGTATTGAAATTTTGCTAGTCATTTTTGTTTGTGTCATCTGTTTCATAGCCATCATCTACTACTAAATTTTGTACCATTTTAAATCACTGCAAATCAAGTGCATTTCCATTTTTCAGCTTAATTCAACAAGTATTCATTAACAGCCCACTACAATATGTGGAAGCAATGGTTCTCCGGCTAAGGATATGAAGATGGATTAAAAACATCTCCCTATTTCCCTATTCTCAAGGTGCTTAAATTTTACTGGGATGTAAACATTACATGGCAAAATAAATATAGTATACTATGAAGAGGGAGAGAACACTAGAACAAGGGGGAATAAGAAAAGACTTCCTGTAGAAGATGACACCTGTGATGATCCTTGGAGGCAGCATATCAGAATGGAAAGAAAGAACACTGTACTTTGAGTATGAATCCAGTTTAAAGCCTGGCAATGCCATTTATCAAATGAAAGAGTGTACAAGAATTATTTTGTACTGTGTAAATGTGAATTGTTAGATACATGATGTTAAGCAAGTCTGAATTCTTTCTGGGTTTCAGTTTCCTTACCTTAAAATAATTATACTGATATTGGAAATACTTACTTCATAGGAATGTCGTATGAATGAAATTCTATGAGATACTATGTACAAAATATTTTATAAACTGTAACACATGATTTGAATGTGAATTATTATCAAGAATAATTGATAATAAGGGCTTTGGGGTATTAAGCCACCATTTAGTGCTTCATTCAAACAGTTAATGAACATAGAGTAATGAATTTCATACTGAAAGTATTGATACAGTGGACAAAGTAGCTGAAGGTTGGACTTCAGACATGGATTGATTTATATGGCGTTTGGGGTTTTTCTAATTCACATTTTGAGATTCTATGAATTAAATTATATGAATTCTATGAATCTAAGCTGTATAGAAATTGAATGGATGATTTCAGGAAGGAGCAAACTCCCTATCAGTGCGGCTCTTTAAATTAATACAGAACATCATAAAGAGAGTTTACGGTTGAAGATCGATTTGACTATGCAATATATGGGGCACTTTGACAATTGGTGTGAAGTAGTAGAAAACACATTGGATCTGGAATCACTGAACCCTAGGTTCACATTTCAGCTCTGTCACTTACTACCTGTGTAACCTTGGGGGAGTCATGTAACCTCTCTGTGCCTCAGTTTCCTCTTATGGAAAAAGAAGCAAATGGACAAGATGGCCTCTAACATTCCTACCAGATCTAAAACTATTGTCCTGTTAATATATCCAACTCTAGTCATTCTATGAAATGTCCATGGATGAAAGAAAGGCCCTGCTTAACCATTTAATTAATATTGATTTGAGACAAGATCCCTGTTGTATCTTGTAGGAACTCTGCTGGGAAGTAATGGTGAATTAGAGGAGAGAGAGGTTAAGGCAGGGCAGCTGAGTAATCTAAAAGAGATATAAAAACATTTCTGGTAAAATAAATAGTACTTCCTATTCCCAAGTCTGTGTTCTCACTGAAAATTACTGTGCCCCTCAAGCAAGGAAAAATTTAGTCAGTTGAAATGAAATTTTGAAGAGAATTACATGAAATTGCACAATTGCTTTTCTGGGTGGCGAGGATAAATCTGAAGTGATTATGGCCCTCCCTTCCCCCACACTTACCTTTTTTTTTTTCCTCCTTTTCACAGAATACAAAAAAGATTTATTGAGACCTTAGGGCTGTTCACTTCCTAATAAAGTTCTCCCTCAGTCATCTTCCTAATTTGGTTGACTGGTCTATTTTTAAAAATTAGCGGTTTTCAGAAGCAGCCTCCAGTATTGTGGCTGTGAAAAATCTGTTGAGAACAAATAAAAGGCTAAAACAAAATCTCATACTGTAAGCAAAGATAAATTTGGGGAAATGATATACATGACTTTGTTGTGCCTGTTCAGCCCCCGAGGCAAGGAAGAAAGCAATCTGGTTTTTTCTGAAACATTCAAATTCCTCACCTAAGCCCAGCTAAAAATATAGCACTACGGAAAGCAGACTGGAAATTTACCATGTCTACATTTTAATTTCTAGGGTTAGAGGGGTAGAAACTAAACCAGGTTAAGAGTTGAAAGGAGCAAAAAAAAAATCAACCTAGTTATGTGTATATAATAGCAATATTTTCATCGTGGATATAAAAATGGTGAGTGTGTGTGTGTTACACAAGTGCTCCTACTTGTGCATACTTGTGTGTGTGTGCCTGTATGTCCCATATATCATGTAGTCAAATCTGGAGATGTTGAACCAGGAGCCCAGTGCTTGCTCTGTAGAATTAAAATTAGGAGCTGTGCATTTCTTGGAATTCCCTTTTACAACTTCCAGAAATATTTTAAAGCTTTTTTTTCCCCCTTAAACCATTTAACCCTATTAAATGTCAAGATCATGCAAATAAGTTCTTTATTCTGTTGGGTAGCTGTTTGTGGATAGTTTTATGGTTGGTTATGGAGACAGAATACACAGAAGTTGTAGTCATTTGTGAATCAGAGTATCCTAGGGCTGGAAGGAACTGCAGCAGCCATATAGTTCAATGGCCTTGTTTATAGATTAGGAAACTGAAGCCCAGAGAGGGTAAAATGACTTGCTTAATGTCACTTGCTCAAGTACTATTAGATTCGCTGGTGGTGGTCACATCTCACTTTTTATGACCCCTGAAGTTTATCCAAGTTCATGGTCTTTGCTTCTAAGACACTATCCTCTGCCATCCCCTTTTCCTTTCCCCTTCAACCTTTCCCAACATTAGGGTCTTTTCCAAAGAGTCCTGGCTTCTCATTATGTGACCAAAGTATTTCAGCTTCAGTATTTGCCCTTCCAATGAATAGTCTGAATTAACTTAAATATTGACTGATTTGATCTCCTTTCTATCCAAGGAATCCCAAAAGTCTTCTTCAGCAACACAATTCAAAAGAACTCCTTATGAAATAATAATAATTGTGGAAAACAACCCTTAACTTATGTATAGTCATATTTGAATAAGCCCCTGAATTTATATTTTTCTCTTTCTAAAACATTTTGCACCTGTGGACAAATTGGAATAAATGTGTGTATGTATGTATGCAATCACCACCAAGCCATTTTGAAACTTGGATCACTGTTTCTCATGAAATAAGGAAGTCTGGAGGGTGGGAAAAGGGAAACCTGGCCCTCATCTGAAGGTTTCAATCATATTCACACTTGTTATTTATCTCTGGAGTTTCATTTGCTGCTTCTAGTGAATTTTCTACTATTCCTTCATCGTTTATGAAATGGAATTTTTAAATTGTCCTAGGAAAGGAAATTTCTTTTTTTCTATAAGAAGCACATTAGTTATTTACAGAAATTAAAAATTCAGTGGCACCCCATTGTTGTTTTTCTTGTTATTTCATGAATCTGATTACGCCCTTGCATCTCTCTCTAATGCTAGGTGCTACTCTAAAATGGATTTCAGCCTTAGGTTATTCATATAGACCATCCACTGAACCTTAAGCATTAAATTACCTTGAAAAAAATCTTGTTATAAGCTGATTTTATAATGCTTTGGGAGGTGGAGGAAACAAAAGTAGAAGAATACAGTATATAGGAACTGCAACCATATAAAATGAAAAGTGAGTATAAATGAATAAAGAATCTTGATGAAGCCTTATGGGGAATGAATAAAAAGTTTCATGACATTTTGTGAGATGAATTTCATTTATTTAAATGTAAATAGTTGCAAAGTGAATTAAACTGATTTATATTGATGTTCAATGTTGTTTCTAATAAATAATTTTAATTAAATATTTTACCTACAAGATATCCCCAAACCTATCATCTTCCCGCACAAATAAGCTTTTCCTTTACTATTCCTGTCACCTGCTCTACAGATCTGTCACCCTCGGCTCTCCCTCCTTCATTCACTCTCTACATTCAATCAATCATCAACATCTTTCAATCTGCTCTTCATACTGTCTCCCACATCAATCCTTCTTGTCTATTCCCGTCATCCCACCCCAGCTTAGACCTCATTTCTTCCTACTAATGTCCAACAATAAGTGTCCTCACATACAGTCTCTTCTGACTAGAAACTGTTCTATACATAATTAGCAAAAGGAAAATAATGTGCAGTTCTCATTGTTTCACTATTGTTTCTCAACCTTCATTGGCTTCCTTGCTCCCTAAACTCCCCAGCCTGGCTTGCAAGGTCCATATTCTGCTTTTAACCTGTCTCTTCAGCTTTCTCTCACTTCATACCTTACAGCCCATTTTACAAATGTAAAGAACAGATGTAAGAATAAATGTAAAGAGTTCAAATTCAGTCTCAGATACTTATTAAGGCAAGTTTTGTGACCTTGGGCAAGTTACTTGACCTCTCTATGCCTCAATTTTCTGATCTCTAAAGTGGGCATGATAATGCTGCCTACTTCCCAGGGTTCTTGTACAGATCAAATGAGGTAATAAATGTAGAGTGTGTATACAGTACCTGAAACATGGTAAGTGATATATACATGTTAGCTAATATCACCTGTTATCTGAGGAGATCCATGTTCCAACAGCAGGACTCTGCCCTTAGCTTGTTCTTACCTCATTTTATAGTGAACAGTAAAGTAAATACAGTTTACAGTTTGCCTTTCTGTACCAAACCAACTACTTCACAGATAGGACTTTATTGGGCTTGTTTGCTTTTGTTAATCTTGTAAATGTAACTCAAATAGAACATCTGTTTTATTTGACTTTGTGTTTTGGCATGGCATTAACCCAACCAACATCACAACTTCTACAGAACTGATTAATACAATCTCTGTGACGTATGACCATCAGAGAGAGAGGAAGCATGGCCTAATGGGTAGTGGATCAGTCTTCCAGTCATAATGACTTCACTGTATGAATTGGATAAATCAATTGATCTTTCCATAACCTGAGCAACTAACATAGAAAATTGTACAGGTTGCAAACTGGAGGAGTTGGTAAGGCCCTCTGCCCTTTCCAAGGTTCCCTATTTTTGTTGAAGTTTAGGGGTGCTAGAACCCCCAAAATAGTGACACACAGGTCCTGCTCAAATGAATTTGACTGTAGCCTTCTTTTAGCCAAAGAAAAACAAAGTTTGTTAAAAATCTGCCATATTGGGTAGACTCTTTGTGACACTTGTTTTGACAAGCAGGCCAGAGTGAATCTGAGCACCTTAATGGAGGGTGAGATGGATCTTATATACAAAAAGACTGTGGGAAGGATCTATTATTGCCAAGTAGTCTGGGGAAGAGGGGGTCTAGGGAGGATCTTGATGGGAATGGTCAGTAGACTGGGGTGACTAGAGGTCTGACTGATGCTGGTAACCAAGAGAATCGGGTTCTCATAGGATCAAATGTGGAAAGTAGCAGAAGGCAGTTTGGAGGTAACAGAAAATGGAGGGCTAGGCTAGGTTAAGGGTAACAGAATTGGACATAGCACTAATAAAAGATTTATAGCCTCAGGTGAATGCCAGATCAAGTGGAAAGATTCAAGGAGAGTTCAAGGGGTTTTTGAGAGCCTGTACCTCATCACTTTGATGAAATCATGTATATTGACCTCTTATATCTCAGCCATCAAAGTGTCACTATGTCAGTTAGATAGTGTTTCCTTCTCCCTAGACTTTCTAAGCTGATAAAAGTACCAAAAGTTTATGTTTTCTTATAGGTCACCAAAACCTATATACTAGGATTACTTGCTCTTCTAATATACCAGCAGCCACTAGGTGGTACAATGGATAGAGTTCTAGGCCTAGAGTCAGGAGTTCCTGAATTAAAATTTGACCTCGCATTCTTACTAGCTGTGTGACCCTGGATAAGTCACTTAACACTGCCTCAGGTTCCTCATCTTTAAAACGAGCTGGAGAAGGAAATGGCAAACCACTCCAGTATCTTTGCCAAGAAAGCTCCAAATAGAGTCACAAAGAGTCAGCCATAACTGAAACAACTTTGTGGCAACTGACTAAAGTTGTATCTCTTCTGCCATAGAATTGGGTGTGACAAGATGATGTGGTAAGCCACATTCACTGCATTTTGTTAAAAAAGGTAGAACTGACACTTCCATAAAAAGAGACCACAGTCAATTGAACTGATCAGATCTTTTGGTCACATCTTGTTGAACTCTCGTCAAAAGTAGCTAACCAGAGATCACATGCACAGATTCCATATCGTAAAAGACACTGGGTATCTATAGTGTACAATATTCTTGAGTGGCTCCCTGATCATGATGACCTTCCTGGTGTTTTGCACAGTATGCATACTTACCAACTTAACTTTGCCTAGGCTCCCACTGCATAAGCAGAAGTCACCAGAAGAGGCATTGCAAGAGCTCCTCACAAGAGAGAATAATGGGAACCATGGAAGTCAATGATATTGCTAACAAAATTTCCAAGCTTATTGGACAGCAGATTCAAAGTCAAATTTAATCTACCACTGTATTCAAAGAGAAATCAGGAAAAGAGAATCAACCCCCCCCCAGTACACACACGTGCACACACACACACACACACACACACACACACACACACACATACACACATACACACATATGCATACACACTTATTTTGAACAGAGTTAATTAAATTTATTCCTGAGGGTCAATATATTTTGCTAGTTTATTTCCAGGATGAATGGCAACTGGATATATTTAGCCTAAGAAAGCATTTGGAGGCAGATTTTGCTAAAAGGACAAATATTTATAATTTTATAGTGAAATCTCAGATATTGATATTTCAGTAATTGGAATAGTGCACTCAGGTTACTGTTATTTCTATATCATCTTTATCTGTATCTGTAATTCCAGTTTAGCTTAGAAAAGAGGAGGAAGGGGATATATAGGCTGTCTTTTAATATTCAAAGGATTATAAGATGAAAAAAAAAAGGAAAGGATTATATTTGCTCTGCTTGTCCACAGAGGGACAAACCAGAAGCAATGGGATGAAGTTGTAGAGAAGCAGATTTAGGATCAGCATAAGAAAGAAATTCCTAGCTATGAGAGATATGTAGGTTTGAAATTGCTCTTTCGGGAGATAGGTCGCTTTTCCATGGTGGTATTCAGGTAGACTGGAAGACCACTCATCATTCATGTGGCATATTGTAAAAGACTTCTTGTCCAGACACAAATTAAAATCAGTGGAGAGTCCTTCCAAAGCTTGAGATTTTTAAATTCTGTGATTCCAGTAGAGGAATAGAGCCAGCATGCAGAAAAGTAAACAGAAAGCAATTTGAGGAAGATTAGAGCAATAACGGAAGCCTGGAACAGTGGGGAGGTGACATCTGAATTGAGCAATGAGGGAAGAAAAGCATTCTGAAAGATTTAGATGAAACCTTAGTCCATTCTAAGTAAGTATGAGAGCCTGCTTGAATGCATTTAGGTAAGATTTGAGGAATAATAATAATAATTAACATCATTTACATAAGAAAGGTTTGCAAGGCTCCTTATTGAGGTTATTTCACTTGCTTTTCCCAATAGCCCAGTGTGCTCTGTGCTGCTGTCTTCTTCTATTTACAGATGGAAAACTGAGGCAAACTGCAGTTGAGTGACTTGCCTAGGGTCACACAGATAGTGAAAGTCTGAGGTCAAATAGAAATCCCTGGTCGTCCTGAAACTAGATCCAGTGCACTATTCACTGTTGCCTGCTTGCCTCTGTAGATGAATTTGCCAATTAGATGAATCTGAGTGGAAAACTGAGCTACTGAAATTTGTTACAGTACATTGTCTTGATTTTTCTTTTTTCTTTAGGACATCATGCTTTATATTGTAGTTGTGTTCACATCTTATCTACACTTTTAAAACTAAAAATTTCTTGAGGTCAGAGACTAGGTCTAATTACATTTTTATATTCCTATGCCCTAGAAAGGGGTTAATAACAAATTTCTTATTCTATATCTCATAACTCAATTTGTTTAATAGAAACCATCAGTATAACTTTGAACCAGAATTTTTAAAACTCTTAAAAATTTTATCAAATTTGAAGAATTGTTCTCCTTAGTTCTGCTCATTTCCCCCCATATCATTTTCCCATATTTTTGGACCCCATCTTGAGGGCTTAGTTGCAAATGGATTTTGTAATTTCTGAATGATAGGATGGATCACTGTATTGGTAATGGAATTTAGAGATGCCCCTGTATTGGCTTGGTTTTGGGGTTGAGTGCTAAAACCCAGAGCTTGTGAATCCCACTTGTGGGATGGACTTGTTGACATGAGGAGAGAGGGCTGAACTGGGAGGAGCCGTGAATTGGGACAGAGGCCCAAGCCTAGAAAAGGCCAGAAGGACTTTGGGAGAGCAGTATCTGGTATCATGGAGCCTGAGTTCCTGAGCAAAAGACTGCTAAGAGCCCATTG
>CM053581.1:482576981-482604326 GCA_028627135.1 Pseudochirops cupreus
GGGTTATCCTAATTGTGTTTCCACAATATTCAAATTGTTTCTTCCTGGCAGCTTGCAATACCCTCTCCTTGATCTGGGGACTCTGGAACCTGGCTATAACATTTCTAGGAGTTTTCTTTTGGGGATCTTTTTCAGGAGCCTTTTCGCTTTTCTGCTCTGGAGGCCTTCTGGCCAGACTGCTTATCTACCCCTTTCACAGTTCCCATTCACAGCTGCCGCTAATCCGCTCACCTGAAGCTCCTCCGCTCCTCCCGTCCAGCCGCCCCCGGGGCACAGCCACAGCTTCAGGCCAGGCTGCTTTCAGTTCGCAGTGCTGATATGGTTCCTTGTAGCCAAGCTGACTTTAGTGGCAAGTATCTTTGTGTGCGTTTTGGAGTTCTAGGATTGGTTTAGAGTCCTATTTTATCGGTATTTTGGGGTGGCTATGTGATAGCTGCGATATGTTGCTGCTGCTACGCCGCCATCTTGGCTCCACCCCCGAGCCTCAGTTCTAATACTACAACTGTCAATTTAAACTATTTACTTGAATTCTGGACCTCAGTTTTCACCTCTTTAAAATGAGGATGATAATTTTGTGTTGCTTTCCACATGGAAACCTTTTGAATAAAGAAAATTGTAAACTATAAAGTGTCATATAACCATGACCAATTAATAGCTTGTTCTGTGATATCAATGGAAGTATAAAATAGTGTTTCTTACTGTCCGGGAGACAGTCCAGGGTAGAATCAAGCACAAGAGGGATTCACAGCAGATTTATTCTTCTGTTTACAAATAGCATTATACTAAAATCTCTGAGATTCACAATTACTCAAAAGATGTTAGCTTAACAATCCACAAAGGAAAGAACCGGTAGATGAAGTCCAGACAAATAAGCATGTGTATGCCAACATATGGAGTCCATTCATCTTATTCATCAGTTCATATATCTTAGTCATATAACACATTGAACAATGAGCATGATTCTGAATTGAGTGGGAGAAAGTGAGAATTTTAGATTGTTCTTGGACAACTGCATGGTACTTTCAATATCAGCCAGCTTTTCCCTGAAACAAAAGCTGGTCCTTTAAATATGGGATTCTTCTGGTGATGATTTAAGACTGTGAACCATTAAATATCATAGTCTTTCCAATTTTTGTAGACCACACAAAAGGTAATTGAATGATTCATGGTAGGCATTAATGTGTTGCAGCATATTCCCAATGACGAATTCTATGCAAGTAGCAGTACACAACATGTAAGCAAAGAATATTTGGGTTTCTAATCTAATGAGGATAAGAGAAAATTGTCAGACCACCCAAATACCATATTGATATTCATTTATCGGGTTCTAGAGGAAGATTCTAGTCATATTTGGTGAACTCTCTATAGAGAATTTATGGGAGTCATACAATATATAAATGGGAGGTTCTTTTTACCATTTAAAGAAAGACCCAAATCATTGATATCTCTCAGCAATTTTATCAAACATCTATTACATCCCAGACATTCTGTTATGCAGTGGGGAAAAAATACAAAAGTGAGACAGCCTCCACACTCAATGAAAATGTTTTATAGATAATGTATTTTTTAGAGTTATGAATTAGTAGAAAAACAAGATGAAAAGGAGATGTAAATTCTGGGTAGAATTTTTCCTACCCTTTGCTCTAAAAAACAAGAGGAAAGAAAGGAACTATTACATGGACTTCAGTCTCACCAGTTACCATAACTACTAGTCCAGCCTACCAGGTACCCATCTTCCTTTCTCTGGTTCATCATATATGCTCATACTCCCAACTTGGTTTTATGTCTGTTTCCTCTGCCTGCATAATGGATCTGGACTAAAGTCTTTTTCAATGCCACTGCAAACTTCAAATAAACTGAACTTTCCTGAATGTCTGTGAACATTCTAGCCAAATAATTCCCAATCATCTCAGGAATGTCTTCAAAAGTATCTATGATTTTGTTGAGGACTTCTAAAGTCTGTATGATAGTAAGGAAGTCAGGAACTGGAATTTATTGGCTCTTGGAATTGTCTTGATTCTTCCCACTTCTTCATCTTTCATATTCAATTAAATACCAGTTCCATTTCCACTTCTTGCTCATGCATCAATCCCCCTTCTCTCTGTTTCCTTTTCCTAGCACCCTCATATAAGCCCTTGTTAGCACTTTCCTTAGCTAAGCGTCAAAATCTCTTAAAAAGCTTTCCTGCACCCACCCTGTTCCTCTCCTAATCCTTAAATCATATTTATACAGAACATTTCAGTTTACAAAGTGAAACTCCACAGCAAAATTGTGAGATAATCAGGGCAATAAAATAGACTTATTATCCGCGTTTTACAAATGAGTCAATGGAGTCTTAAAGAGGAAGTGATTTGCCCAAAATCACTCATTATTAGTAAAGGATTTTAAAACTAAATTTTTAAGTTCACTGCTCATTTCTCTTTCCATTTGTAAAGCACAATATCAATTAATAGTGAGAAAAATAGAAAATATCCATGGGGGTGGGGGTGGGAATTAAGTTCTCTACTTTATGGAGAATGCATTTATATTGAAAAAATACACTGATTTCTGTACATTTGCTCAAAGAATACTAATTATAAAGCATACAGACATAAATGAAGGAAACTATTGTGTATTCTAATGAAGCATCATGAGTGAGCCTCAAAAATATAATGGATCATAAGGACTTCTTTGCTTGAGTAGAAAGCTGTACATTCTCAAGGTATTTGCAAGGAATGTCTTAGCTCTTTTTGCAGCATATAATCAGTCTGAGGGACTGAAAACAAGATGTCTCTAATAAATGTTTAAATAAGGAACAGGTCTGGACCCTCAAAAGATAATCATAAGCTCTCTTCTTTATTCTCACCACATGCTTACACATAATTCCCACCCAAAATCTTATTTCTTTGTCCTTCTCTTGTGACTGATCTTTAGCTACATTTGCCACCTTCAAAAGTGACCTGTAAACATTCTCCACATGCCCACTGTTGAATTGTAGCTACACATTACTCGCTTAAAGTCTGTGACAGAATTGACTTCTCAGTAGTTTAATCAAAGTCCAGTTAATTCACTTACCAAACTAAATGGTTTTTAACTATATCCACCAATTTGTTCCATAAAAAGCAATCACAGTCTTAAGCTTTATGTATAGGATTTATATCATCACAAGCCAAAACAATACATAAAACTCAATAGGTCACTTCATTCAATATGTCCGAATTTTTCAAATATCAACTAATTTTTTGGGAAATTGATCAAAAAAGTTATTTGACTCCATATAGCTAGCCAATTAGTTGAGTAAGCACTATACATATCAACTTTTTGCTGTGATATTGTACAGGGACAGCCATAATTCTCATTCTCATACTAGTGCTGATCCATTTGCCATCTTTGGTGTTTGTGGAATCCATTTCCCTATAGAAATCTTTTCCCATTTCCATTCCAGTAGAGTATGTTATCATTCTGAGGCATATGCATGGAAACCAGAGAATGATTGTCGCTTACTTCTGGTGAA
This sequence comes from Pseudochirops cupreus, assembly GCA_028627135.1. Classification (NCBI taxonomy): domain Eukaryota; kingdom Metazoa; phylum Chordata; class Mammalia; order Diprotodontia; family Pseudocheiridae; genus Pseudochirops; species Pseudochirops cupreus. Next base: position 482,580,475 of record CM053581.1, read on the forward strand.
GAGTGAGAGGGCTAGGTTTGTCGACTATTCCAATATGTAGAATGATCCACATTTAACTTGGAAGACAAAGAAAGAATGAAAGCTTTATAACAATCTATACAATTATGAATGACATATTAGAATAAATGAACACCAACAGGCAACTCAGTAAGTAGAAAATGGAAAATCCTTTTTAAACAACATATAATTAACCTGTAGAACATTTTGCTTTACATAGTTGGAGAGCAATTAATTGTTGAAAGAGTTTAACAAATGACCAGAGATGGAACTAAAACTAATTAGGGAGAAAAATCATCGTGCTTTAGGGAATAGGCTTATCATCAGTTGTGGTCAGAAAATAATATATGTGTTCAAAATTTATGGCCACCACACCTCTGCTGGTGACTATAAATTTCTTTCTGGCAACCTGCTGTTACTGCAGCCCTGCTGTGCACTGCGATAAATATGGCAGCCTTCAGGATAGTGCTTCCTGCTCAGAAACTACTCAGCTGTCAGTTTTTACTGACATTGAAACTCTTTTGAGAGCAATGTACAAGGGCCCGTTAGCAAAAGTAAATTGTTCTGATAGTGTTAAGGCCCACCTGCCAAACCAACAAAATTAGGTCTGCCATTCTGACAGGGCTTCATTGCCTACATGGGAGTACCAGCATCTCAGCCATTTATGTCAACAAAGGACCCTTTTCTCAACTGACAGAGTAAGGAATAAGAGTGTAGCTACATGGAGCTCTCTGATCAAAAGTATGGATCTATGAGGACAGAGTTGAGTTTGTCCACTTTTCTCTATATTATAGTCAAACATTAGGACTATTCTTTATTTCTAAAGGCTCATTTTGCACTCTCTTGCCTCTTTTGCTCACTTAAGAATCTTTGCCTGGCACTGACTCCTGTTGCCAACACCATCTCCACCTCTGGACATCATTCTGCTTCGTCAAGGCCTGGTACCAACTCCTCTAGAAACGGTCTTCACTAAACTTCCCCAACTAGGAATGATTTCTCCCTCTCTAAGTCTTTTAAGCTATTTTATTTCTCCTAGGCCCTTACTTTTTCTATAATGTGTACCTTGATGGACCTGTGATATCAGTATAAGTATTCCTTCCACTAAGGCAGACCGTAAATCTCATTCTGCTTTCGCATCTCGTGCAATTCTTGTTCATTCTGCTTTGTTTTGTTTTTTTCCTGTACATGCTCAATAGAAAGATCGACCTAATGTGCTAAACATATTACTTTGCTTTTTGGTGTTATTGTTCTTTTATTTCAGGCTGTGTCATACTTATTTGTTCTCATGGACAAAAATAATTACAATATTATAGTCTCTGCAAAGCCTTGTTTTCCTACCTTTGTATCCCCAACATCAAGTACAATACTTTGTATGGAAGGGCATGTAATGAATATTTGTTGAGTTGGATTGAGTAAGTATTTTGTAATAATCTATAAGGTAGGGAATAAAATATTAGAAAAATACCTAAAATTCAGTAAAAATGGGGAGCAGAAAGTCCTTTTGTGTGTCACGTATCATTACCCTTTAAATTTTTTTTATGAATGTAGTAAAAAGCATTTAGTTGCTTAAAATGTTTGACAAAAACAACAACAAAAATCCAGCAACTTTGAGGGAAAGCCACGTCTGTACATAATGAACGAGAAAGTTTTCAAGGACACAGCATTGTAAGCTTAAGTGTATGTATACATGAGTTTTAATAATTAGTCAGCAATTCTGACTTAGTATCATAGATCAAAATAGTTCAGAAGTTGTCTAGTCCAATCCTATTGTTTTAGAGATGAGGAAACAGGCCCAGGGATATTAAGCGTTGAAAGTCACAGAGGTTGTCAGTCTGATTTGAACCTGAGTGCTCTGAACCTGCAATCGATAACTAACCACATTTCCAGAGGACCAATGATGATGAATGCAATGCATGTCCTGAAAGAGAGGTAATGAACTAAATATGCAGAATGAGACACATAATCTGGACATGGTCAGTGCAGGAATTTGTCTTACTTAACGATGCATTTGTTATAAGGATCATTTTTCTTTCTTTTTTTTTTATTTCAGCTTGGGGATGGCATGTTGGGAGGAGAGAATAAATGCTTGCTAACTAAAAAGCATTAATAATTTTTTTTCAAAAAAGGATTAGTGGTTTTTCCAGTGTATCACTGGATGAACAGTGGAGCCAGAGGGGATGTCTAGGGTATTTTAACATTTATATTTGTATGTTCGTAGCTCTTTTTCATAATGAACATCTTTTGTATGCTTTTCTCTACTTGACAATCTTCTAGTCAGTACATAGACTAGAAGGGGTGGGGAGGGGCTTTCAAAACAAACTGGCTGTCTCTATATAGTTGTATCTTTCATCTTGAACAAAAGAGTTGTAGGGTTATAAACAACGATGTATCACTAATATCATTGAATTTAATTTTTTTTGGCTTTTTCACCACAAAAAAAATATGCCTGGGTAGTTATTTAGATAGATATATAAAAAGTTGAGGCTTTGATTACTGTTTGAGCTGTGCAACACCCCTGGCCCTCTCCTGGAACCTTATGCTCCCAAATTTTACAGCTGATAAAATCTGGCAGATTCAAGGCAGGTCTAGCCATACTAGGTCAAATTGAATGTTCTTTTCCTCCCTTAAGACCCTATCCAGCAGAAAATATTGGCCAGATAGCAGTTAGACTTCAAGCAAATAAGGATTTGAGGGGACTGGACAAGGATTTGTGTAGCAAGTTTATGATGTTCTAAGTCTTTCCCTGAAGCATCAAACTTCTATTAAAGACAGTATCTGGGGCTAAGAAACCCATTGTCTCAAGCTCAGAAGAGGATGGAAACTTTTAAAATCAGAAACACTGGAACTTTTCAAGGAAGATTATTTTGAAGAAATCAGGGCAACATGTCACTTGTTTTTATATGTTATCACCTTTTTAACCATAAATTCCCAATTACCATAAAATTTAAGTGAATATCTAATATTATTCTTTCTTTGTTGCAACTTCCTTTCCTGGTACATTTCTGTCCACAGACACTATTATAATCTGTCGCTTCCTTCCATAAAGATTCTAGCAACCTAAATTTTGTCTCTACCATAAAGATAAAGAGGTCAGGGGTTAGCTAGTGATGGCTATAAATATGATTTAAGGCAGAGAGCCAAACTTTTGTGTAAATATTAAGACTATTCCCAACTAGGAGCTTAGAGTATTGTGATTATACTCCTGACACTTTGTGTAAAATAAACTCCCTAAAGCCTATGCAGAAAAAACCACATGGACTTTAGCGCTACTATATTGCCCCTGAGCCTAAAATAAGCTGATCATTGTAATGTCAGCTGAGTAGCAGAGTAGAGAAAGTGCTAGACTTAGAACCAGGAAGTTCGAATTTGAGTTCAAATCCTGACTCAGATCCTTGCTACCTGAGTGACTGAATGACACCCATTCTCAGTTGCCTCATCTGTAAAGTGGGAATAATAATAGTATCTAACCTCCTGAGATTGCTTGTGAAGATCAAAGGATATATAGGAAGCATTCTGTAAACCTTCAAGTGCTATATACATGTTGGCTATCACCATTTTTTTTTACATTTTTAAATTAAAGTTCAGACTTCTAAGTGGCTCATCTAAGATTATAGTTAGTAGAAGATCCAAGACTAGAACCCTGCTCTCAAATTTTCCTTTCAATGCTCTCTTCATCCCATCATCATTTTTAGACTGCCTTACTCAATTTGTATACTGTCACATTAAAATAAAATGCTTGGGAAAAGTTTAACATTCTGCAGTTGCCAGATGTGAGCGGTAATGTTTCAGTGCACTTGAAGGAAGGGTAGTCACAGAACTTCTATTAACATCAATGAAAAGCATGTGGCAAAATCCACACATATCTCTCTGGAAGCATGACCCCTACTGTTATTGAACATGTTCCTTTTTTGTGGTGTGTGATTTTCCCCTCTAATTTGAAGCAATTTAATTTTCTGCTTACTTCACAAGGAAATGTCAGGCTGAATTGCTGGAGCATTGATGTTGAAAATCTTTTTTTTTTTCACACATTGTATTTACACTAAAATTGACTCTTATACTTGATATAACCAAAGTAAAAGCAGAAACTGCATTATCCTTTACAATACCCTTGCCTTTGAAGAAAATGAACCTGGAAACAAATTATAACCACAGTGGCAAACCCGCTTATTATAGGTATGGGATTTTGTAGCATTTTAGTAAACAAATATGAGAAGCCATTATTGAGAACCAATTATGTGTTATGATGTGTATGCTTTGGATGTCTCGGGGCAAAGTAAGGAGAAACTGGGTACGAATGATTGTTCCTAACATAATTTTAGCATATTTGATTTTAATAAATGTGAAAGGTGACCATATTGAAAATCCTAGGTAAGATGCCAACAGACATCATTCTATTTATATTACATTCTTTCAGACCCCTGCCTTAGAATAATATTGCATTTGTATCATTTTGTATTCCTGCCTGAAATAAGATTCTTTCCAGCAAATTCATTACGATGTTAGATAGGATGTGATGCTACCAAATATTGCCTTCATAGAAATCCCAGTATGGAACCATTCCATCAAATGTGAATTATCATTCACATGTTATGTCACTAGCAATGCACTATTACTTATTTTATTGATTATTTCACCTTCTGCTCTTACTCTATCAAGATTACTTCCCATTAGTCCACTTCATGAGCCTTCCATTTCAATCACTTCATTTCCCTGTCCTCTGTGTTGCGTCTTAGAAAGAGGACTGAACTCTGAGTCATCAGCAGAGACCTGGGTTTGATTCATGGCTCTGACATTTATTATTTTAGGGACTTTGGGTTAGTTATTTAGCCACTTTTTGCCCCAGACTCCTCACCTGTAAAATGGGCAAAGAAATACTTATAATGCCTTATGTCCCAGGGTTGTTGTGAAAAATTTAGAGTATATCTAAATGCACATCATGCCATGCCACACTCATTCAACCCTCCATACCTTTGCTAATAATATCATTTCACCCATCTAGGATATGAATCACCTATCTTCTCCTTTCTACCTATCCAAAGTTTAGTTATCCTTCTAGGCCCTTAAAATTCATCCACCACTAGATTAACCTCCTAAAAAAGTACCAAACTAATCATCTCATACCTTACAATGTTATAGCACTTTCAAAATAGTTTGAAGTATTTTATATACATTCTGTAATTTCAGCTTCACCATTACTCCATAAATTTTTTTTTTCAGTCCCCATTTTACAGTTAGTCAGTAAACATTTGTCAAATGTTTACCATGTTCTAGGGCTAGGCATTGTTGTAAGCCTTGGGGATAAAGAGAACAGTAAAAGATAGTCCCTGCTCTCAAGGTGCAGCTAGGTACCAAATATTAGGAAACATTTTGATTTCTAATGAGACATCATTTAACTAATTGAAGGGGACTTTACAAAACAATATGATTTTATGTTGTTATTCTAGAATAACCTACTGTCTTTCTTAATAAAATTCTGCTTGCCCCTAACTCTGTAAGGAATGTACTATACTATAAAATGCTGGGTTGCACAAGACCTACTCCATCAGTTGGCTTTTATCCTAACTTTCCCATGATTCTTTGAGGTTTTCATTGCTACATTTCCAGCATTTGCAAGATCTTAAAGATCATGAAAAATGTTTCTCTTTTAATTTTCAGTAATTAGAATTCGCATTACCACATAAACAAGAAAATGCCCCAAGTGGCGAATATCACTTGAATTTCTTTTAAGGTCTTAATTGTGAAACTGTAACTTATTTTGCCATATGTTCTTCTCTTCCATTCTCAGAACAGGACTGTTTTCTCTCATTCAAGTTCTTCATGATTTCTAATTTCTACTGTCTGAGTATCAGTGTTTCCATTATTTCTATAGCTGACTACAACTTTGATTCATGAATCATTAGCCTGATAAATGATTGAAAATAATACCATTAAGATACCTTATGAAGAAATTAGTATTTGATAAAGTAAGAGTGGAGTCATTTGAGTAATTTGGACTTCTCTTGCATTTTTATAGTAATCTTTATTAGACAAGAGGTATATTTCAGTGCAAAACCAGCATCTTCTCCATCTTTCCACATAACTTGGACCCGGCATAGAGACTTTAAAATGGTAGCTAAGTGAAAACAGATTAAATATCTGTCAATGTCATACCTTCTTTAGCAAAAAAAAAAAAGGCAATAAAAAGCTTCCCTCTTTCATTCTAAAGGTGTAACTGAACTAACTCTGCCCACCCCCATAGCTCCATCCCTGCTTGCCTAAGGATAAAAAACAAGAACACAAAAGAATCCAGTTTCTTTGTAGGAGATAGCACACTCTGTTCCCAGTTTTGCCAACCATGGTTTGATTAAAAACTATGCATTTTAATATTATTAAAATCTATCCTAAGCTAATGCCAAAAGGGTATATTCTCTTTGTGATAAGTGGGAATGTACATGTACTTAGCTTCCATTAGCATTAATAGAAGCAAAATGTGTAAATTCTAAAGCAGCGAGATAAGAAAATCCTCCCATAGGGAGAATTTCAATTGACAGAAGCAACAAAGTTCATAGTTAAGCCTGCCACTCACTCTATAATTCACCTGCCGTGCCTAACTATGTGTGATGTCACACTACATAACACAACAGCTTGCTTAACCAATTTAAAATCTGAATCTATAATGACAGCTTATGTGCCAGGTTTCAGTCTTTTGTGAATAAAACAGCTGAGCAAAACCCAGCAAGTTAGAAAACATCGCTGCAGTCATACTCTGAAATAGAGAACTTTGGAAGAAATCAAATCATTAGGAATTCCAAATGGGAAGCATCTTATTAAGTCCCATAAAGATTTTATTGAAACACTGTGCCGTGCATGTCACCAATCCCAGTGCATAACAAATCCAATTCTCCATGCCACTGGGCACATAGTAGGCACTCAGTAAATAAGTATTAAATTGAAATTAATTGCCAGGAGAGGGCTGAAGAGAAAGGGGCAAGGCGAGGAAAGGTCTTTGAAGGAGAGAAATTAGAGGGCAGAAAAAAGACAGTCATAAATTGAAAGAGAAGCCTTCCCAAGCTTACACAGAAAGGAAAAACTATCATTGCATACATATGTACTGATATTTTGCATTCTGTCGTAGTGTGCCAGTTTGTCTAGTCCTTGGTCTGCAGCTTTATTTGAAGTCATGGATGGATTTTTAAAAAGACAAGTAGGGCTGATATAGTTCACCTTGGATCCATATACCCCATGTTACGCTATTTTGACCACCGCCAATATTATGCTGGTGGCAAAAGTATTCTCTAGGATCTTTGAGACCTACCTCTTGGAAGCTATTTGGGCATGAATGAAGATAGTTTGGTATCATGTCTTAGGAGGTTAAATATTTTTATTCTCAAAGTCAGAGCTAGACAAGTGAGCCCATGAAGTTTAATTCAAAATTAGCTGTGATGTCAATCTAAGTAGTAAGAAAAATAATGTACATGGAGACTGTTCCATTTGTGATTGACTCGTTGGCTGTTACCAATTTATTTTGCCAGAATCTAGATCTCTTATCAGGCTTAAGAAAAGTCTAACTGCCCCCCCACTCCCAACTTTGTGTTTTCACCACTCAGGCCACAGAATAGAGAGAAATGTTCTTTTGTTGTAATTGTTATTTGGGGGCATTTCGTTAAGTAGGTAACAGGAAAATGTCATTCTACTTCTCAGTCCAAGTTACAGAACCATAAACATTTCACTGCTCTTTGGGAATCTAGGCAAATTTTAAAAATTCTCATACTCTTAGCTAGATTTTCTACCTGGTAAAGTGGTAGCCCCTATTATAGCATATGAAATGTAATTATTAAAGAAATTCTTTGGGGGTGGCTAGGTGGCACAGTGAATACAGCACAGACCCTGGAGTCAGGAGGACCTGAATTCAAATCCAACCTCAGACACTTAACACTTACTGTGTGACCTTAGGCAAGTCACTTTACCCCAATTGACCTGCCTTCCCCCCCTCCAAAAAGCAAAAAAAAAAAAATTACAGAAATTCTTCCTTTCATTATAGTTCTTAGAGTAACGAGAGAGAGGGGGAGCTATATATTTTTTATTTTTAAAGCACAGTAGAGGGGAAGCAAAATGTCCTGAATTCAAGTCCTGCCTTACCATTTTCTAGCTTTGACTTTGGATAAATCACTTTAACTAATTGTGCCTCATATTTGTAAAATGTAACTTTCCATGGGGCAGTTAGATGATACAGTGGATACAGTGCCAGGCCTGGAGTCAGTTAAACCCTAGCCTGAGATATTTGTTAGCTATGTGACTCTGGGCAAGTCATTTAACCCTGTTTGCTTTAGTTTCCTAATTTAGACAATGAGTTGGAAAAAGCAATATATTTGCAGTATATTTGCCAACAAAACCCTAAATGAGGTCAGAAAGACTCAGATGTGACCGAAAAATGACTAAACAACTCAAGATATCCCCACACTGATAAAATGAATAAATTGAATTAGATTGTCCCAAAGGCCCCTTCAATGTCTAAAATTCAGTGATTCAAAGTGAATTTAGAGGCTCAGAAGTAAATAATTTATCCCAATATAGTCTGGTCCTTTGATGTACTATGGCCAGAGATCTTTTAAAATCTCAAAATGATTTTTAAAAAGTATTAAATCAGCCTAGAAAATATAAAGTTACTAGTTGTAATCACATAAATATTTAGCTGGACAAAATTAAAATAAAACAAGGAAACAAAAAAATACTCCAGGCATTGTAATGTCCATCACTGAAATTATTTTTAGCAGAATGGTAGTAGAGAGAGAGGTTACCTTGAAATCAGGAAGGAATAAATGAAAAAGAATTAAGTGGTTATTATGTGAAAAGCACTAGAGACACAAACGGGAAAGTGGAGATAATTTCTACTCTCAAGGAAATTTCATTCCAATGGGGGAGACAAGACATATAGGAGGTTTCACCTACAAGTCATATGGAAAGATCTCACAGTCCTTGGGGGCTTTAAGATGTATCTATCTACTGCAGAGACATCAAGAAGGATCAGGACTGAGAACTTTCAGCTTGGTAGTTAAGAGATCACGGATGACTTTGAGGAGAGCAGTTTCAGTTAAATGAGGTCAGCAGCCAGATTGCATAGAGTTGAAAAGCAAGTAAAAAGTGAGGAAGTAGAGACAGTAAAATAAACAGCAAGGCATCCTTTTTAAGGTCATTTCCACTAGGGAAAAGTTGATCATTTTCTGTATTTGACAGTGCGAAGGATTTTTGTATTGCACTTTCTTTTCAGGATCTTTCGCAATTGTTGTGGCTTCAGCATCTCCCCAGGAGTAGCTTCCTAGAATGAAAGTTCTGGGAGCTGGACTGCAAAAAGGTCTAAGGTGAGGGCATTGCATTACCAGAGCTCTTGACTGACCTACTCTTTGGTAGTAGCAGTTGGTCAACAGTTGATGTTAATGATGGCAAAAGGGGTGAGCTCCTTTTCTTCCAGGATTGCTGTCCTCTGTAAAGGGGATACCTTAAATGATGAGTGCCAAAGTCCACCTGAAAGCAGAATTCATGATCTGGGGTGTGGTGGAGCCAGGATTCTTGGCTTTAGGGTCCTGGGCTGTCTCCATTACTTTTTGATGGGTTCACCTTTTCTATTTGACACTAGCTTTGTGACCAAGGGAAAGACAAGCCTCTCAGACATTAGGAGTTAGAGAAGAATCACTGACCTGCATCCATGGAGGAAGTTACAAACCAGGAGTTCCCTACACTGATGAAATCACAGGTCTGCCAAAGTTCCTTACTGACCCTCCCCAAAAATTAAATACTCTTAGGTAATAATGTTTAAGAAAAAGAGTGTCCCCTCTAACCTACAATTGATACAGTGCATACCAAAGATTACCTTGCTTCCTGTTTTACAGAACGCTTAGATGATAGCTAAAGTGTTTTGCCTCAAGGTATTTTGTTGCTGTTATTATTATATTTTTTATTCTTTAAAAAATATTTTTGTTGTTTTTGTTTTGGTGCAGATCTGTGATTTCATTAGCTTAGGGAGTTCAACCAATGGAGATAGCAGTTGCCTAGAGTTACACATTTTTAATTGAGTTTTTTTTCCCAATATTTCCCTACATCTATCCTCCCTTTCTCAGTAAAACTCCTAGAAAAAAGCTAACAATATTTATTTTCCTACTTCCTATCCTTTTACTTGTTTCTCAGCTCTTTGCAGTCTAATTCCTAAACTCATAATTCACCTGAAACTGATCTCTCCCAAGTCACCAGTGACCTTTTAACCACCATATTGAAAGCCCTCCGTCCTGATCCTTCTTGACCTCTTTACAGTTCTAGACTCTGTTAACTTGGGTAACTTGGAAATTTTCTCCTGTTTATTTTCATGTTCCAATCCCCACACGGCACAGAGGATATTGTTTTAGGCTAGGAGTCAGAAAGAGCTGAATCGAAAATCTCCTTCAAACATTTACTAACTGTGTCATACCTGGCAAGTCATTGGACGTCTCTAACCCTCAGGTTCTTCATCTGGGAAATGAAGATAAAAATAGCACCTATTTCCTAGAATACTTGTGAGGATGAGTGACATAATATATGAAAAGTAGTTTGTGACACACTATGAAAATCCTGTTATTTTTACTACTACCAGTTTTCTTTTTGACTGTGTAACTGAATCTTAGTCTTTTTTGATAGATTATCATCCATACTGTTTCTCATTCTAGGTATATCCCAAGGCTCTGTCTTCTGACCTCTTCTCTCTATTCTCTATACTATCTCTCTTAGTAAACTAATCAGTTTTCCAAGGATTTAGTTTCATATGACCTCCCAGATCTATCCATCTATCGATCAAGTACTAGTGTCCTGCTTGAGTACCAGTCATTGCATCTATCAAGTCCTAGTTTTCTGTCTGAGTTCCAGTCATATATAATCTATATTCCAGTCATCTACTTTTCTATTTTTTATCTATCCCCAGATCATTTTGCTAATTGCTGCTTTGTCATGTTCTTTGATTTCTGTTTAGCACCAAGACCCTACATTTTTCCATTTGGAGTCCTACATCCTACATTTTTTCATTTGTATGTCTTGATATTCTTAACCATTTATTTCTCCAAATTTATTTTGATATTGTTTTGCTAATTCTATAATGCATTCCTTCAGGATAATTTGGCTAGCATCATCAGGTTACCTTATTGGCACCACCCAACCATAAACACTGAATATCTCTCTTATGATTGAAGTCTTTATTTCTATAAAAATTGATTTATACTTACATTTATTTAAATCTTATTCATTTCTTGGTAGTTTAACATCCTGATATCCAATGCATTTTGTTGTTATCATAAATAGAATCTGTTTTTTTTTTTCTGTTTTCCTCCTGGATCTTTTTAGTAATATAAAGAAAGATTTAAATGGATTTTTTGAATTTATTTTGTATCTTGCTATTTTACTGAAATTATTGTCTTGATTTTTTATTGCTTCTCTGCAATTCTCTAAGTAAACTATAATATTGTGTATAAATAGAGATAATTAGGCTCTTTTTGCCTATGTTTATTCCCTCAAATTCATTTTCTTGTATTATTGCTTTAGCTAGCATTTCTAAAATAGTCTCAAATAAAAATGCATAGTTCATATTATGTAGGACTTACTTATTCTTTAAATATTTACTCAGATTCACTTATAAGTCCAATGAGATCATTTGTTTCCCACTACCACCATCACTACTTTGGAAGTTCAGAAGTTCATTAATTGTTTGATCAGTTTATTTTTCTGAGATGGAGGTATTAAGGTTTTCTCTAAATTTGTTTCAGCAGTCTGAGTTGTTTTATGTTTTTGAAAATGTGTTCATTTTATTTACCATTTCAGTTTGTTTAGCATATAATTGGACATGATCATTTCTAATAATTTTCTTGCTTTCTTCTCTATCAGTTGTAAATTCTCCCTGCTATTTCTTTTTTTTTTGTTTTGGCAAGCTGATTTTTATTCTTCTCTCCTATTTTTGATAAAATTTGCAAATGGTCAATTTTATTGGTCTTCAAAAACCAGCTCTTATATTTATTTGCTCAGTAGACTGTTTTCAGTTTTTTAGATCTCTCTGATTTTCTCATTTGTTTCAATGTGTTGACTGTATATATTTTTAGTTGCATGCAATACCTACTGATATTCTCTTTCTAATTCTGCCAATATAAGTGTTAAGAGAGACATTTTTGTTGAATGATTGTTTAAGTTCCAAGCCACATATTTTTTTATCTTTTCTGCTATAATTTTATTTGAAATAATCATTATTTATAAGAGCATTATTATGAAGGGCAGTCTATAAGGAAAAAATATATTTGATGAGGCAGAATTGTATGTTTCCCATTAAATTAAACTGAAGAGGCAGTCCTATATTGTATTTCATTGTAGGGCCAATCTTGTAATATAACATATTATTGAAGTTTTATATTTGTTTTAATATATACAAGATTAATTCAATCCCAAAATCCCTGTTTTGTGTGTGCCTGTGTGTATTCAGTATATTAAGCACTTTAAAACATGTAATCTGTTAGGTTTGTTTTTTTGTTTTTTAATTAGTATTCCTGGAGCATCATGGTTTAAATGATTAGACACTTGGCTTTGAATCCACAAAGATCAGTCAAGGCCTGTCTCTGATATGTACTAAATTTTGACACTAAGAAAGTCAGTCAACTTATCAATGCTCTAGGTAAATTTCTAAGATTTGTAAATTGCTCAGAAGGGGATCTACATCAGTAGATGAAGTTTCCTAACCTGCAAGTGCAAGTTCAATCCACATCCTATTCCTGACACAAAAAAATGCAAGTTGTGCAAGTGCAGTTATCAAAATTGTGCCATGTTAGTGGCAGAGAGCAATGTCATGTGGTAAGTTGGGTTACCTAGAGAAGATAGGAACCCAAACAAACTCAACTTTTGGAGTTTGCCTCCACTTTTGCCTTGGGGCAGGTTGGAAAATATCATTCTTCTCTATTTGTCAAAAGTAAAAAATGGAGCAAAAATCAGGGAGTAGAGAATGATGGGAAATACAGTTTCAAACCGTATCGACCTCCTCTATATCAAAACCATTTCAGATGTAAGCAGTGTGTTAAGAGACTTTCATGTTCAGGGCATTCATCATATTTTTTTCACTTACTTTTCTTGTAATCCATATCTAATAAATTTAGAGAAATATGTGTGTATGTGTGATGCCACACTGTATACCTGTGAACATATAGTTCTCAATGTTATTGGGGGGAAATATTATTAAATGAGAATATAAAATGGAAAATTATGAATGAACTCTTAAAAAATAAGGATATCCTTTGGGCAACCCTCTCCCCAAGGTCTACATAGGGACTCAATCATATATAGTATCAATGAGGCCAAGCTTCCAATCTCCTCTAATTCCTTAAGAGTGTCTCCTCATGCAGTTATTACTCTCATACACTGGTCCTGCCTACCTCTTACTTCACAAAATATTGTTCAGGGAACAAGAACAGTATTCCTTAACAGAGCAGCCTGGTTGGTTGGTTGTTGTACTTCATTCTGGAAGAGGATCGAAATGACATCACTGTATTGGAGTCAAGGTACAGTGTGTCTGACTGTGGCTAATCCAATATAAACCAATATAGGCTCAAAAGGCTCTGCCACAGGTTGGTCACAAATAGTCCACATGCACATTTGGAGTGGAGATATCTCTACATTTTTGCATCTCATGTTTCTTTCAAGGTTTTGCATTTTTCCTTCACTCGTAGAGCACAGCACCTTCTTTGATGAAGCCATGCCATGCTGCCTGAGTACTTTGTCTCCCATGAGTTTCTCCCATGTCATGCAGTCCGTTCCAGAGTCCTTTAGAGAGATCTTGAGAGTGTCCTTGTATCTTCTTCTGACCTCCATATGAGTGCTTGCCTTGTGTGAGTTCTCTGTAAAATAGCCTTTTAGGCAAATGTTCCTTTGGCATTTGAACAATGTGGCCAGCCCATTGCAGTTGCATTCTCTGCAGTAGAGTTTGAATGCTTGGCTGTTCAGCTCAAGTGTCCAGTACCTTATCTTGTTATGTGATCTTCAGAATCTTCTTAAGACAATTCAAATGGAAGCAATTCGGTTTCCTGGAATGGCACTGATATACTGTCCAGGTGTTGTCACAAGCATACAATGAGGTCAGCACAGTGGCTCTGTAGACCTTCAATTTAGTAGTTAGTCTAGTAACTCTTCTCTCTCATGCTTTTCTTCTGAGCCTTCCAAACACCAAGCTAGCTCTGGCAATGCATGTGTCAACCTCATCATCTACATATATGTCCCTGGGAAGTAAGGTAGTGAACTTTTTCACAGCATTCAAATTTTCTCTATTTGCTGTAGAGATGGTTCTACATATGGATGGTGTGGTGGTACTGGCTTGTTGAGAACCTGTGCTTTCTTGGTTAGGCCAAAATTAGCACAAGCAGCAGAGAATCTATCCATACTTTGTTGCTTCTCTGCCTCAGAGGTTGCAATGAGAACACAATGATCTTCGAACAAAGAAAAAAAATCATTCACCAATACTCCCTCCACTATAGTCTTGGTTTGTAGCCTATTCAAGTTAAATAAATTACCATCATAATTTTATAGTAGGATGAACCCTAGCTTTGTAGACAGAAGACCTACCTATAATGCTTACTACGTAATAAGAAAGTCATTTAATTTCCTTGAGCTTCAGTTTTCTCACCAGTAAAAAGAGGGACTTGGACCAGATTGCCTCTGATGCCCCTTCTTCCTGTAAATCCCTGACCTTCAAAGTTCTCATTATCAATGTCAGGTTCAGTACAGTAACTATAAATCTCAAAGTCTTTTCTCCTTCAGTTAAAGTCCCCCCACCCAAGTGATCCTTGACCCTTTCTTCAAGAGCTGATAAAGCTCCCCATTTTTTACACAAAGGATTTATGATTTTATCAGTGTGGGAAAATTCCTCCAACCAACAAATCATAGGGGGTCCATAGCTTTGTAGATTAATCATAGGGAGTTTCCAGAGGTACATAGTAGTTAAGTGACTTGTTCAAAGTCACACAGCTAATAAATTTCAGCAGGAAAATTTAAATTAAAATCTTCTTGATCCTAAGTCTATTTGCTTTTTGTTTTTAAGGAAGTGCTAAAATGAACATCAGGAGAATCCTTAACTTTTTGCATACATCAGGAACTTAAGTCAATAGGGAGAAATGTTAGAGGGAGTCTATGCCACCGAAAGCTGTCTAGAAAGTTTAGGAGATTAAAACAGTTGGGGGTGACTGGGATGGGCAAGCTGAGGGAAGAGATTGTATTTATATAGATGCTAATTACTGTCTAAATTCAGTGAAAAGTGATTTTTTTGTCAACCAATAGCTAGCCACTCCCTAACTTTCCCTCTTCCTTTTCTTCTCTCTCCTTTCCCCCAGATCAAGATGATTATTCCAATTGAGATCAGTCCTTTATCTGCTTAACAAAAAACAAACAAAACCAACTATATCTTGTTTTCAGACCCTAAGGAACAATTACTGTCCTCTACCCAGGAAAATTTGAAAAATAACTTAAAGAGAAAGGGGGAAAATTATTTCCATTCCCTATACTTTATATGTGATTTTATTTAATGGCCAACTTTTTATTCTGTTCTCACATCTTCAAAGTCTCTTGAAGCCAGAAATTTCTATTAGAATGGTATTCTATACCTAAAGGTTTCCTTTAGCAGAGGGACCTTTAGTACCTGGTCACCACAGGAACTGACAAGAAGTTCCTAAGGCCACCATTAGCACCTCCAGTAATTTGTACTTATTGACAGAAAAGCAGCTAATTAGCTTTCCTGACTTGTCAGTGTCCACTAAGGTCACTTTGTCTCTATATCCTTTGACAGAAGGACCCAGCAGAGTGTTGTGTTTTCTCACTAGGGTTCTTAGAACATATTCCAAGGACTGGCTTGTTCTCTGTAAAAGAAAATGCTTCTTCCTTTACTGCTATGTCTGCAAGTACCCAAATGCAGCATGGGTTCCAGACTTCCTACCCAGTCCTCTATTTTTCAAATGTACTGAATCTTGCCGAAATCCCCCATTTTAGATCTCCATCTCACTTTCTGGTTTTGTCTTTTCCTTCTTCATTCATGTTATTACATCCTGCGTGAATACATATTTGGCTGTTTGGAAAGAGAGTTAAATATTTGACTTTGGGATGATATAAATGACACTAACATGCATTGATTGTCAGTGCTTTATATGTTGTGCTAGATATATTTTTAAAGAAGTCTATAAATTTATGTATGCAAATTCATGAGGATTGCATTATTTTTACATTAGTGTTGTTTTTATAACAAAATAAATCTTTTCTTATTGGGTTTGCTTTTCTCTTCTTTGTAAAATCATAACCAGCCCACACATGTACTTCTAGCTTCCCGTATATAGATCATTTGTGAATCTCTGGGCAAATTTAGTAAATTCAAGAAAGTGTCAAATAATCTTTGAAATTAATTCTAGAAATACAATATAGCATAATGAATGGAAGGGTTGGTCTAAGAGTCAAGAAAATCATACTTCAAGGTCCATGTATGTTCCATACTAACTACATGACCACTGGCAAGTCATACAACCTCCCAACAGTTAAGTTACAATCAGTTGCCACTCTGCATGGGTGAAGGGAGTCTCCATGCTGGGAGTTCTCTACATGCATGGAACCACAGTTCTACACATTGCCTCCTACCACATTATTTTCTCATTTCTATTTTCTTTTCATTAATAACCTTTTTTTTTTAACTATGAAACATTTGATCACTCGGGCATAAATTAATGCTCACCTATGAGAAATAGTGGGGGTTTTTAAACTTTCAGATACATCCTTTTACAAATATAGAGAAATGTAGATGTATAATGTACTGAGAGATTTTTGATGCCTGTAACTTTCCTAAATTCATTATCTTTGTTTCCTAGGGACTCGCTTAGGTTTTCCTGTACCCATGAGTCTCAAGAAGAAAAAAAAACAACAACTAAGTTTGATACTCAAAAGTCTGAAGTGTTAAGACTATTAATTTCTATTTAAAACTTGGCATCTGAAGTGTAGACTTACAAAGTAACATTGATTTCCCCTGTTCTAAGATTTTATAGGAATATAGCTTTCCAAACCTGAGATAGCAACTGGGGTGCAGGCACAAGAATATGGGATTTGGGGTCAGAGGTTATAAATTCAAATTCAGACACTGACACTGACCATAACATCTTGGGGCAAGCCACTTGACTTATCTAGGACTCAGTTTCCTTATCTGCAAGATGAGAGGCCAAGACTAGGTGATCCCTACAGTCTGTTCCAACTCTCAACAAGATAACATTTTTATAGGTCTTTACAAACCTTGAAATGCTAGAAAAACACTAATTGTTAGTATTACATTTGTTATTATAATCATATGATTAATACTCAAGTTGCAAAACCCAAAAGAACAATGAAGCCCCATTTGGATGCTCAATAACCTGTTTTCCACACAGACTGTAGAAAGGAACCTAAAGTCTATCAGATTGGCAGTACCTAAGAATTGGGTCACCATCTGATGGCAGTTGCAGTGTCCATGAACCTTAAGTAACCTGTAGGATGAAAAGGATGACTGTAATGGGTATCCTCCCAGAAATGGATCTATCCCCCACAGAATAACTTTAATGGCATATTACTTGCCAGCTTCTAAGCACCTAATATGCTTTTGAAAGAGTATCATTATGGGAAAAGGGCAAAACATGTGGCCTGTGCCCAGAGATTCCCTCTTGTTAGCTGGAATCATTGTCTACCTTGCAACTTCATCAAGCAATAAGTAAAAGCAATTCCTATTTTCACATACAACACGAAGCTGCATTACTGAAAAAGCAATAAACCCAAGATTATGACTGCTAGAAAAGCACTAGAGAAGAAAGGAAACCCTTTTCAAACAAGAACAGACAAAATCATTTACAAATAATTGATCTTCAGATTTTTAATGAAGTATTCAGATACTGGAAATTCAAAGCAAAACCAGATTGGCTCTTTTTTTTCCTTTCTCCCTTTCACTTCCATTTGTTCTCTATCCTTCCCTACCATTCCCCTCTACAATGACTTTATTACTTTCCCACCCTACATTTTGCCTTTTATCCATTCTATTTACTTCTCCATCAACCTCTATCTCATCATTTTGGTGTTCTGGTAATTCAGGAAATGATCAGAGAAGAACAGACTGAAAAAGGAATGTCCGTAATGGAATTGTCAATTGAGTATTACTCTCTATATTCTACTTATATGCCTTTTATAATAGCAGACATTTTCTCCTTTCATCTCCACCACACACACATTTGTTCCCAAGCTTCTCAGCCCTGTTATGTTCGTTCTGACTATTAAGATGCTGTGAGTGTATTAAGAGAATGAGTATATTTCTAGGAAATACAGATGCTAAGTTTATTGGGTTGTGACTGCTAATTTAATTCTAAACCTTGACTTGGAGTCTTTATCTATATCTTAAGAAAATAAGAAATTGTTTTGCTTTTTAATTATATATTCCATAAAAAAAATCTTGAAGTAGCTTTGGGAAAATTGTCACCTTCCTTTACTAAAAATGTCCTTTAAAACTAATATACACTGAGGCAGCTAGGTGGCACAGCAAACAGAGTACTGGCCCTGGAGTCAGAAGGACTTGAGTTACTCAGACATTTAATACTAGCCATGTGACCTTGGGCAAGTCACTTAACCCCCATTGCCAGGCCTTTCCCCCTCCAAAAAGCAAAAAATAAAATAAATTAAAACTAATATATACATTCAGATCATAGCTAGGCACTTTTCATGTTCCACACATTGATGTATAATTTAATAATCACAAATTCATAATAATACCTGGTAATTAGATAATACCTTGCATACATGATCACATTTGCTCATCATAATGAATAAGCATTTCCTTGTACTACCAGTGCTTAGCACAGTGCTTGGCACATAGTAGGTTACTCACTAAATGCTTACTGACTCATTACTAACCCTGTAAGATGATTGCTGGAGTTATTATTGTGCCCATTTTGCAGATGAGGAAATTGAGAGAACAAATGATATAGTGAATTGCTCATGATGACTCACTAAATATCTATATCTAAGGTATGATTTAACTCAGCTCTCCCCCTCCCTTTTTTTGATGGATAGTTATATTTTTTTCCTCTAGCTAGTTCTTCTCAAAATAGTCTTGTGAATATCACTAAATCACATAGACCTCTGACCCAGGTCTTCTGTAATTCAAATTTAATGCACAATAATTGGAATCAGTAGGAGGCAAGAGGATTATGATTCTTCTTCTCCTCAGATTTTCTTTTTAAAATGTATTTAGTTTATTATATATTCAACCTGGAATCAGTTGACATATATATATATATGTGTATGTATGTATGTATGTATGTATATATAACACATAAAACAATGAAGATGAGTCTTTATTCTTCTGTATATACTCTGAGGTTATAAATCAGAAGATAAATTTTAACAGCAGTAAAATATTTGATAAAGAGAAACCAACATAGGAGGCAAATTTGAGGGATTTACATTTTTCTATTTATCTCTTTGATTTAAAATTATAGGTGATGGTCCTGATGACATTACTCCCACCAAAAATAACAACTTACTAGTCACACATTAGCCTTTTCAGTAACATCCTTTATTTCTTTCACCACAAAACATTAATGACATATCCAAATTAGAGGACAAGACTAAGAGACAAAAAAAAAAATCACTGTCAAAATTGTCAGCATCAGAAACCCATGTGATTTTATTGACAGAATTAGCATTAAAAATGATGTATCCCCCCCCCCAAAAAAAAAGACTAAGAGACTAATTTTGAAGTAACATAGCTAATGGACCCATAGTCCAGAAATTTGAGTTTGAATTGCTGTCATAACTTGTAAGGTATATAGCCATAAAGAGTCTTTTTTAATATATTTGAGTCTTAGTTTTGCCACCTATAGAATGAGAATAATAACATTGTTTTTCCTATCTTTGGCTGACCAAAAGACTGAGTGTATGAAAATAGGGAGCTAGAACTGTAAGCAGTCTTGGATATCAGGGAGTCTAAGCTCTTCATTTTAGAGATGAAGAGACTGAGGTCAAGAGAGGAAAAGTGACTCACTCAAAGACATCTATATAACATTAGAATCAGAATTTAATAACTAGGGCCTCATTCCGAATCTCATCTTCTTTCTATTACACTATGGAGCCCCTCTCACCAGAGACATCATGGTTTAGTGGAGGCAACTAGGTGGCACAGTGGATAGAGTACTGGACTTGGAATCAGGAAGACTCATCTTTCTGAGTTTAAATCTGGCCTCAAACATTTTACTAGCTGTGTGACCCTGGGCACTTTATCCTGTTTGCCTCAATTTCCTCATCTGTAAAATTGCTGGAGAAGGAAATGGCAAAACCACTCCATGATCTTTGCCAAGAAAACCCTAAAGAATCAGACATGTCTGAACATGACTGAACAGAAACGATCATGGTTTAGTAGATAGTCCGTCAGCATTGAAGTAAAAAGGCCTAAGTTCAAATCTTGTGTTTGATACATGCTGACTATGTAATCTTTGGCAAGTCACAATCCAATTCCTAAAAGTAGTAAGTTACACAGATTTGCACCCACCCACACACAGTGGCACCTTCCAAAAACAAGGCAATGGCTCCTGAGCAAAGTATTAAGTGTAATCATAATCCAAATAATAAAAATAATTTGAAAAACCTAAAGGCTCTTTCATATGGATTGATCATATGTCTCGTTGGTCATGTTTGGGTTCTATGCATATCCATTTACCATTTAGTTATTTGTGTTGTTCCTTTTAGGGAATGACATGCATTATCTCTGTATTACATTATAACAAGGTTTAATTCTGTTACCCCCAGCTGTCAATTAGATCGTTTTCAAATTGAGTTTTTGTATTTTCCACCTCCTAGATGGGTCTACTGTCATGCTCTGATGTGAATAATTCATTCAACTGGTCAAAGTCCTGAAAAAAAATTAAAAAAGAAAAGAAATTATGCTAACAATCATCCCTGCATTCTAATTTACCTCAGACACCAGCTATGTGTCCTTGTGTATATCACTTTATTTCCCTGGGACTACCAGTTTTTTCATCTATAAAGACATTGGATTCAATGACTTCTAATGTCTCTTCCTAATCTAAATATATGACCCTAGGATCAAACTCATTTCAAATCTAATTTATATGCTGCAATATAAAGAGTACCAGATTTGGACTCAAAGTTATCTGAGTTTGAAGACTAGCTCTTCCACTTACTTCCTATGTGACTTTGGTGACTCATTTCCTCTCTCTGGGCATGGATTTCCTGTTCCATAAAATGAAAGTTATGGACCAGGTAACGTCTAAAATCTCTATCATCTCTAGAGCTATACTCCCATGAACCTATAAATAAATATACTACAACTAATTTTTATGGGATGTCTTTAAATTCTAAAGTTTACATGCATAATAGAAATAGAATCAAAGGTAATGTATAGAGCTCAGATTTAAATAAGAAAATAGACACAAAAAGTGCCAAAATTGTAGACTCTTGATTGACAGGGACTGTTTATTCCTTCTCTTATTTTTATTGGTGAGCACAAAACTTCTCACCCATAACCCCTCCCAACCCAGCCTCAAATGCACTCCCTCCTCACTTTAACCTTTTAGAAACTAGTTTCCTTCAAACCTCAGCTCAAGTATCACCTTCTACATGAAGCCTTTCCTGATTCTCCCAGCCGCTAGTGCCTTCTATCCCAAAAATTATCTTCTATTTATTTTCTATATACTTATATGCATACATGTTGATCCTGGCATCCCTCCCCAACCAAAAAACAACAAAACAAAATGTAGACTTCTTGTGAGAACAAATTATTTCATTTTTATCTTTATATCACCACCATTAGCATAATGATACTAAGTAGGTGTTTACTAAACGCTTTTGGATGAGATCTTTGGATGCGGCATTAAAATAGAGAAGAAAGGAATGGCATGGGGGTGCGATGGGTAGAGATTATGAAGATAGTTCCTAAGAATAAAAGATTTTTAGCTAAAGGTGACCTTAGAGGAAATTATAATGGATGAAAATAAGGAAAGTAGCAAAGAATGACCCACCTAACCAGGACCTAACATCCTCATAATAATTATCATTATTGTAAACTGGCATTTATATAAAAACTTTAAGTTTCAATATGTTTTATCTCCTGCTATTAGAAAGAAGCTGTTTGAAGACAAGGATAATTTTTGCATTTGTATGTGTAAGCACAGTGTTTAACAATTCAGGTTATTTTTTGTTTGTTTTGTTTCCATTTTTGCTTTTGTTTTGTGTCATGGGTCACTGTGGCCAAATATACATATGTAACATATATTATCACCAGACAAGCAGCCTTCTGGTGATGTGCTTCCCCATAATTAGCTAGGCTGTTCCTCAGAAATCATAGTTGGTCTCTTATTAGGTCCATATTCAAAGTCTTCCCTGCATGACAGATCCTGCAAGAACTTGAATTCTACTAACATGGCTTTTAGGAGCCCAGAGCCGCCTTGCAACCATAATAAATTTTATGAAAATAAAGAAGTTTATGAAAATAAAGAAAATAATAGAGACTACAGGTAGCTTAGAAATGCAGAAACTGAGATTCACACAGGAAAAATAGCTTGCCCACACTCATATAGCTAGCAAATTTGAGAGCCGGGATTTCAACTCAGGTCTTTACAACTCCAAGCCCAAAATCTGGAACAGGATAATCATCTTAGAAGAAAGACAATGTGTGTCACAGAAATGGTCCTTTACTTACTACATCTCCATCCTTCATATTTCACTAAAAAAAATTGTGCAGGGCAATTTTCCATGCATTTGGAAAACATTGGGTGTCCTTAAGTACAGGTTCACAGGAAAATAAAGGTCTAGACCATATAGCCAGTAGATCTTCACAAAGGAGCAGTCTGGCAGGTCTACGTATCTGAGATATGTTTAGATAGATATAGAAATAGGTATGTGAATATATATAGATATAAGTATATATGTGTATATGTATGTATGTGTGTATGGATTGTATTTGTGTATATGTATTGTATATGTATATATGTATATTACATTCATGTACATACATGTATTCACATTGTGTATATATGCACATATGTATATGGTTATGTATGTATGTCTGTGTATATCTCCTCGAAAAGAACATTTAGTTATGCCATAGAAATCTTGACTAGAGTCTGAAAATTGTGACCCTTCCCCCCAAAAAAACCCCACTTGTTTGTTTTTATTGGGGATGTGAATGTCATTTGGGACTGGAATTCTATACTGACTTCAATTATTCACATTGTGGTTGTTGTTTGGTCATTTTCTAGTCATGTCTGGCTCTTTGTGACTTCCATTTGGGGGTTTTCTTGGCAAAGATACTAAAGTAGTTTGCCATTTCCTTCTCCAGTCCATTTTACAACTGAGGCAAACAGGGATAAGTGACTTGTCCAGGGTCATATAACCATTAAGTGTCTGAGGCCAGATTTAAACTCACAAAGAAGAGTCTTCCTTGCTTGAGGCCCAGACATGGACATCACAACAATTAGGCTCCTTTTCCCACAATTACATACCTAAGACCAAAACCATACTACATGTTAAGACATACATAATACACTTGCCTAAGCAGAAAAGCAATGAAGTAAATGAACATAATCAGAAGCTGAATTTGATCCCTAATATATGTAAATGTGTCAAGGAACTATTAGACAATAAAAACTAGCTCCTGTATGGCACTGCCATCTGGAAAATATATCTATAAAGGTATGTTGAACTTTTTTGCAATAGAAAAGGGCCTGAGTCTTAATAAAGAATTTTTAATGATCATTTACCCAAAGTTCACAATTATTAGTGATGTCAATAAATGCCATTAAAGAAGAAAAATATGGGAGAAGGGGCCAAGA
>CM053581.1:482604826-482630084 GCA_028627135.1 Pseudochirops cupreus
AGATAAGTTATTTGCTTATGCCTATAAAGGAAATGATGCTCTGAAGTCTTGCCATATTATCATTTAATATAAAGTTTTGGTGCCCGATTTTGACTCTATTAAAGTACTTCATACATTCTAGTAAAGGGAACAAGGTAAGAGACAAGAATAAAGAAAGAGCCATCTTTAGAAGATAATTGAGACCAAGAAAATTTGGTTTAGTCGTACCTCTATGAAAAGGAAATTTATCCTGAGATAGAAACAAATCAGTCTGTTTAGGGAACTTTCAGGTGTGGAAACTCCTTTCACCTCCCAAAAAGTATAGACCTATAGAATACTCCTCATTTACTTATTGTTTTAGATAATTGCCTGGAGCAGTGAGAGGGTAAATGTTGCTCATGATCAGAGACAAAACTTGAACTCAGATCTTCCTGACACCAAAGATGAGACTCTCCTAATTTACACTAGATTAGATAAAATTATACTTGAATTACTCAATTTGGCAACATTCAGGCAACATTCACATAGAAACAATTTTTGGATGCTAGTTTTGGCATAGCAGCGTATTTTCTTGCAAATAAAACAAACAGACAAAAATCCCCAATAATGCTAGGCCTACTTGGGGTTTCAAGGAAATTTTATTATCAAATTGGCTTTACTGCTGATGATTTCTGTGCAAAGAAAGTTGAACTTCAAGACTAAATCTCCAGTGAGAGCTGTGAAATACACAATAAATAGTGAATAGATTGATTTCTTAGAAACCCATCATAATACGATTGCCCAGTGGGTAAGCACTGCTTCTGGCTAATTCTGGATTGATCCCTACCTGAAGGCAAGGAGATTTCAAGGTAGAAAGTTATGTTCACTCCTTTCCAGAAGGAAGAAAAAAAAAACCTTCTGAAAGATGGTGAGCAGGCAATTTTGTCAGATTTGTAAAGCTCCCTAGACAGGTTACCTTGATGGTTAGATATTACCTTCCTGTCTCCTTTCCCATATTTGTAGATTGAACTAAAGATTTACTAGGTTTTGATCCATTGTGCATTTTATTTAGTAAATTTTTCAGATGTCAGGCATGAGTGAGTCACAAAACATAGATGAATTGGATCCTCTTACTTGAGAACCTCAGTACTTCATCTTTGTCATGCTCCTGTAATGAAATAGGTTTAGTTACTAATCTGGATATAATTTATAATGGCATGTATTTCCAATTAAAACATTTTGCACAGAACAATATAATCATGTTTGTAGTTTCACCAATAAGAAGAGTATTAAATTCACAGTAAAATATTTCCTTCTGTAATTTTAAATGTGTGTGTGTGTGTGCGTGCCTAACTTTGAAAAAATGTAGTGTCCAATGCCTAGAAATAGCGCCAAAATGTCCTGTTCATTTAATTTTAATATATATTTGTACTTTTATACAAAACATACTGCAGGTGTGGAGTTGGAGTCCAGAGGTTTAGTTCAACTTTTGTTCATGTTCATCTGTGCTTTAGCGTGAATGTCATTTTTCCCTACTTAAAGGTACAGAAGAACATGAAGACCAGCAAGGAAATATGAGGCAAAACCAGGAGCTCATCTGGTGTAGAGGAGTTTAACATCATATGAAATTATCCACCCTTAAGAAAGTGCCTTGTAAACTTTATGGTACTATATGAACGGGAATTCTATTCTTATTAGTTGTACTATACCTAGCATGCTATTTTAGCAATTTCTAGTTTTTTTTTTTAATTCTAAACACCAAATAAAATGGAATTTTTTAAATATACATAGTAGAATGGTAAGGGAAAGGAGAGAAGGACTGTACTTGAAAATCTCTGTCGCCTAACAATAGATTTAACAATCTTCAGAGGGAAATAATTACAAATATGAACAGGGGCTATTTAATGAGAGTCTACTAGATTACACTAATGTTATTAGGCTTGGTGCAACTGAAAAGATGTGACGACATCAATACCTTTTAAAAATTATAGATAGATATAGATATTATACTATCCATTCATAGCTATTTATATATAATCATCACGAAAAGTGGTAGTGTGCATACACATATATGTGTATATATATATATATAAATATATATATATATTAGATTTGATATATCTAAAATTCTCTTTGTATTCCCAAAGCTTTTGAGATTGTTTTGTCCATTAATCTGTGGTGTCATATGCAGGTATACATACATACACACATATGTACATGTGTGTGGTTATATGTACATATGTAACCCCAAATGCCAGCACTTTTTGTAGTAACAAAGAACTGGGGGGGGGGGGAGTGGGAAAATTGGGTGCCCTACCACTGCAGAATGGAGGAACAAATTGTTCTAAATGACAATTATGGGATATTATTTTGACATAACAAGTTACCAATATGAGAAATTCATGGAAACATGGTAAGACTTGTATATGAAATGATATGGAGGAAAAAAAAGAGCCAGAATACATACAGAGAGACTACAGTCATTCAAGTGAGAGTGACACTGATAGAAATCAGAAATGAGAGTACTCACAATGACTAATCTTGGTTCCTGAGAATTGGTCCTAAAACATATGTCCTTTCTCTCAGTATAAAGGTGGAAAACTACAGGTGAGAATTGTTTCATGTGCCATCAGACAGTCTCAGGATCATTTTGTCTTGCTTACCAGTTTTTCTCCTTTGTTAGCAATGCTTTTGTAATGAGGTTGGGAAGAGGGTAGTTACTGAAATGTAACATGACAGTGGCATAAAAAAGCACAAAGCTTCAATAAAACAAAAAGGGGGAAAAGCATTAGAGATCATAAACAGTTAAAAGATAAGGCAGCTTATGCTAAGGCCTTATTGGCCATAAACAAAGTCACAGATGTCTTTCTAGCATCTTATGCTAACTGAGGGAACTGTTACTCTGTCATCAACCTGTGTAATATCTATAATTGCTATCTGACTTCAACAGAGTTAGAGAAATCTACTGATAACCTGTTCATCCGTGCATTTATTCCCTCATTCTGTTTTATATTCCCACTATCATACAGAGCAATATTAAACAATCTTTATTGTTCATTTTAAATTCAGGTTTGTTGCTGACTTCATCACTTGAAAGGAACTATCACTTTTTTTGTCCTCATCTGTGCTTTAATTTATAGGGGAAATTCTCCAAATAAAGTCTCCCTTCATCGATGTAGATGAACAATTTATTCATAATTTTTTATTCTAAATAGTTCTTGAAGCACTGAGAGGTTAAGTGATTTGCCCATGATAACTCGGTCAGTGTGTGTCAGAGGCCAGACTGAAACCCAGGTCTGCCTGACTCCTAAGATGTCTCTCTATCCACCACAACATACTGCCTTTTAAATATTTAAAAAAAAAAAAGATAAGAAAAAAGAAACACCACTTCTCATAAAAATCTTACATTTTAACAAAAATCCTTACACGCAGACAAAAATCTTTAATGTCCTTTATTTTTGCTCCAGTTCAAACACATCATGATACCCATCCTTGAGAAATACAAAGACCTTGTATGAAGTACAAACTATATACAGGATCATTTCATTGACCTCTTAAGTAATCTCCTGTGCTCAGAAAAACAAGGCTAGGAGTCCTTTGCTTTAATGGCCTGATTGTTCAGTTATTTGTATTCTTATCAGTGATTTGCATAGTGATAGCCCCAGAAGGTCCAAAGCATATATAGTCACATGTTCCTCCTCATCCTTTCTTTTGTTATTAAGAACATTTAAGTAACGTCTATTCATATCTTGACTTTGCTATTTACTGTGTCCTTTTGGGGAGGTGGCATCACCTCTTTGGATGAAAGTCTTGGACTAGAAAACCATTCAAATCCCTCACAGTATCATCTGATCCTATATCCCATTCATCTATGTACCCATTATCTCTGTTAAATAACCTGACTACATTATTAGATGTTTTTAAAATTACCATATGATAGTCACTAAAATGCACTATTTTTGTCCATAGTAAATGAAGCTTTTGTTTTTTTCAGATTTTAATTAACTAAAAATATAGAAATTCCCCCTTTGGCTCCCTAAAGTTTTTAAGTCTCTTTTGTCTATCAATCTGTGTTAGCTGATAGATAACAGTTCTCTCAATACAAAAGGAAAAAGAAGATGAATACAAATATTGAAAGGAAGGCTACTGGTCCAGCAAAGGGAATCTTTATAGCATAGGAGAGGAGGGAAGAGACACATGCCATAACAATTTTTCTCCCATTTTCATCCATTTATTGTGATATTGGTAGAATCCATTACAGCCATATCCTTCATCATCCACATTGTGAAAAAGTTCTAAGTCAGTTTCACATGATTCTCAGAGCCGATTAGTAAGTGATCTGGAATTTAGCTCCTGTTCCCTCCCAAACTGCTGTTGTCATCAAATCATACCACCTACCATTAGCTTAGGTCAGGGAAGGGGAAAGCACTGTAGATAATTGAAGTTATGGGAAATATTGAAATAAGTGTAGTTCAATTAACTGGACAAAGACTGGCTGAGGAAAGTGAGGTTGGCATGTTTAATTTCACATGCTATTCAATTTCTGTCAATAACAAGCCCATCCTATTTAAGTATTACATAGAATGTAAATGAGAGAGAATGGCATTTTTTTAAAGGGATTTAAATGCTACCTAAGGAAATCTATTTTTGAAGTACTTTGCAATGTTCTAACTTCTTAGCAAAGGCTAAATTTGCTTGCTCTAATTAGTACCACTTAAGGATCAATAAACAACTTTAATTCATTATCTTTGGCATCTCTACCTGTCCCCACACTGAAGACATCATTAGTTTCCCTTTAGATGTTAATCCATGACAAGATAAAGGTAATTCATTGTGGCAGATGTACAAATAGCAACAGTGTGTAGTCAGCTTGACTGGAATATGAATTATACTTCTATTCAAAAGAACCTTTCAAAAAATGGTTCCTAGACCCTACCTAGATAGGAAAAGCACATCCTGGTGAAAGATATATAGTTTACATTTGATACTATTCTGTTTTTGACTTAGCATTGTTACTATAGGTCCAACAATTTGTATTTTCTTCTCTAGTTATCTTCTTTGACTTTGGTCAGATTATTTGAATTCTCTGGGACTTCAATTCATTGAGAATGCATCTGTCTTCAGAGTGGAAAACAGAGGCTCACATAATAAGGGGAGATAGCTTTATGATAAAGTCTTTTTATTCATTCATTAACTATTGCCTCTCTTGAACGGGACATTAAAAACAACCTAACTTTTACTGAATTCTACCTTAATACAAATCTTATTATGGAGAGTTTCCAGTTTTTATAGCTCATAAGATCATTACATAAAAACTATAAAGTGGCCTTTGCAAAGTATTTTAATATCCTTGGGATAAGGTGTTATGGAAGGCAAAACATCATTTTCTATTCCACTATTTTTATGATTGTGATCATTTCTATACTCATAATGTGAAAAGAGAATGGCCAAAAAATGAAATTGTACATAAAATAGTTTATTCATTGAGAAATATTGTAATGTGGCCAATAAATATTGCTTTCATCATATTCCCCACACAAATACAACAAAAGTTGTTCAAATAGTTAAGCGATGTTTCCTTTCTCAACAACCAAGACAATAATAACAACAAAAAAATCCATTGATAATTTGCTAACCCGAAGTACAAACAGATGGAGAAAAGGAAGTTAAAGGGGGAAAATTGAATAAAATTCTCTCTAACTCGAATCCTTCTGTCTTGCGTCATGTCCTAAAGATTGACAAGATATGAGTCTGCAAAACTGGCAATTGTGGCAGCTTTCAAAGGTGAGGACTCACCGAATTATTATTATAAACCCTGGAAAAAGTATAGCTCTCAATTCTGATTATAAAGCATAGGACAGACTTTTACATAACAAGATCCTAGATCATCCAAGTTCTTTAAAAATAGTGTTTCAACCTTCAGTTGCTCTTGCAAATGGCTGGCAGACAACATAGACAAAATATCAAATGGAGACCTAACCCAGGTTATGGCAATCAGTCCATGCATTCTTCGAATTCCTACTCTTTTGCCAGGAACTTTATTACCAAACAAGGTTATTTGGTTGTGTTTTAAGGACAGAAGTTTCTGTTTGTTACCAAACTTCCTCTATCCCTTTGCATTCCTAGTGCCAAGTTCAGTGGTAAATAGTAAGTAGATGGTCCCAGGATCACAGGACCCAAAAATCATAACGGAGTCAAGAGATCACCTTATCCAACCTGTACCTACCCAAGAATCTTCTTTACCTACCGCCTCCCAAGGCAGCCTATCCTACTTTTGGACAGTTTTAATTGTTATGAAAATATTCCTTATATCAAGCTAAAACCTATAATCTACTTCTATTCAACTTTAACATTTGTTCCTAAGTCTGCCCTCCAGAGCCAAAAAGAATAAGTCTAATTCTGCTTCCCTATTTTGTTGTTATTGTTCTGTCATTTCAGTCATGTCTAACTCTTCATGACCCCATCTGGCTCAGTTCTTTCTTTCTTTCTTTCTTTTTTTTTTTTTTTTTACTTTTTAGAGGGGGAGGGCAATTGGGGTTAAGTGACTTGTCCAATGTCACACAGCTAGTAAGTATTAAGTGTCTGAGGCCAGATTGAATTCAGGTTCTTCTGACTTTAGGGCCGGTGCTCTATTCACTGTGCCACCTAGCCACCCACCCCCATCCAGCTCATTTCACAGATGTGCAAACTGAAGCAAACAGAGTTTAAGTGACTTGCCCAGGGTCACACACTTAGGTAAGGGTCTAAGACCAAATTTGAATTCACAAAGATGAGTCTTCCTGACTCCAGGGCTAGCAGTCCATCTACTGCATCACCTAGCTACCCACGTTATCAAATCTCAAAATACTCAATCGCAACCCCTCAAGTCTTCTTTTCTCCAGGCTAACATTCCATGCTTCTCTCACTGATCTTTGTGTGACAAGTCTCCCCATCTTGTTCACTCACTTCTTGGTGAATCCCAGCATGTCAGGTGCAAGGAGAAGATGACTAGATTTGGAGGCACAGTACCTGAGTTCAGATTTTGGCCCTATGTAATTTCATGCAATTTGCCTTGCTTCTCTGGGCTTTTGTTTCTTCATTTCTAAAATAACAAAGTTTGCCTATGTGGTCTCTTACTCCCTTCTAAATTTAAATCTATGAATTCATGCCCTTCCTCACACATGGCTCCCAGAATTGCTCATAAGTAGAAGAATGGGATAGTGGAAATAGAAGTATGTTTAGAGCCAGGAGAACTAGATTTAAATCCTGACTCTCTCATTTATTATCTATGACTTTGGTCAAGTCAACAGACATTCATAAAGGACCTACTAAATTGAAACAATACAGAACTAACCAAATATGACTATATCTATAAATTAGGTTGCCTTGCTTATATATAAGTTGGCCTAGAGACCACCATATTTGTAGTGGTAGAAGAGGTAAGAATGCTCTACACACAGACACGCACACACACACACACACACACACACACACACACACACTTGCACACATACATACACATATAAATACACACAACTGCATATACATATATGCACATACACATAAACATAACACACGTACATGCACATGTACCCACCTATATGTACATCCATACATATATATAAGTATTTGAAACAATCTGAACATGTTGTTTCCCCAGACCAGTGCCTCTCAAATTACCCTTAGTCAATGAAACTGAATTCAAACTTTGAATCTCCTTCTTACTCCCTATGTGACCTTGGAGTAAGTCAACTTATATCTCTGTGTCTCAGTTCTCACATTTGTAAAATGAAGACAGATACTGAACCATTCGATCACTATTTTGTTGTTGTTTGGTCATTTTTCAGTCTTGTCCAAATTTTCATGACCCTATTTGGGGTTTTCTTGGCAAAGACACTGGAGTACTTTGTCATTTTCTTCTCAGTTCATTTTACAGATGAAAAAACTGAGGCAAACAGTGACTTGCCCAGGGTCACGCAGCTAATAAGTGTTGGAGACCACATTTGAACTCAGGAAGATGAGTCTTCCTGACTCTAGGCCTAGTGTTCTATCCACAGTGCTACCCAGCTACCCTTGATCCCTGTAACTTTTCCACTTCCATAGTATTTTACAATTAATGAAGCATGTTAATACAATGAATACTTTGTTAAATTATTTCATTGGTTTACAATGACACTGCTGCATGCAAAGGAAATACTATCCTCATTTGTAAGATAAGGAAACAAAGGCACAGAGAGATAAAATGGAGGAAAAAAGATATAGGGGGTAAGTGGCAGAACTAGTTCCCTGGATCAGCCCTGTGCTCTTTCCAGTACAACAATTCATTGCTACTAATATAAGATTGTCAGTGGAATACAGCTAAAAATTCATTCATACAACATTTATTATTCATTCATTCTCCACCATATTTGGGAGCATATGTGGATGTTAAGCAAGCTACATTTTAAAAAATATACAATCTGTAGACTATCCAGATTTCTCTTTTTGATTAATTCCCCTAGGGAAGTTATCTTAATGCACTTTCTAGCTAGGTATATATTCCATCTCTACTCCCTAAGTGTTGCAAAACAGAAATTTCTATCTCTGAAATCCCCATTCTTCCTTTAAGACTCAGCTGAAGTATAATCTTTTCCATGAATCCTTCCCTAACTTCCTCCCTCCCCAGTGAAAACTGTTATTCAGATTCTTCATAGTGTTTTATCTGGATCTACGCTTTGTGTGTGTGTGTGTGTGTGTGTGTGTGTGCGTGCATGTGTGCACATGCATGTGCCCACACGTGCACTTATTACCTATGTATGTGTCTGTGTAGATAGATGGATAGATAAATAGATAGATGCTCATAAATTGTGGGCTTGATCTTAAGAGAATCTGTGTTCAAATTCTGACTAGGTACCATCTTCTTATATTATCTTGAGTAATTCTTTTCACCTCTCTGGGTTTATTTCTCCAATTGTGAGATGGTAATCTATCGTAAGGTCCCTTATATCTCATATATGCCATTTCCCAAGCACAAGAAAGCTTTTAAAAAAATGTTTGTTAATTTGTTAGAAAAAACAAACAAACATAGTAGAGATACTGCTAGGAGCATAGATTTAGAAATGGAATGGACCTTAGAGGCCATCAAGATCTGTTCCCTTATTTACAGATAAGAAAACTGAAATATAAAGAAGTTATGTCACTTGTCCAAGGTCACACAGCTAGTGAGCATCTCTGAAGTGATATTTTATCCCAGGTTTCTTGATTCCCAGACTGGGCCCTGTTCATTATAACACATGGCCTTCTTCTACCTAATTGTTTATCCTTCCAAGTTCCTCACACTTGTAATCATCTAAATGCTTCCTCTTTCCCATATTCCTCTTTTCAATACCAGTGTAAATATTCTATCCTCAAATATCAAAAGATAAAGCAATTTCAATTTTCTGGAACGGGGGGACATGGACTAGCTACTAATGTAGCCTTTGTTTCATCTTGCACCCTAGGGCCCTGAAAAAAGTGGAAAATAATTTTTCCTTTGAATCAGCATGACGTATGAAATAGGACCACTTGTCCTGACATAACTATGAAAAATAAAGTAGTTTTTACTGAAAATCTCTGATGATCTAATAGAAAATGTGAATAAGTGTATTTGAATAATACAATGATGCATATAAGAATAGGATATAAAGAATTATGGAGAAAAGAACCTCACTACATTTCATATTCTTCATACTGTACAGACTTCTCATACTGGCCTCTGGCTAAAATGTTTTCTTTAAGACTCAGCAGACATGATCTTTTATCTTACTCCTAGGAAAGCATGGAAAATAACCATACTAGAGATTTGAAAATTTTTATCTTGGAGTAAGATAGCAAGAAATCCTGATGATCTCTAATTTGATAGTTCATTTATCCATTAATATTTTGTTGCTCATCATTCTTTTAAAAAAATGTTTACCTTAGAGTCTTCTCTGTAGCCCAAATGAAAAAAAAAATCATTCCAATTTACTGCCAACTAGGGAAATGAGAGTTTTTTCTGGATCCCTGGTACAGGAAACAGTTGAAACAAATATATTGAAATTCAGGACTCACACTTTACTAGAGGCAATATCAACTTAAAATTCAAGGTTGGAATGTTGCATATGAGTTATAGGTCTTCCTGCATGTAATATCATCAGCTAGAAACAAAAAAGAATGAAAAAAAATCTCATAATTTTTTTCTTGTAAAGAAAGTTTTAACAGTTTATTTACAAGTTCTATTGATCTCTCTGTCTCTGTCTCTGTCTCTTCCCCCCCTTTCCTGCTGTCCCTCTCTCCTTTTCTCCCCCTCCCTCCCTCTTTTCCTCTGCTTCCCTCTCTTTTCGTATTTCTAGTTTCTTTCTCTCTACTTTTCTCTGGCTCCCCTCCCCACTCTCTCCTTCTCTGTCTCTGCCTCTATCTCTCCGTCTTTGTCTCCTCCTTTCTCTATCTTTTTCTTGCTGTCTCTGCTTCCCTTTCTTTTAAATTTTTTTAAACATTTTTGTTTAAAGTTTTGACTTCCAAATTCTTCCCTCCTTCCCTTCTCTTCTCTGTCCCTGAGATGGTAAACAATCAGATATAGGTTATACATGTACAATATAATGTTTTTGATAAGAATCTCAGGGTGTGGCATTTTAGACATCAGTATTATGTATATTAAAAAAATAACCCGGAAAAACATATACATTCATGTGGGTGGGAATATTTTCTTGGGGTTTTATTTATAGAAACAGAACATGTCTCTGAATAAATGAACATAATGGAATTAAATTGCAGATTTTTAGATAAACATTTATTATAGAGAGCTAACCGTGGAACAGGCTTTGATAATCATCTACTCCAACCACTACATTTTACAAATGAACAAATTGAAGTTCAGAGAGATTGTAACTGATCCTCCCCATCACAAAAGTGAGAGACAGAACTAGAATTAGAACCCGAGTCTTTTGGTTTCCAGTACAGTAGTTTTCCCAATAACAGGTAACCTACATTTATTTAATGTCAATCACAACTTTCTATTTAACCAACTTAAATATTAGAGTCAAGTTTTGCTTGGAAATCTGTACAATGACAAATGTCACTTATCTCAAAAAATCAACATGGAATTGTCCAATAAATAAGCAGGTACATCATCAAATAGTATCTAAATATATCTGTTCCTCAACTTGACTTTGAAATAAAAATAATTTCTACTGAGGGTGACCCCCAACACTTGAAAGGAATAGAATACATGAGGTAGGATCACAAAAGAGTTAGAAAAACAAATCCATATATAACATCAGTATTCCCTTGAGGAGAAAATTATAGAATACAAAAAAAAAACTGAGGGAAAATGGTGTTGATTTACCAGGAAAGGCCTCCCCCAAAAAAAGTATTTAAAGGATTTTTAGTTTGGTTTGGTTTTTTTTTTTTCCAGAGAACTCACTTAAGATGGTCGTAATTCTAAACATGAATATCTAGCTTTCTTCAAGACACAGTTTAGATCCTCCCTCTTACGCAAACTCCTTCCCCATATCACTAGTTGTTAATGCTCTCTCCCTTTTTAGGTTCATTTGGTATAAAAATTGTATTTGCCAATTTGTATACACTATGTAGTCTCTCTAATAGACTATAAGCCCTTTGAGGTCAAGGACCGTCTCATTTTTCCCCTTTGTATGGCTGGTGCCTAACAAAGATATATATTAGAGAGTAGTTCATGTGTTTGTCAAATGTGCCTTTAAGAAGGTTTAGAGAAATACTGATCTGAAAATATAAGTCATCAAATTCTCCTCTTTTGTTTAAGCATGCAAAGCAATGGCATGATCTCTCAAGTATAAAGGATTTCATTTGTAATGAAAGATAGGTTAGTGGTTCTACCTAGTCTGGAAAAAGTCCTTGGGATCTATGAATCAGCCTTCATGTTCTCATTAGTTGACTAGGCCATATATTGATTTCAATTAGATGGTGGAAATGAGCCAAATTATAATTCTTACTGAACCCCATTTAGGAATATCTTAACACTTACCATAGAAATATCTGCAAATGGAGGCAGAGCTAAAGAAAGAGCAATTTTGAAGCACCTTTAATAAATGAAGTACTCATTTAATGTTACATAAGGGCGTCTGACAATCAGACCCAGCATTCTGCAAAAGGAGCTACTTTAAAAAGTGGCCAAATATAAGGTCATAGATAAGTAAGTCCCAGAATAATTTTTAGAACTATAAAGAAAATGGCTTTTTTTTCTCCACTGTATTAACAGGTCTTTAATTAAATTGGGCATTACAGAAACTTTTTTGAGGGTGTTGAAGGAGTAGCATCTGAGAAGTGCTATTTTGGGTGACATTTAGAATTAGGTCATCTATTATCCTTTCTTTTACCTTTAAAGTCTAACTTGCAAATATTTTAGTCATAGTCAAATATTTTTGCTCCCTCCAAAACTAGACCCACCTCATAATTCTTGTCCCACTCAAAACCATTCCAAAACAGAAATTTTTACCATATTTTTACCACATTAACTATAAATACTTCTCTCCTAGAGGTAATCACTGGATAGATTAATTACACTACTCAAACCATGGAGCTGATATAATTAATGTTAATTAGCTGATCTCTCTACTCCTAAACCAAGATAGCCCTGTACAAGATAATTTATCCTATGTTGAGCCAAACTGAATCAAAGAAAATACAGTTAGGAGTAAACTATTCTCCAGAATACCATTTGAAAAGTGTTGCTTCAATAGCATTGAATAACACTGCTTTGATAACCCTAGAAGACTTAATGGTCAAGCAATTAAATGTAAAATGGTACTCAGTCTTTCCAGTTCATTAAAGTGACTGGTCCAAATATCCATCTTTCCTCTTTTTAACATTTTAGTCATAATCACAACTGCTTCATTTTGTAGAAATGAGAGGTGGTTTAGGCAGAATGTTAAAAATAGAAAGAATATTTTTCTGGAATCAGAGGACCTGGGTTTGATTCTTGGTTCTTTCATTTATATGAGTGACCTTGAGAAAGTCAGAATCTCTTTGGGCTTCAGTTTCTTTACATGCTTATAAAAAAAAAAGAAGGGGGGGGTGTGGGAGAGGGTAGAATAGATAAATGCTAAAGATTGTTCTGCCTCTCAATTTATGATCCTATACACTGATGAATTTTCTTGTTCCTTATTGCAAATCAGCGTGTTCCGGGGAGTTAATAGAGATCCTCTCTTTGGGTTTATCTTCTACTTCTGACACGTATTGGCTGTGTGTGACCTTGGGCAAGTCATTTAATCTGTCACTGCTCTAGGCAACATTCTAACCCTATAAGTTGCAGAGAAGTTACCTGTTTGAATTGATACAGAAATTTTTCTCACCTGGGAATTCCCTGTATCAGTGAAATCACAGGCCCAGCTCTTATCCTTATCTTTTATATTCCTGGCACTAAGCTGGATATAAAGAAAAAAATGAAACAATCCCTACCTTCTCATAGTTTACATTCTACAGACGGTGGGGTAGAGACTGTGCTTATTTTATAGATGATTAAATACAAAATTTGCACGAAGTAAATACAAGGTAATAGTGTAGCAATAGGGATGATTTGGTTTTTTTTTGTTGTTTTGTGTGTGTTTGTTTTTGAGAATCCTCCATGGGTCAATGTCAGCATGTCTTGTGTAAGGACTTTCTCTGCACATCCTTCTTAGGGCAGCCTCAGCAGCCTATACCTTGGCATTCTTTTTATTGCAACCAATAAGTCAGTTAATATCTGTTAAGGTAGTCCCTGCCTCTGTGCTTTTAATTGCTAGGTATACAGAGGAAAAGCAAAAACAGTTTCTGATATCAAGGATCTTACATTCTTATATGGGAGACAGCATATAGATAAAATGTACATTCAGAGAAGATGGAAGGTAGTGTTACAAGTGAAGGCACTAGCATCTGGAAGCACCTGGAAAGGCCTGCAGGAGATGGTGCCTGACTTAAGGTTGATAGGAAATGAGGCATTCCAAGAGCAGAGGTTACAAAGGAGAGCATTTCAGCACAGTCATCTCTTTGAGTAATTGACTGACAGTGATAATGCAAACAGATGTTAATCCATCTGAGTTGTTTAAAAGGTCACAGTCACTCCAAGTCTTCCAATCAATCCTCGACCCTCACCCACTCTGCCATGCACAATACACATTCCCAATTCTAAAAAATCAGAAATTAGGCCTTTTTTTTAACCATATAAATAAGATACCATTCTCTCTATGATCCTCTGTCAAGTGTACATTTAAAATAGATAAGAAATATGGAAAAAGGGATTCAGGCTTTCCAATGGACTTTGTACCTCTGAAATATGTGCTTTAATAGTGGCTGTCAACCAAATGCATTTGTCTCTTTCCTTTTATAATTTTTTTAATCTTTTTTTTTTTGGAGGGGAGAGGGCAGGGCAATTGGGGTTAAGTGCCTTGCCCAAGATCACACAGCAAATAAGTGTTAAGTGTCTGAGGTCAGATTTGAACTCAGGTACTCCTGTCTCCAGGGCCGGTGCTATCCACCACCTAGCTGCCCCCTCTTTACTTTTTTTAAGTAGTTGACACTATATAATTAGAGAATCCTAGAGCAGAAAGAGACTTAAGGTAGTCCAAATGTCTGAAGTATGCAATATAGATGTCTGTTCCCTTCCTGAAGACATCCAGGAACAGAAAATCCCCAGCTAATGACCCACTTGAGCAGTTTCCCCTGATGGCTAAGTCTTATTTTTGTCCAATCTATATCTCTCCTGCTATAATTCAAGTCTATCACAAGTTGCATTCCCAGTCAAATATAAGCTCTTTATAGATAGGAATTATTTCATGTTTTCCTTGTATTCTCAGCTTCTAGAATACTGTCTAGTATGTGGTAAAAATCTTGGTTAATTTTTTTTGTTGAGTTGAATTTTATTTCTCTCTTGTCAATTGCTTCACAGACATGGAGAAATAAGTATCACCCAGTTTTGAGGATGAAGAGTGGAGGTTAAAGAGCAATATTTGAACACAATTCAGCCAGCATTTAATCTTTTCTTCTTTAAGCTAAATTAATCCTATTCTTTTCATTTTTCCTCACAGGAACTACTTTCTTTCCCATTTCATTGTTACTACCATTTTCCAGTTTCTTCACAGTCTTTTGAGATTGTACAGGATAGACTAACATGGTATGAAGTTCAAAAATGGCCCTAATATCTCAGGAGTGTTGCCATTCCAAGAAACTAGAGAAAAACATGTTTCCAGTTCATCTTGGGAATTATTAGATATTAACACAGATATTTAGCAGGTCTTATCAAAGTTTTAGGGATTCGAAAAGTCAAAGGTCATTTTTCTGTGCTGTGGTAATGAATGTTTTTCTTTAACCTT
Organism: Pseudochirops cupreus; assembly: GCA_028627135.1. Classification (NCBI taxonomy): domain Eukaryota; kingdom Metazoa; phylum Chordata; class Mammalia; order Diprotodontia; family Pseudocheiridae; genus Pseudochirops; species Pseudochirops cupreus. The sequence goes on from CM053581.1 coordinate 482,620,084, forward strand.
TCTCTTCATGTCAACTTAAAGAGGGAAAAATACCAGCTCCTAGACCCTGCCTGCTTCACTTAATAACTATTTCAAATGCCTAATTCCTTGGACCCCTTCCCAGTTCTGTGGTGGTAGTAGGGAACCCTAAACATTGTAAGAGATCAAGTCACCTTGTTTATTTTAAGTGGACACATTCCAATATACCTGTGGGACAGTGGCTGCCACATAGTATGTGCCTGGAAAGATTTGTTAATTGATTAAATTAATTATTCTCATTAATTTGACTATATCTTCCAGCAGTACAAATCACAGCCCATCTATGCCTGTCCACTCTCTGTGTGATCATAATCGATGTTCTCCCATGAATTCTGCATGGTAGTCTACCCAAACTCCTAGGGATCTTTCTTGTGTCATTTTGAAGCTGTATGGTTATACAGGTATCCAGTGATTGCCCCTTGCCTTTGCTATATAACCAAAGCACCTTCTTTTTATAACCATGCATTTCTTTTTCTATCACATGCCTTTCATTGTTTCTCCTATGTAATGCATCCTGTGTAATTCACTGAAGCCTACCAGTACCTGCCCACCATGATCTTCATTGCCCTTCAGGTGATCCTCAACCCAAGTTCTTTGGAAATTATATCAGTACTAAATATTTAACAATGTTGGTTGCATTTTTCCTTTCCTTAGATTATGGAAGAAAAAAAAACACTCCAATGAGCAGTAAATGAAGTCATCATTACTTTGTTACAGTAACTGGCAAAGTTGGTATTACATTAATCAAGGGCAGAAAAACTTAATTAGTTTGCACTCTGAATGTACCTTTTGCATATTATTAAATCATCACTGAAACATTGTATGTATTCCATGATAGAAGTGTGATGTACTTCTGTAAAATTCTAATTGGAAGGGGTTAATTGAATATTTAAAAATGAATTCAACTGATGATAAGTGGAAGTTTTTTCTCCAAAGAAGAGCAAAGCAAGACTTTCCAGCTGTGAAGATTTAGGCTAAATGTTCCATTCATTTCTGAAACATAGATTATCAAACATGCTTTTATCTTTGCCATTGTCATCTTTTTAGTCTGACATTTAGATGACAACATATCCGTTTTGGGCAAACAAATACCCCTACAGTTTCTTACCCTATACGCAGCAAAAAAGCTATATAGCTTTTCAAGTAGAAGTAAGAGACAAAGCTGAAATGGGGACAATTTTAAAGGAACAGGGTGCTCTGAGGAAGGGAGAATGATAGGAACAAGTTCTGCCCTTTTCTTCCCCTGTCCTGTTAATGAATTCAAAATTGTCTATTCCCATAGCCTTCCATAACTCTAGGAACAAAAGTAGAGCACAGTAATGCTGCGCTATGTTCTCCTTTGATGCAGGCCTCCAAGGAAGAAATTAGATAGGTTTCCCTTAAGATACGCCTCTGCACTGAATTTCCCCCCAGGAGAGTCTAATAATTGTACTTCCCAATGGTATTTGGTAATTTTGCTAACTTCCTTCTTATGAAAGAAAGAGAAATGAAAACAAAACTAAAATGAACCAGCTTACATATGTATGTATGAAACATATATTAATAAAAGTATATGATATGAAAAAATTGATTTAAAAGCATCTGTTAAGCACTTAATAGGTTCCAGGCACTATGCTAAATCTTAGGGAAATATATGCAAATAATACAAGCCCTGTTCTCATGGAGCTTACATCCTAATGGGAGAAGTCAAAACATAAATGAGAGCAAGAAAAGAGGAGGAGAAGAAAATAAGTGAAAGAAGATATGGTTTGGAAATTACTAGAAAGTGGCATGGTGCTCTGGTTCTGTGGAAGATAAGGCCAAAGCTTGTCTATTGGCTTCTGGGGTATGAGCCTGAATTCCAATGGTAGGGGGATGAAGAAAATGGCTAGAGTACAAGAGGTATGGTTTGGAAATGTTTATGTATATTTGTAAATGTTTATTTTGATCCAGACCAGTAATTTCATTGATGTAGGGAACTTTTGGGTCAAAAAATTTGCCCAACTTCTGCAGAGGACCAATTGAAGTCATATTTGACACAGTCTTAGAGAGTTGTGCATGTCACTAAGGAATTAATGTACTTGTTAATTGTTACACAGCTAGTGTGTGGTACATGGTAGACGTGAACTCAGTTTGTCTTCCTCCCAAAGCTTACAACACTATATGATGGCTGTCCAGAGTATTACAGCTATTTTGGGTACACTTTGTACCATGCCAGTTCACACACTGTCAGTGAATTATACTGACTTCAAATATAATTTCCTAGAGTATATAGCTATACCATTAATTCATTCAATAAATCTTTTTTTTTTATTATTTTCAAGTTCATACTCTGCATTTTATTGTGCTTCAGGTAGGCACACAATCAGAATATCTATCTGAGGAATAACTTGGGAAACACATCTTGGCTAGCCAATCATTTTGTAGTTGAGGAAACTGTGAGCTAAAGAGGTACGATGGCCTGCCTAAGGTACATTAATTCAGATAAGCTAAGGTAAATTATGTCCTTTCATTCTAATGTGAATGACTATGCCATAATATCATGACTAGTCAATGGAACATGTATACAACAGGCATTTAGTAAACACAAACATGGAAACACACATATACACCACCAATGTATGCCCCTCAGTATCATTCCCTCAGAAAATGTCTCTATGTGACATTGCAGGACACGCTATAGGTAAGTTACTCTATCATGTCTCCCTCAGTCCTAGTTTGGAGCAACCACTTCATTTTTATTCTTGCTTATTTTCTTTACTTTCCGCTTCTATGCCCCCACTTCATAGATTGTGAACTCTGAGTCTTAAATGTTCTGTCATTTCTTTCTCTTTTTTTTTTGGAGGGAAGAAGGCAAGGAAATTGTGGTTAAGTAACTTGCCCGAGGTTATGTAACTACTGAGTTTGTCAAGTGACTGAGGCCATCTTTCCTGACTCCAGGGCCAGTGCTCTATTCACTGTACCACCTAACTTCCTCAATTCTGTCATTTCTTAAGTAACCCAATGCTTTATTTTCATGCTTCTCCATATAAGTCCATACAAACCCTATTCTTTCATTACCATCCATTTCATGAAATCATCGTATTTGGTATCTCTAGCTGACTAGCTTCTCCCACAAGAACCTCTCAGATCTTCTCTCCCAGAATAATGATCCATGCCCCATTATGTTCTCCATAACTAGATAGATATTGAGATATCTATAGATACAGATATGGATATATACCTTACTGCCCTTTATCACTTCCCCTGCCAAAAAAAAAAACCAACTAAATTTGGTACACTTTGAGGATAAGAACAGTATATATTTACTTGTTTTAACCAACCTCCAAACCCCTGTCATATACACACTCCTTTCTAGTGCTTATCACAATGATCTGAGTAAGTGATCCCTAAATATTCATAAACTGTCCAGCCAATCTTTTCATCTCATCTGTTAATAGAGAGTACTGGTATATCAATATTTCCTTTGAAAACCTGGGGCCTTCTTGAGAGAAAGGTTTATTACTGTTAAGTGAGTGACTACGGGAATGGTGGGAATTTCAGAATCAGTTTCAGGTTGGGAGAAATACTTGAGGTTGGTCACTGCCTTTGGGCATCTTTCAAATAAAACCAGGTAGAGGTTGCATGATCCACATACTGGGTCAAGGCTATATATGGTCTCTTTGGAATCCTGCATATGGTGTGTGTGTGTGTGTGTGTGTGTGTGTGTGTGTGTGTATGTGTGTGTGTGTGTGTGTTGCATCACAAACTGAACACTGCTTTTAAAACTTTGTTGAGTGGGGCTATAATTTCACGGAAGAGGTCACAGAAACAGTGCCCTGCATATTTGTTCATAGTCTCTGAGGTTTTGCCCTCTGAGTACACTGAGCTCTCAGCTTTTATGCAGGTTTTAGCTGATCACAAGCTAGATACGAATGAATGGTAGTGACTGTACGACTTCACAAAATGGTGAATGCCCCTGTCCCAGCAAAAATTTAACAGGAATAATAAAGAAAATATTTCCAATTCTGCTTAAAGGTTAGAGTAGATGATATCTGTGCAGTTCTCGTGTTAAAGATTCTACAGTAGAAGAGTATAAGGGCGTGTGTGTGTGTGTGTGTATGTGTGTGCGCGCGCAGGTGTGTGTGAGTGTGAACAGTCAGGACCATGGACAGGGATTACTCTCAACCCAGTACCTTGCATCATATTCTGGAACATTCTTGTTCAGGAGTATGACTTATTGGGGCTTATTTAAGCTTTAATTAAAGCTTATACCTTCTGTTCCTCCCAAGACAATCAATACTTCTGCACAAAGATCATCATCGTAGTAAACTTTTTGATCGAATTAGATTTAAAAATTAATAAAACACAAACAACAGATACACACTTCTCAAAAGTGGTAACTATCCCAATTTCCACCCACCCACAGGGTGGAACCTCTCTCTCTTGCTCTTTGTTAAGGGTGAAAGAAACAGAATGTTCAGGTGCTTAATATAAATCTTCACTCCCACTGGGTGTAGGGGTGGTGGTAGTGCCAATCACTCTTGACAGTCAGTGTTGGCTTGTATCAGGACTGCTCATACTACTCAAATGACTATAGAACCATGGGCCACCACATTTATTGTATATTTATGCTGTTTCCTTCTTAGTTCAGTGGAACAGAAATATATTTACTTTTCTGCAGTCACCACTGCTTACATTCAGGTCCAGCTCAGATCTGTCTAGAAACAGACATATAGGAGAGACAATTTGCTATCCTTTCCCAAATTTAAGGAAAGTATCATGCTCATGGAAATCACTTTTCTTTCATCATCCTCTCAAGTCCTTCAAACCTTCACCATCAAATTCCATTTGTGCAGTCACATGGGAGAATGTCCCTAGCATTTACGTCTTTGACTAAAAGCCTTTTGGGAAATGTAGTCTGTGGAAAAAAAAACAAGCAAATCTGTACACATAGATATATTATATTTGCTTCTCAGACCTTCTGAATCATACTTATTCAGTACCTCTCATCTCAGAAAGATTTAATCACTAACCTAGGGTCAGACAGTTTGTAAGTATCTGAAGCAAGACTTAATTTCATTTCATTCTGACTTCAGGTACAATGAGGCAGCTGGGTAGCAGAGTGAATGAAACATTAGATGTGGTCAGAAAGATCTGATTTTAAAATTTTCAACTAACTCTTACTAACTGTATAAGCCTAGATATTTCACTTTACCTCTCTTGAACTCAATTTCCTTATTTGTAAAATGACTACAATAATATTAATATTATTATGGATAATAATTAATAATAATAATAATAAACAACCTCATAGCGTTGTTGTGAGGTATACATGAGAAAAAATATGTACACTGCAAAATTTAGAGTGTTATATAAATATTAGCAAGCTATTAAAGTGACTTGTCACTGAAGTTATGTAAAACAAGTTATTATTAGTATAGTATCTTTTCAGCGTATTACCCTTTTCAAAGAAATAATGGTATAATTAATATAAAATATTTCTGACCCTGAATAGTTGAAAAATATTTTAGAAAAGATTATGGAACTAAAATCAAATGTAAAATAACTATGTGTTTGTCAGTACATATGGAGAGCCAAAGGATTGATATCTATAGAATGAATGAAAGTGCCACACTTTCCAAAATGAGGGAGTTTCCAACATTGCTTTGTCACTGTGGGGATAGTTGAGTTGTGCAGAGTCTCTTGGTATGAAAACTTCCACTAGACTATTTAGGGGTTCTACAAAGCATGAAAGTGTCTGGTTTGGTATTAAGTCTGAATGCTTTGGAAAGAGATGAGATTGGCCATAGTTGGTGGGTCAAGTCAGGATGGGCAAGTCCTTCAAGTGTCAATTAGTCAAGTTCATGAAGGGACGTAATCCAATAAGCCTGGATTTCCTCATACTCTGTAAAATAAGGGATTTGGACTGAATCATTTCTGAAATTCTTTTCCGTAATTCCCATTATTTTATCCCAATAGTTTATCCAAGTGAATAAGTTTATTTTAAGATGTCTGTGGCATATGTATGTGTGTATGCACATTCACTAGCAATTACTATAGCTTAGTAAAGAGACTGTGGTATAGTAGAGAGAGAACACTGAATTTATATTTAAGAGTCTAGATTCAAATCCTGCCTCTAACCTGTGCTTACCTGTGTGACAAGGGGCAGATTAATGAACTTCTCTGGGCCTCAGTTTTCTCATGGGATTGGCAGCACTTTGGCTCTTTGCATCACTATGTTGTAGTGAGAAAATCCTCAAGAGCAATATAAATGAGTTATTATTAAATTAAACACAAAACAGTATAATTGTAAACTTTGAAAATTTTATTTTGAAACATCGTAACTCTTTAGAAAGAATGTAAATGTCTATTCATCAGTGGGACTTCCTGGTCCTACAACCTTAAAACGCTGTTTTTTTCCTGGTTGGGTTGGCGGGTTTTTTTTGTTTGTTGTTTTTTTTTTACCTCCACCACATTATCTGAATCATTTTATAAAACAATATAACCCAGGTGGAATTGATAGAGATAGAATACAAGCAGTGCCACTGTTGATGATGATATTTGAAGCACACATATAATAAGCACAAAACATATGCTGCTTTAAACTGAGATACACCGGACATTAAAAAGCAAAATCGATGCTAACTTCAATCCCAATTTAAATGAATTGAACTTTTAAAAATCTGAGGGACAAAGGAAACATGCTGCCACTGAAAGATTTTAATGTTCATGACTGACATAAGCAAATTGGAACTATAAGAAAGATCAGGGCTGCAAATGGCTTTGAAAGCCATAAATTGTAAAATCAATATGGTAAGCTATTGGAAGCCAGTGTGAAAGGCACAGTACAAGAGTACTATAATGATCCAACTTGGCTCCCATCAACGTCTGGCATCTGCGTTCTATAAATTAAAATACAGCAGGTTTGGCTTACACTCCAAGCATGAAAGCTGCACTTACTAGGAAAAGGAAAAATTCTCTAAGTCCCTGAAGAGGAGACCAAATCATTTAAATAGGAATAAACAACATTTTACCCCTTGATGAGCTGAAAGAAACTAAGCAATACCTGTAGATAACTAAAACTAAAAAAAAGGAGACAGAGAATGAAGAAAAGAATGGAAAAGAAAGACAGAAAGGGATTTTTAAACAGGGATTAGAGATTAGACGTAGAAGAGAGAGAGAGAGAGAAACAGAGACGGAGAGACAAAAAGAGACATGGAGACATAGGAAAATACAGAAGTCCTAATAGCATGACAAAACTAAGACTGAATGGAATGATTGTCCCAGACCTATCCCTCTCTTTTAAATCAGTATTTAACTAGGGTACTCAAAGATGATGTAAAAATACAACTCATCCCATCTACCCAGGTTGCTCTATTTCTATCTCATCTTTCCCTTCACAAATTAAAATACAATGACATTAAAGAAGATCTACTCCTTCATTGTACTTTTGAGGACATTGAACTACTGGATTTTTCTTCTTCTTACAACTTCTATTTTCCTTTCCTTCTGCTCCTCTGTTCTATCATAGCCATGACCACTATGTCCTCCATGCTTGGAAGAGGAGGGCAGTGAGTCTCCATACTTCATCTTAAACATTCCTTAACCTTAACTCTACACAGAAAGAACATCATCAATCCATTAATAGATTGCCAAGCCTCTTGTTAGTTATATCCTGTGTTCCAGAGACAGTTAGGTACTAGAGATACAGAAGTAAAAGTTGTTTGGAGCAAAAAGAAAACTTCCTCCTGTCTCCATCAAACTCATTCCACCTCCCCTTTCCAACTATCGCAAAATTAGGTAAGGTTCATTTGTATGCTTAAACCACATATGTAGCTTTGTTTGCTTGTATTCTCAAACTAGTTACATAGCTGGTTTAATTCTATTTTAAAGTTGTATATTTTGGTTTATTTGGAAATCTAAGGTTTTGTTGAACAAAAGTTTTCTTTTGGATTTTGAAAAAATTAAACACACTCTTCATGATTTTGCTCCAAGTAATCTGTCTGGATGATTTTTTTTTGTCCAGTTCTTTCAAAATGTATAAAGTTAAATTAAGATAAATTGTTAATTACAGTTAAATCTTAACAAATGTTCTGATTAAAATTGCAACTCTGATACAAATAAATTATATCTTTTGCATATGTATTAATACTTCATATATTTTGAATCACATTTAGGTAAAAATACATCCTACAGTCCCATTCAAAATAGCTTATATTTCTGTAACTTGACATATCATATGCAGGAATTAAACATAAATGAGGAATTAATTTTTATACCCTGTAAATGAAAACTTGAATGATGAAAAAAGGCAACAAACTTGTAAATTAAAATGTTATTTCTAAAGAGGAATAATCCTTATCATTGAATGTGTAGTCTTTTGATTTTTATTTTCCTTTGAGTGAAGAAATCTAGGTTTTCATGCAAATAACATGTACAGGAGGTAGGACACAGGAAGTGTCATCATAACATCAAAAAAATCACCCATTCTCTGAAAACATTATGTCCATTTACAAGAACCTCTTACCTCCTAGTATTACTGAACAATTTTCCAACTTACTTGCAGCTGCATACTTGCCACACTCCAAACGAGTTATTTTTCCAAGTCTTTTTCCTGGGTTCATTTCTCATGCATAGTCATTCAAAGTATGGTTGCAATCTTGATCATTTGAAGTGCTTTTATACATTCAGTCATACCTGGGTCAAAATAATCTTAATCTTGCCTGGATATTTTAGAGGACAGTCAACAAACATGCTAGAATGATACAAAAAGATATGGCCATCATCTCCATTCCAAAGATAAGTAGATGTTTCTGAAGAAAATATTTAAATTAAGAAATGTCATGCTGCTTGAAAATAATAAATATTTACAAATTAGTTGTAATATATTCTTGAGCTCCAGAGAGCATACTGTCAGTGAGCTAGGAAATGAACTAAACACCAAGGTGGCGTAGTAGATAAAGCACTGTACTGAAAGTCAAGAAGACTCATCTTTCTGAGTTCAAATCTAGTTTCAAAAACTTGCTAGCTATGTGACCCTGGACAAAACAATGAACTCTGCATCATTTCCTCAATTGTAAAATGAGTTGGAGAAGGAAATGGAAAACCACTCCAGTACCTTTGCCAAAAAACAAAACAAAACAAAAGAAACCCAAATGGGATCATAAAGAGTCAGACACAGCTCAAAACAACACAGGTACTAATATAATTGATACTGTGATCATGGGTATTACAAAAGATTTGATAACATCACTTCCAATAGACACTCAGACTAGTTTCATGGATATGGAAAACCTCTGGAAGAGAACGAGGGTTGTTAATACCCAAATGAGGGTATTAACATCATCACCCTATCCCACACAGGTATTCTGGTACAATGTATGGTCTGACCTTGAGTAAACTCACCTCAGAGCCCATTTATAAACAGATTCTCTGTGTCTCAGGCTCCAGAAGAGTCCTAGAGTGCAAACAAACCAAAAGGTCTTCAGGAAGTTGACAGTGCTTGGGTCACTCCATCTAGACTGGAGAGGGGAAAATGGATCTTCTCAGTGTTACTCAAGGTCCCACAAGGGTAGGTTCTCCCTGAGAAACTCTAAATACAGTGTATATGCATGAAAAATGGAAATAATTAGACTTTCCATCTGCCTCTTCAAAAAGAGTTCTTGTGAATGTTAAGGAGTTAACATTTATAAAGGGATTCTAGGTGATGAGATGAAAGAATTTATATAAATAAAAGGTCTGATGATCAATCAAGAAGCAAGGCCTATTTTTTTTCTCCCTGTATTGGTAATGGAATTTGGAGATGTCCCTGTATTGGCTTGGTTTTAGGGTTGAGTGTTAAAACCCAGAGCTTGTGAATCCCACTAGTGGGACGGACTTGTTGACATGAAGAGAGAGGGCTGAACTGGGAGGAGCCATGAATTGGGAGAGAGGCCCAAGCCTAGAGAAGGCCAGAAGGGCTTTGGGAGAGCAGTATCCAGTATTGTGGAGCCTGAGTTGCTGAGAGAAAGACTGCTAAGAGC
>CM053581.1:482630584-482686084 GCA_028627135.1 Pseudochirops cupreus
TATATATGGAAGCTACCTTATTGGAGGAGAACCTTTGGTTCTAACAAATCAAATGTTTTTTTTTTAATAGTTGACAAATAATATGGTCAGTAAAGCCTTGTATTCATTACGTTTTTCAATCAATTGTTGAAAGCAAGTTAGATTGCCTTTTGGAAATTGTGCTTTTAATGACCCTAGGCTTCTCTCTGAAAATAAGAGCGATCTTCTTAATATCAGTATTCTTTCAGTGTTACTATATAGCTGTGAGTCATGGAATAGCAGTCTCTAAAGATTTGAAGTTCAAGGTCATTCACGGGGCAATGGAGAAATACACGTTGAACGTGAGCAGGATGCATCATATTATGAACAAAAGAATTCTACAGGAAAAAAAAAGTGACACAAAGGATATCATCAGAGATATGTAGGAACAGAAAGGAAGGCTAGTCATGTAGTGAGCATAAGACATAATGGAAAGAAAACCTCCATGCTACTCTGCTATCCCTACAGTGTCAGAACTAGCAAGACACAGAGAAGAGTGGCCCAGGATAAGAAGGTATGGATGAGTGGCAATCTGAATCATTGGAGGGATGATCATATCCATGGAATCACTAAGGTCTTGTAGGGTACATTCCATTATCTTTGTGTTTAAATACATTGAGTGGAAACCACAGTTGTTAAATTTGTCTAAATTCTAAAATCATTTATGATGACTCTAGTGAATCCCATTTCAGTGCTATGTCTTAAGCATGTAGAGGTTGTCATTGATATATTGGAGGAGACAATGAAAGGAGGAGATGGTGAAAATGTTGGGGGGATCCTGAATTTAAGTACATGGTAAGCAGTCCTAGAAATTCTAAAATTTGCTCCCCAGATCCACCATATCCAATGGTGGATCCTATGAAGGTCAAGATTTAAGTTATTTATGGAGTGGGGGGATTACAAATAATCTGCAAAATGATTTTCCTGAATGAATATTATGAGCCATGGCTTAGTCATATAAAAAGGATGCTGAGATTGCTTGAAAAGGTCACATTTAAGAAGATTTTAGATAAAAGATAATATGTCATCATGAGGAACTGTTTTTCCAGTGAGATACTGCATTGTATACTACACCAGGTAATTTTCTTTCTGTTTTCTGCAATGATTGAAGCATAATTATGTAAATATAAATAAGTCAAGCTTTTTAATATTCACAATAAGAAAATATAAGAAATACTTTCCATTCTAACTGCCATTATTTTCACCTAACATTTAACTGAAATTGGATTCTCCAAAAGAGTAGTATAAAAACAGGATAAAAAGAGAAGAAAAATAGCACTATCTCATATAGATAAAACATAGATAAAATAATCTCCTAAAGTGTAGAGAGGATCTGGGGTGGTAGTGAGTAAAGAAACATGATTATATCTGTGTCATTTAATAGAGGAGATTTTAGGGTACCATCTTTAGCCGTAAGGATCAGTCTCATGAGATACTTTGTCAAATATGGTTTTCCAAAATGATAGTGAGCATGGATTCAGGGTTCTCCTGAAATGTAACCAATGAAATTAGAGTGATCAAGAATAGAATGCTAGGCAGACCTTTGTTTGAGTCAAAGGTCAGATTGTATTGATCACTGGAGGAATAGTCATAAAGAGACCAAATCTGAAGGTTGGTCTGAAACTAGGAGATGATTCTTTTTTTTTAGATGATTCCTTAGGAAGAAGGCATGGAGTAAAATTCATATACCAAATAGCTAGCGATTTGTAATAAGTCTATACTCTGGCATATCTAAGGAAGGAACCAGTAGAAGTCCAAAGAAAACCCAAAAGGCTTAATGATTTTAGCACCAGTGTGATAAGATAGTGGAAAGTCTATGGTTCAAAATATACTTTGGAGGCCGTTTTCTACATACTCTCAATCCAACAAAGTGGTGTTCTTTTAAAGAGTAAAGCTAATCTGTCATGTTTATTTAATTATGAATACAATAGATATGTTTTCAGGGATTGGTTGAGCTTCCCCTCCAGTTTATTCTGGAGCCATGCTCTGGCTGCTGGCATCTAAAAGAATATACTGGCTGTCTATAAAACTGTTAAAATGTTTTTTCTTTCCTCTTTAAATAATTGATAGTGTTCTAAGTTTTTCAAATCTACAATTTACAGTCCTGTAACAGCACCAAGGTATAGGCCAGATTAACATATATCTTTGATTTCATCAGGTTAATCATCACTTCATGACACCGTACTGATCTTGCAAAATTATTGATCATCTTTTGTGTGTCATTTATCCGTGTGGTGCTTGAAAATGTACGCATAAAACAACTCATAAAGCTCTGTCCTGAGAATTTTTAACATTATTCACAATCTGTCAAGTTGAGGGTTTCCCAGAGGAACAGAAGCGTATTATAAAAACAGTTTCCATTGTATCTTAGACCAAACATGGACTGACTTCATTGCACAACCTTGCTTCATTCCACTGGTGCTAAGGAATGGACTACCAAGCACTTTATCATCTCTGACACAACTGGTCATACCATTGTGTAGTAGCCTTGTTTAGTCATTTCAGTTGGGTCTGAGTCATCATGACCCCATTTGAAGTTTTCTTGGCAAAGACACTGTAATGCCAAGCAAAGGCAACCTCCAAGGTTTGGATTACCAGCAAAGTAAACCCCATTTATTCAGCAGACATTCACAGAACAGAGAAAGTCAAAATACGGTGTAACTTGTTCCTTTAGCAAGTTCTCAATTCAATCCAGGTACTACTCCACCCCTAGATAGTACATTCATTTAGTCAGTCAAAAGTCTCTTCTCAAATGGAGATTAGTCTCCAACCATAAACAAAGTACATTCATTTGGTCAATCACAGAGCACAAAAAAACTCAAAGGCTTCCCACCCCTGAATCTCAAAAGGGGCAGGAGAACACAAAAGGCCATCCTCCCTTAGGTTAACAAGGTTAAACTCAACATTGAATACCCAAGGAAGGGTCTTTCTTTCATCTTCACCTGAGGCAAGCCCTCAGCAATCTCAGTTTGTGGGGAGACAAGGCTCAACAAAGCCATAGCCAGTGTCCTCATCAAGTCACTCTCTGCCTGTAGAACAGTCCCAGAACCCCTGAAAACATCAGCAAGGCCTTCTTCCAGGATTTCTGTGCAGGTACCGCAAGAAAATCCTCCTTCAGGGCTTCTGAACCAACAGCCAGGTTCCAGGACCTCTACAACAGCAGCACTGTCCTTCACCATCAGCTGAATCTGGCAAAACAACATCAAAACAGACAGACAAAATACCAGCATCACAGCCATGCCTCCTCAGTTCTTGGCAGCTCTGGGTGGCAGTTATCAAAAGTCCTGGGCAGCTCCAGCGGGCTCTTAGCAGTCTTTCTCTCAGCAACTCAGGCTCCATGATACTGGATACTGATCTCCCAAAGTCCTTCTGGCCTTCTCTAGGCTTGGGCATCCCTCCCAATTCATGGCTCCTCCCAGTTCAGCCCTCTCTCTTCACATCAACAAGTCCATCCCACAAGTGGGATTCACAAGCTCTGGATTTTAACACTCAACCCAAAAACCAAGCCAATACAGGGGCATCTTCAAATTCCATTACCAGTACAGATACTGGAGTGGTTTGCCATGTCCTTCTCCAGCTGATTTTACAAATGAGGAAACTGAGGCAAATAGGATTAAGTGATTTGCCCAGGGACATTCAACTAGTAAGTATTCTTAGGAACTCAATGAATATCTCTGGACCACCAAATATATGTATAAGCTGTCAAGCTCTGACTTCTTATTGTGGTCAAATCAACATTTTGAAAAGTTGAATGTAGTGTCTGAATTTTGGTACCATTTCCAGAAATTCTACTACATGTGCATCACAAGTTCTGATCAATTGTGCTGCAGTTCTAAGAAGCTGATTTTGTAAGACAATAGCTATGACAAAAGGTCTCTAGCTAAGACCTTGCTGGTGAACAGCAAGATGTCATTTGATGGCCTTTGTCAACTTCTTGTCATTTGGCTTGATGATGAGGGTGTCACTTCAGAAATTTGTGGTGCTTTCTTCACACTTCATATTATTGGAGGGGGAAGAGTTCAATTACCTCCCATTGTTATATTATATAAACATGATATACAACCAGCCACACATTTTCATTACCAGGAAAGGAACCATAAAAGGAAAAGGAAAAAAAAACCACTTCATTCAGATTAGGTAATATGAATTTAACCTAAATATTGGAAGAATTTGCAAATGTAATGAATGAGTCAATGTCAGTGATCTTGGAAGAATAATTGGGAGATGGAAACATATCCCAAGACTGAAGAGAGGCCCTTAATAAGTACTCAACAAATATTTGTTCAGTGAATTCCCTGCAAAGTGTGGACTCAGGTGAAAACGTATTGGGACTCCCTAGAAGAATATAAAATATCTTTCCCTACACATGAATGTAGAAAGAATTATTGCCACCACAGATTCCTACCAGACTAAAGAGAGTATGCTAATATTGTTAGAAAACAAAAATCACGTCAGAGATCACAGAATATCTTATGGCTAGGATTTCTTAACTGATTTTATTTTTTAAAAATATTGAAACACTACCTTCTTAAATTATCTAAGGATTGTTGTGGAGCTTAAGGGGATGCTGTTTTGTATTGAATTCATGTGAGGTATATTGAGTGAGTCAATAGAAGCCTCTTTAGGAATAGACTTATTAAGCACTAATTAATGAATACTTAATTATCAATTAACAATTTTAATTAATTGTTAATAAAACTTAATAGGTATACAATGACTATACATTACACATGTTACTGTTGTGTTTTGTAAGGAACAAAAAATTCTTTGTTTGGATCTCACTAAGGTCTTTACATAATGAAATACAGTGAACAGATTCTTGCTATACATTTTTGTGTTCAAATCTATTTATATTGTGGGGGAGTTCACTCAAAGGAGTGAACTTTGATCAAGATTTCTGAGTTTTAGGGTCTACTCCTACTAGACCAATGAGGTGGAAATATTAACATTGTGAATCATATCCTCTGATGAAATATAAACATTGACTAGGCCCAAGACTTAAAGGATTTTATCCTCCAACTTAATATAAAGAATTGAACTCAGTGTCCAATGACCTCAGTTCTAGTCCAGGGTCTGACATTAGTTAACTGTATGGTTTTGGTCAAATCATTTTACTTTTCTGGACCACAGTTGCCTCTTTTGTCAAATGTAAAAATGAATAAGTAGAGGTCTAAGACTCTTTCCTGCTCACAAGTTCTGTAAGGAAATGGCAGAATTGAATAACTGCATAATATTCAGTTTTGGGGGGACAGTAATGCCACTCACTGTATTAGGTAAAGGAATCCCTTGTCATCAATTGATGGCAGGATCATGGGATCATAGATTTTGAGCCAGAAGGACCATAGGTACCACCTAATCCAATGCCATAATTTTCTATACAAAAAAACTGAGACCCAGAGATATACTTGGCATATAGTGAATATTTAATAAATCCTCATTTGTTTACTGTTGACTGTTGTGAGTAGGGATTTCATGTATATCCTCAGCACCTAGCACAGATCTAGCACACAGTAGGGCACTTAAGAAATACTCATTGATTGATTATCCAGAGTCAAACTGGGGCCAAGAGACATCAGATCTAGCACTTGTAGCAATCATTCTAAATCTTCAAATTATGTGTCTCTAATAAATGTATACTCTGTACAAAAAGTTGTTCAGACTCAAAAATCACATTTTCACAAATATGAGAAAAGGGAGAAAACCTCAGCCCCTTTTAAGTAGAAAGAAAAGACAGAAAAAGTGAAAAGAATGGCAAGAGACAAGGGGATTTCAAATCCTGACTGAAAAGAGAATAAATATAGGAACTGGACTTATAATTTCATTGTAATAGAAAATTCTTGCAATGAGAAAATTCCTCCTATCAATGCAAGTTGAACCTTCTCTATAATTTATAATCTTAGTGAACAGAACACTGAGAAGTTAAATGATTTATCCAAGGTAACAAAGCATGTATATGGCACAGACAAGATTTTAATTTAGGTCTTCCTTGCTTCTAAGTGCGGGTAGGGGGAGGGTAATTTCCAAACACTGAGATAATAAATTCAAACCCTGCCAGCAGGAGAAGTCCATCTGGGACCATCTTCTAGAATTCTGTAGGGGACTGGAAGCACAAAAGTCTGTGAATAGGTATGTGACAGCAATGTAGGACTTTCCATCCTGTATGTATCTAACTGTTCCATTCAACCTATGAATAGGCACACTGGCCAAAAAAAAAAAAGACAAAAAACTGTTAGCCAAGTCTTTCTCAGGTTCTTCTCAATGTGGTCCAAGGGCCTATATCTAGTAAGAAATTCTGGGAGCCAGAATCTTTTCTTTTCCTCTTTTAATCCTTAGGAATCTAGATGAAGAAGCAAGGGCTATGGGGAACTTCTAATTCTTCAGACTTCCCTGGCTTTGTGAAAGTCAAGTCTTGGTTTCATGACGAGAATTTTTGTGTTTGAACATTCATTGCAAGGTCCATGCCGCTTTATGGACATAAAAACTCACAAAATGCCAAATGATGGTAAAAACACAAGTGGTAGAGAGTGATTGGATGTGTTTCCCCTCAGATATGTAACCACAAGAAAGAATGCTATCAGAGGCGAGGAGGAAAGGTGAATTGATAGCTGTACAAATTCCTTGATGCCACCAAATGTGCTTCCAATACAAATCTCCTGGGGCATGAGGTTTTTTGCATCATCTAGGCATTGACAGTCCAAGTATGTGAAAGCTGAATTCCACAAAAAATATATTTTAATAATTTTGTTTGAGAAACAGTAATATTTAATGGCAAATATCAGATATATGCACTATAAGAGAAATTCTTGACTCAATAGTAAACACACAAATCCAAACTATACTTAAGACAAGCATGTGAAATACTGGGAAATTTCAAG
Source organism: Pseudochirops cupreus (assembly GCA_028627135.1). NCBI lineage: Eukaryota > Metazoa > Chordata > Mammalia > Diprotodontia > Pseudocheiridae > Pseudochirops > Pseudochirops cupreus. Next base: position 482,637,478 of record CM053581.1, read on the forward strand.
CTGAATACAATCATATAACACAAAAAAGAGTATTACCAAATAATGAAAGTAGAATCTTTAACAAGAATCCCAAGAATATTATACAGTCGTTCCTGGAAAGATCATGAAGAGTGATCCATTATTAATACCTATTGCTAGCTCTAGATGGACTTACCTTGACCCAAGGCAACCCAGACTTACCAATGTCTAGCATAGAGAAAGAAAAAGGATGAAGAAAGAATAAATATAGCTGGAATTTTTTTTAAATCATGTCATTACGATATTTCAATTGTACATAATCTATATTCCCTTCTTTACCTTTTTCTGTTACTCCTTCCTCAGAAAGTCACACTTTATAGCAAAAAAGAATGAAATTTAAAGAAAAGGGAGAAAAAAATCTTCAAAGTAAAACAACATATTTCTCAAATCTGCCACTGTTCACAATGTTCCATATCCCTGATCCCCCATCTCTGCAAAGGAATGGGAGGAAATCATCTTCTTATATCTCTTCCTTAGATACAAGCTTCATCCTTACAATTTTACAACATTCAATTTCAATCATTTTGTTGTTCTTTCCATTATATTGCTTTAGTCATTGTATTAATTGTTTTCCAGGATCTGATTATTTCAGTTTATATGATTTCAAATACATTTTTTCTAAATTTCTTTGATATTCCTATTTGTCATTTCTTACTTAATATTCATGTGACAAAATTTGTTTCATTTATTCCTCAATCCAATTGATGATCATCCATTTTGTTTTCAGTTCTTTGTTAGAATAATAAATGTTGCTGTAAATATTTTGGTGTACGTGGAGCCTTGCTTTTTGTCATTGATGTCCTTTGGGGCATATGATTAACTGCTGCTTACAAGTGAGAATGTTCCTTACTATGTCCCGTATGTTCCATACTGCTCCATCTGAAGAGAAGAGAGGAAGGTATGCATTCTGATCAAGTCTGATCACATGATCCTAATCACATTACTTTTTTCAAGAGTATAAGCTTGCTCCTCATTCCCTACTAGATAAATTTCTGAGTTTTCTGTATTCTGAACTCTGCTAGCACTGGGGATGACATTGGGGGTCAATTTTGAATCAAGGGGAACTTGTGCCATTAATGTCTGATTGAGGGCCATTCCTGTACTGTCTTTAGCCAGGTGAGGAAGAGACAGATTCTTTTACAACAGTGTTCTTTCACACATCTAGAACGTGTCATGATTGACTGTGATATTGCCAAGAATGACTGGGTCAAAGGCACCTAGAAAACCTGGGGGTGGATGTCAGCTTCCTGATAATCAATTACATCAATAAGTATACTAAAAGTGCCTAGCAAAGTCCCCAATAATAGATTTATAGAACAAATGGCTCACTGAATCTCCGAACTAGAAGAGATATTAGTGATCATTTTGTTCCATCCTGTTGTACAGATGAGAAAACAGAAATCTAGATTTTTAGGGGAAATGACTTGCCCAAGGTCACACACACGGAAAGCTAACTATGGAGACAGAACTAGAACCTAAGTCCCCTTGCCCCTAGTGATCTTGCCACTGCAACATTTATTATGTTTAATTAGTTGGTATAGATAGATCTTACTGTTTAAAAAAATGGGGAAAATAAAAGAAAATTCTTTTGTGTCCTGGAAAACTCAAAGCAATTGCCCAGAAGTAAAAGGCAGAAGAGAGAGACCTAATATGCAATCAGTATTCATGAGGAAACTAATTACTTTCATCTGAGAACTTAGTAGAGGCATTAAGCCGTTATATAATTTTTTTTCAAAAGCCATAGTCTTTTTTTTCAAAATGTATTGTATATTCATTTCTTAATGCTAAAGGGAATCATTAGCAGTATGCTATTCAGCCTCTCACCTTGTTTTCATTGTTTAGTTATAGGATTATGGAGGCAAGCTTGCTTTTCAGCATTTCGAACTCAAACTACCCCTTTGTTCCTCTCACCCACTCATCTGCTTCCTCGAAACAGCACCTACTTCACAGTTACCAAAATCCTTTTCTCTCACATGAGTCTGAAATCATACATGCATATTTTCATGCAGATGCACGATGAATTCATTGGCCAGCTTAGATTTTTAAAAGTCACGTATAGAAGATAGGAGATGCTCTAACAGTTTACTTGTCTCATCGAAACGTTTCTTTAGTTGTCAAAGTGGAACAATGTTAAGACCTTGATTCTAAGCCTCAGCTAGCTCCTGCCTAGTTCTGTGACTCTGAACAGCCTTCCATCTCTGACCCTCTGTTTTCTCATCTGTACAAGGCAGCTCTTGGACTATCAGCTTTAAATTCCACTTGCTGTCTAATGCATGTGATCCTGTGACATTTTCTCCTACTGTTTTGAATCCTAAAGTAGATCATGTGAAGAGTAATGAATGGTTCTACTAAATGGAAGAGGAAGCCACCAGCAAGCTGCCATGAAGAAAATCAGGGGATTAGAAAATCACAGAAGCCCAGAGGTGAAAGAGACCTCAGAGACCATTTAGGATGGAATGCCATGTTCAGAGAACAGTTATCAGGCTGATTTGACTGGAGCACAAAATGTGCAAAGGGGGTTAAATATGAAATCATTCTGGAAAGAGTTTGGAGACAGACAGTGGAGGGCTTTAAATGCTAATCTGAGGAGTTTGCCATTTGTCCTGGATGCAATAGGAAGCCCCTGGAAATTTTGAGGAGAGGAACAATATGGTAAGATCTGTGTTCTAGGATGGTCATTTTGGGAACAAGGAAGGGGAAGGAGGAAAAAGGGGAAAGTATAGACACACAAAAAAATCAATTGAAATAGTTCCATTTAGAAAGGCAATAAAGACATGTGAGCAGTCATAAGGAGACAGAAGTGAGAGGTGTAGAGATAGTGTCAAAAAGGCTCAAAAATGGATTAGGTTATACCTAATGAGTGAGAAGCTTACCCATTCTCTTTGCATTCTTTTCCTCATCTTCAAGCATTCCTTGTTGATTTGCAGTTTTTGACTTCCTTAAAAATATTTTCTTCACCCTCTAATCCCTCAAGCTATATTTTCCCTTCTATACTCAGAATCCAGAAAAGGTTCTCTGCAATCTTTGTCTTCACTTTACATCTCCAACTCATTTCTTTTGAAATTTGTCTTCCAGCTCCAACACTGAACCAGAAATACTCTCTTGAATTTTCTTAAATGTTAAATCTGATGACCTACTGGTATCTTTTATGTACTATATTGGATAGAGTGTTAGAGTTGGAGATATTTTGACCTAGGTTCAAATCCCACCGTTTGACTCTGGGCAAACCATTTAATGACTCTGAGCTTTAGAATCTTCATCTGTAAAAAGGGAAGAATAGCACCTATCTCAAAGAGTTGTTACGAGGTTCAAATGAGATTGTGTATGTAATGACCTCTGCAAAAACCTTAAAGCACTATATAAATGTCAACTATTATTGTTAATATCAAATTCACCAGCTTATGGTTTACAGACTCCATCCACTTCTTTAAAAAAAAAAGGGATATTTTGCGTATTTCTATTGCTACTACACCAGTTTTGTCATTCTTTCAAAGATCACTGATAATTGTTTGTACCAACAGTTTGTAGCACCAGCACGATAGTCATAACACCTATGATAGCTGTGAATATGCCAGCATAATTCTGAATTGCAAAATATAACAGACTTTCCACATGTAAGACAGAACCCAAAACATTTATCCAAACACCAGAAAACTGAATCCCAATACCAGAAAGCCAAATCCATCATGACGACAATCTACACACAGTAACAATGCAGGGGGCACGGCCATCCCCAAGCTTTCCCCCAACTAGGGCCTTCCCGCAAACCAACACCCTCTCACTCTCAGGGCACTGCCTGCTTCCCCTGTCACCCTCAGTTCTAACTGCTCTGACCAACTTCCTCTGAGTTCTGCTCCACCCTTCCTGCTCTACCTGTTCAGCAAGCTCCTCCTACCATGTACTCATGTGACTCAGGCTTCGATGTGACTCAAGCAAGGTCACATGGACCTTTTAATGGAAGGGAAAGATCTTCCCATTTACATTACCATTACACAATTGTAGTTCCTCTGACCTAAGTGACTTCAGCTCTTTGAGGTGAGCTTTTATCATTATTTCTGGTTTAACTTGGGTTTCAACTTCCTATTAAACATTAAACTTTAGGTAAACGTCCTGTTTTCCCATCCCAGTTCAAAAATCAGTCTCTCTGGTAAAGAAAACAGAAGCAAAATAAGAGTGAAGTAGTTCTAGCTTATTTCTGTCAATAATTGCCATCGACCTATTCACATAAAGTATTGTTCATGTCTTTTCTTTGATCTGCCACTTCCCAACAATGTAATTTTTAAAACTCCTTTTGGTTGTCTATAGACAATCATCACCAGTCTCAATTCATTATCAGATTCTGAACCTAATTTTTCTCATACTTCTTATAGTACTACATGACTGTTTTGTATTTTCCTATATTAAATGTCCTTGCCTCCATCTTCTGTACATGACTTAAAAATCTAACCTGATCATCGAATTTACAGTATATTCACATCCCTCTCTGGATAGCTCTCCCCTTTCTCATGAGAATTATTTGTGTTTGTGTTGTGAAAATGTAATTCTTGAGAATTTACCATCTCTTTCAAGATGACTGTAAATATAGAATTTTATACGATGTGATCCTATCTAGTTTTTTTTTTCTCTCTTAACTCTTTGAAATCTGTTCTCTTAATTTTAAGCATTTGTCAGGTTACACCCATCTTGGCCTTCTTTTTTGATCACAAAGTCTAAGGAATAGAAAAACTCCTAAGTTTCTTCAGCCACTACTTGCTTCCTTATCAGTAAAAATCAGTTACAGAATAGTGATTCTCTTCACCAGATTTTGTTCTCTCAATAAAAGGCCCCAGAGCCAGAAAATCTGATTTTCTGTAAATTGTATAATTTGTTAAACTCCAAATGGAATTTTTTGAAGTTGTGTCATTATTATTCACGCTCCTTAATTAGCTACTCTATACCTTGGGGGCTTGTGTGAACTGTAAAAACAGGAACTATATTTTTTATTCATTCAGAACTCCTTCTAGCAGCGTATATGATAAATCACATCCCTGCAATGTGTCACATACATTATGGTTCTCAAAATTAGGAGTCAACATTGTGGTACTGGAAAGAACACTGAGCTTGGAATGATAGTAATAATAATAACAAACATTTTTATAGCACTTTAACAGTTACAAAAATTTAAAAATATTATCTTAGTCTATTCTTACCACAACCCTGGGAAGTAGGTGCCACTATTATCTACATTTTATAGGTGAGGAAACAAAGGAACATGGCAATGAAGTAACTTGCCCAGGATTACTCAGCTAGTGTCTGAGGAAGGATTTGAACTCAGATTTTCCTGACTCTAACATTTTATCTACTGCAGCCCTTAGCTGCCTACATAAGCATTTCAGAGGTTTAGGATTCAGTCTCAACACTGTGATTCAGAGAATTGTTGAATCGTAGAGTGGAATGGAATTCAGTTGTAGTCCAACCCATACCAGAACTGGAACACCTTAACATAAGTTCGCCCCTGTATGTTTCCCCCCAGAAGTACCCAGGATAGAGATATTGGAGGCTCAATTTCTTCATCTTTCAAATGAGGGGAAGCACTACATAATTCCTCATCTTATTTCCATTTTGTAAATGAGAATCCTATAATTCCTTTTTTATGGTTAAATTTTTGGTTACTTATTAAATTTAGTATATACACATTTTTTAGGTTATACATGTGTAGTTATGCAAAATACTTCCAGAATAGTCATGTTGTGAAAGACTAACTATATTTCCCTCCATCCTATCCTGCCTCCAACTTATTCTACTTTCTTCTTCGACCTTATCCCTTTTCAAAAGTGTTTGCCTCTGACTACTACCTCCCACAATCTTCCCTCCCTTCTACACTCACATTTGTGGGTTGGATCCAAAGAATGTCTTTTAGTGGGAGGGAATATCCTTTTTTCAAAATGCCTACTATGTGCCAGACATTGTACTAAGTTCTTCACAATTATAATTTCATTTTATCTTCTCAAAAATCCTGGGGATATAGGTGCCATTATTATCTCCATTTAACATTTCAGGAAACTGAAGCAGACAGAGGATAAGTGACTTGCCCAGGGTCACACAGCTAGTAAGTGTCCAAGGCTAGATTTGCAATTCAAGTGGTTATTTCTAAAACTATACCTCACAAGCTCTCATACCAACAATAGATACAGCCAGTAAATACAATTCGACTTTAGCAAAGGCATTTAATAAGATGGCATCATATCTACAAAATATTCCCCTCCCCTTGGGGCGTGGGGTGGGGAAAATAGGGTGAATTCTTCCATAAATATACCTAATGACCATGGGAAAAGTGGTTTCAAACTCAGAATACAACCATAATGACGTAAATATGTAAGATTCCTGAGTGGCAAAGACAACTCTTAATTCCTAGTGCTTCAGGGCCTGCAAATCCTTGCTCTGTCCATGTGATCATACAGTTTCATTGTGTACAGTGCCTGTTCTGACTGAGCTGTTCCCCTGGGCTTGATTCTCCCAGGTCATGGTGTTTCTGCTAGGTAGGTGACTTGCTTAACTGAGCTTGCTTCTCATATGAAATCTTTTCTCTGCTGCCTGGGGACCTACATCTTAAAGCTCCTTCTTCTTTTGGGTCTGTCTCTCTATATCTGTTTGTGTAGGTTGTATGTTTCTGATCTCCTTTGGATCTATGTTCTCCTATTGATCAAGTAAGCCCCCTGAAAAGCTACCTGGCCAAACAGCATAGGATAGGAGAGAAATTCCATGATCCTTGCAAATGCTGTCCTCCATATTCAGTCCCCAGGCTATGTTCTCTACTACTCTTTCACCCAGGACTTTGAGGTTGTGACGAAAGTGTTTGCTTATCCTAGATTCTGTTCTTCACTCAAGAAAAGATGTAGTTGTATTTCATAAAGGGACCACAGAGTCACACCTTGTGAAATATACTCGGTTGTGATTATATTCTCTGACTCTATCAGATGAGCTGGGGGAGAAATGTTCAAGTGTCAATCCATCTCTGAAGAACAGGATTCAGATCTGAGATCTACCATTTACAGTCTGTGTGGTATTATGAAAATCACTTTGGGTCTCATTTTTCTCATCAATAAAATGAGGGCTTTGGAAAAGATGGCCTCTCTAGTTCCTCCTGGCTCTAAATCTATTATCCTTTGACTTTGTATTCCTGAAATATACCTCTGATAGACCACTTGGGTTCCAAAATAATGCCTTTTCATAATATTTTAGTTTTATATAAAGTAATATTTGCCATTAAATAATTAGGAAGTACTCAGTGGTGAAAGAAATACTCTTTAACTTATGAAGCTAAAGCACCAAATGTATCAGATAACATGTCAAAAAATAAAATATCCGTTTCCCTTTAAATATATTTGTGAGATGCATACATAGTTATTTCAGGTTCTTCGCAATTCTTCCACATAATTAAGTTTTGTACTTTTATTAGTATCCATCATATTGAATACTTGCACTATTTCCTGCTTCCATATACTAAAAACCTACACAGCTATAATTCAGGAGCAGAGCATCAGTCTAGAACATGTATAATTCAGATTTGGAAGTTGATTTCTTAAAAGGGCTAGTTGTTTCTTATTTTATGCTTACCAATTTTCAACATGCTAGATCTTAGAAAATCTCATCCTAGCAGTTGGTACAGATGGGGCCACATTGAGTTCCTTGTTGTTGTCGTATTCACATCAGGATTACATGTGACTTCTAACAGCATTTGAGACAGTTAGAGTGTGATGGCAGAACTTGAATAGTTGGAAAAGTCTCTTCCTTGTATTCATTTCTGAAGGAAATTAATAGGTCTTTAATAAAATGATGATGATAATGATGATATAGGCCTTTAAGGTTTTCAAAGTGTTTTACATGTTATCATTTTGTATTTACAACAACCTTGCATGGTAGGTGCTATTATTAGCTTGAGGCTGAAGGCACTTAAATGGCATACCTGGGCTTACAAAGCTGGTATCAGAGATGAAATTTAAAGTCAGGTCTTCCTGACTCCCAGTCCAACCTCTATGCATTGTACCACCTAACTGTCCTCACAAATCTGTTCTTTGTTTTTAAAATTAAATAGAAGTCATAGCTAATTAAAGAGAACTTACATAACCAAATAGGCAAGTTTGGCACATGGGCTAGAGGGAAGGGAGGAAGAGGACTGCTCAAGTTTCTGGTGTTTGAATTTTCATCTTTTCTTTTATTTGTAAACAGCCACCCAGAACTAATGTGGGCTTAGAGAAAGGCTAATGAGTTTTAAACTGTGGCTCAGAGAATCATGGAGCTGGTAGAACCTCAAGAGGTCTCATGGATGAGCTCCCTACATCTCGGCAGCTGAATAACAGAAACATCAGGCCAGAGGATTAGAGTCACTTATATAACTGAGAGGAGTTATCAATTCAGTACAGGCTTGTCTTCTCCCCTGTGAAGCAATAGAAAGAATTCTACCTTGGGAATTAAAAGACCTGAGTTTGCAATCTAACTCTTCTACTCTCTAGCTGTCTCATTTTACAGATGAGAAAACTGAAGCCTAGAGATCTGACTTACTCAAAATTCCCCAGATAGTAGGTGGCAAAATTAAAATCTGAATTCAAATCTTCTGATTCTAAATTCAATATGCTTCCCACTGTACCATGCTATTAATTTGACTTTTTCTTGTATTAAAAATAAAGCTTCTGGGACCCACTATTTTTTCTCCTGATTTCTTTTTTGTAGGTCTTTGTAATTTTTAATGGAAAAATGAGAGTCCTCTCAATCTTCTTGACTGGCAGAATTCCTAGATTTCTTGGCACAAGTAGAAGGAACACTCACATTGAGGGAGTTACAGATGCATTGAAGTATTGAATTGTTGAAGTAGAATAGACAACAGAATTAAGTTACATTTTACAGACCATTTAAATGTCTGCTAAGCGTCCACAGAGAAAGAACAAGCTGTGGCTAGAGGGTAAAAGCACTATACTTGGAGTCAAGAAGATCTGAATTCAAATCTAGACTCAGACACTTGCTAGCAGTGTCACACTGAGCAAAGCACTTAATCTCTCTGAACCTCAGTATCTTTATCTGTAAAATGGGTATACTAATAGCAGCCACCTCGCAGAATTGTTGTGAGGGTCACCTGAGATACCATAATACAGGATTTTGCAAATCTTAAAGCACCACTCAGATGTTATTTATTATTGTTGTTGTTATAAGTAAGAAGCATTTCCATTCCTTTTTGACAGCATCTAGTTGATTAATATAATATGAAAAATTTAGTAAATTTTCACTGTGTACATATGTCAGAAGACAGCTAGGTGGTGCAATGGATGGCGTACTAGGCCTGGAATCAGGAAGACTCATCTCCGTAAGTTCAAATCTGGCCTCAGACACTTGCTAGCCAAATGACCCTGGACACGTCATTTAACCTACTTTGCCTCAGTTGCCTCATCTATAAAATGAGCTGGAGAAGGAAATGGTAAACCATTCCAGTATCTCTGCCAAGAAAACCCCAAATGGAGGCATGAAGAGTCAGACCCAGCTGAAATGATGGAACAATTATTAACAATATAATTCAGATAACCTCAGACTAGGATACTTTTTGTCCCAAATACCCAGATTGTCATTTCAACTTTCCGTTTCACTTTGTATAAACATAGTTTCAGATTCCTCTGCACAGACAAATATGCACCTCTATCCTGAGTGATGTAACTAGCAATTATGGAAATCTGTGGTTGATGTGAAATGAATGAATGGATGAGCAAATAGTGGAAAGTCAATCGTGTCCAAGGTCCATTGCTCCGAAGGATCTGTGAAAGCCGCATGTCTAGTCCTGATGTGATTTATAAGGCATTGTCACCATTAGGATGATTTACATTGGTCAGCTACACCAAAATCTGCAATGCCAATATTACCCTTTGAGGAACGATTTTCAAGGTTTTAGCATACAGCACAAAGTTTTACATGCTTGGCACATAGCAGTATGGTGGAGAGTTATTTTGGAGCTTTGTTTGATATGACTTTGACTTCCCTCTAGCTGTAATAAACACCGTAGTATTAAAAATCAACTTCCCCTCACTTTATGTGCAGTTGAAGAACTCTGCTGCCACATTACAATTCCTTTGTCAACAATCCTCCTTCCCCTTCAGCTCCCTATCCCACCTCCTTCCCCATGGCTCCTATTTATAGCCACCAGCTTCCCAATTAAGACACTGAACACTGTGTTGGTAGTCACATTACTGCATGATGCCTTTAACCCTTTGCTCAAACAACAAATACCACAAAGATCAGTGTATTCATAGCCTTTAGATATTGAAGTAGATAGAGGATCTGGGGATAAAAAGACAAAATATTTCTTTATTTAAATCAAATATTTGCTTAGGAAGTAAAAGATTAAGCAGAAAAATAAATTTTCTACTCTAGTTGCCTAGGGGGCAAGTAGGTGTCACAATAGATAGAGTGCAAGACCTGAGTTCAAATTTGTGGGTAGTCCATTTAACCTTTACCTCCTTCAATTTCATCAGTAAAATGGGGATAATAATAGTGCCTACATTGCAGATTTGTGAGGATTAAATGAGATATTTGTAAAATGCTTTGAAATCTTAAAGCACTATAAAAATGGTACCTATTGTTATTATAGTCATAGTGATGGTGAGAATGATCACAGGAATCATCTTCTGTATATCAGATATGTGTTGCTAAAAATGAATATCTTCTGTGTGATCTGGGAATCATAAAATTTGTATTGGAGACAGTGCATTAAGTGCTGAACCTTAGAATCAGGAAGACCTGCATTTGGATTCTGCCTTGGACTTTTACCCACTCCATGATAGAGGGCAAGTCTCTCTTCCTCATTTTTTTTTTTGGAGGGGGAAAGACAAAGCAGTTGGGATTAAGTGACTTTCCCAAGGTTACACAGCTAGTGTGTCAAGTGTCTGATGCCTGATTTTAACTCAGGTCCTCTGGACTCCAGAACCGATGTTCTATTCGTTGCACCACCTAGCTGCCCCCCTCATTTTCTTTATCAGTGAAACTGGAATAAAAACAGCACCCATCTCACAAGACTATTGTGACAATCACATGAGACAGTGTCTGTAAAGCATTTTGCAAACCTTAAGGTAATATTTGAATGTCAGCTAGTGTTAGGAGTACTAAGAGTAGTAATAGCAATAGAGGTAACTTACCAATTATATGACTATTAACAAGTCATTTTCCTTCTTGGAACCTTGTCTCATCTGTTAAAAAAAAGTGATTGGACTAGATTATCTCCAGGAAAAAAAATGTGATTCTAAAGCATATTTGCACATATATGTGGACAAGAAAAATTGGGAAAATTAGCATAGCTCAAAAGTGCCATTTTAATTCTACAACTTAGCTTTGAACATATAAAATAACATCTATCTGTTCTAGGTCTAAATCTACGATCCTATGAAGTTGCATATTTGGCTGCAAATACTTACCTTTGAAATGAATCTGCTTTGATATGCTCATTTCCTTAAATTTCTACAGATATCATACTCTTTTAAATTTCATATGCTGCCTTCAAATTTGGAGAATTAGACATTGGCTTTAAACATTTTAGTGGTAAAGCATTGCAGCCATGCACACCTAAGCCCCAGCTACAATATTATCTTAAAAGGATTGGGATTGATATCATCCTAAGGGATGGTATGGCATAGTGGATAGAAAGCTTTGCTTGGAACTAAAAAGACTTGGGTTCAAGTCTGGTCTTTGGCGAATTCTGCCTGTGTGACCCTAAGCAAAGCATTTAACCCCTTAGTGCTGTAGGCAAATCTCTAGAGCTATAAACTGACCTACTTTGGTAGTGTTTCATAACCTTGGAGTTCCCTACACTTATGAAATTACAGGTCCAGTTCCTATCCCCTAAAATACACACACAGTCTCAGTCTCTTTCTCTCTCTCTCTCTCTCTCTCTCTCTCTTTCTCTGTGTGTGTCTCTCTCTCCCTCTCCCTCTCTCTCTCTGTCTCTCTCTGTCTCTCTCTGTCTCTGTCTGTCTGTCTCTCTATATGTCTCTCTCTCCCTCTCCCTCTTTCTATCTTCCCCCTCTCTCTCTTTCTCTCTCTCTCTGTGTCTCTCTCTCCCTCTCCCTCTCTCTCTCTGTCTCTCTGTCTCTGTCTGTCTGTCTCTCTATATGTCTCTCTCTCCCTCTCCCTCTTTCTATCTTCCCCCTCTCTCTCTTTCTCTCTCTCTCTGACTCTCTTTCTCTCTCTGTTTCTCTCTCTCTATCTCTCTCTCTGTCTCTGTCTCTGTCTCTTTCTCTGTCTCTCTGTCTCTGTCTCTCTGTCTCTGTCTCTCTATCTCTGTCTCTGTGTCTCTCTCTCTGTCTCTCTCTCTGTCTCTGTCTCTTTCTGTCTCTCTCTCTCTCTCTCAACAGTATGACATAACCAAAACACCATTGGAACTAGTAGGTTTGCTGAAGCAGACATAGGACTCCATCTGCTGCTAATATGAAGAACTCAATTCAATGGCCATTAACTGCCCAACCCTCTCTATATCATGACCTTCCAGGTGTGCTCAGTATTTTGGGAGCCTTGTACCCGGAACAGTGAGTCATAGCAAGTATTATATCAAAGGTTATGGACATTCCATAGATCATGAATGGATTCTGCCTTCTTAGGAAGTATATACACCCGCTGTATCCTGGGCCATTGCCAGTTATCTTGATTTATGCCTTATCACTAGACTTCAGTGACACTTAAATTCAAGTCAAGTGCAAGTCAAGACATCACCCTTGTGGTGCCATTGGTCCTCTTTTAGAACAAAGAACTCACAACAACAAAAGCCTTCTTGTCTGAAACAAGAGTTGTCTTAATTTTAAGATCTTGTCCTTGGTGAACTGTTTATGGCATTTATGATTTGACTGCTTACCCAGTTCTGAACTCTTATTCTCTCTTTACCACTGGCTTCACCAGTCCTCAGTTGTTGACTTTTTACTCTAGATCTTACCTAATGTTTTACTTCAGTCTTTCCATGTTGTTTAACTTAGGCCATTTAATCACAGACCAGATTTGGACCTGCTACAGTTTTTATCTCCATGCTTTGCATGTTGACTCCTAACAATTTTAAATTCCTTTAATATTTGCAAAGTCTTTTATTCATAGCACCACATTTGATTCTCACAACAACTCTGTGAGTACTATTACTCACAGAGTAATAGTGAGAGTGAATATTATTATCTCCATTTCAAGAAAAGAAAATGGAGACTGAGAGGTTTCAGGGTGAATTTTTATGAACATTCAGCAGCAGATGTAAAATTTGAAGTTAGTATCTCCTGACCCTTGGTTCCTCCTGGCTCTAGGTACAGTTCTCTTTCCACTATATGTGGAAAGAGACAATCTGTGTCAGATTATAGTCATGATGTATTTAAAGTCTTCTTACAATTATAATTATCTACAGGTGGAAAGGGCTGCCCAGAAAAAATAAGAGGTTCCCATTTGTTAGAGATCTTGAGACATCAGTAGGTTGACCATGCAGTTGGACTGGAATACTTCTCAAGTCCCTTACAGCTCTGAGTTTCCATAGTACTCTAGTCCAGATCATTCTTCTAGGTCATTATTCATCATCACTTTGACTTCTTTCTCTCCCTTCAGCTTGATTTCACCTTACATACTAGCATAAAAAAAAATCAGTTACCTCACTCTGTATCATTGATCATGGGAGTCACACCCAAGAGAGTATGGATAAAGTGTTACATCATCATATTAATCATCTGAGATGTAGCTGGCACCAGAAATTATTCCATCAGCACCATAACTGTCATGTTGGTAAAGTAAGATATAATATTACACACTGACGTGCATGCACACACATCTTAAAATCCTTTCCAGATGGTTGTTATACTGAAGGGTCATTTTGGACATAGGCTGTACCAAGGCCACATTATATAAGAAATATTCTAACAATAAAGTAATGAGATTTTATTTTAGTAATTAACATTTCTCCAGTACATTAAGAATGAACCTAGACAATGATCTATAATCTAGGATGTTATAGTGAAGCTCCAATGCATTATATATACCTTATTTCTACATTGAAACTAATTTTAAGTCATTTTCAGCTCTTTCCTCAGACTTTAGACAAGATGCTATAAGGCAAATAATTCTTTTGAAGAAATTAGGTTACATATTCATTTTCCTCTTTTCCCATGGGTGTGTCATAATGCAGAAAGCACTGGGCTCAAAATTAGGAAAACAGGGGGAAAAAAATGCCACATCTGACTCGTGCTTACCCTGGCTAAGTCACATAACCTCTATGTAACTGCAGCAACATCACTAGACTCATCTCATTGTCTAATAAAAAGACCCCTTCATTTGGAATCAGAGAACCTGAGTTTACTTCCCAGATCTGCCTCTTATTTCCCTTGAGACCTTGGGCAAGACACTTAATCTGTCTGGGCATCAATTTCCATATCTGTATAATGAAAAAAAAAAGTAGACAAGATGACCTTTGAGTTTCCTTCTAGATCTAAATCTATGATTCTGTGATCCACTGAGTCATACACAGGTGTTGTTCAATTGTTTTCATCATGTCCATCTCTTCATAATCTCATTTGGGGTTTTCTTAGCAGAGATGGGTAGCAGTCTTCATTGGTGAAATGGTTTTCATCTTGTGTTCCACTTGCTAATAAAGTGATCCTTGCAATCATGTCTGTAATTCAACATTGTGTGATTCTCTTTTGACTTCCAGAATATGTCAAAGATTATATTCACACAGATCAAATATGCTGTTTAAGAGATTTGAACATTTTCAAGACTCTATCCATGGACCATATGGCTAATTGCATAATCATCCGAAAAATAACCTATTGAAAGCTGTGATCTTCTGACTGAATCCCCAGATTGAATTAGTCTATCATATTTTCCTTCCTTTATTATAAATGTTCTTCCTTTCTTCCAGACATCTTGCAACCAACAGAATATCAAAAATTGTTTTCTTTCAGACTGTCTCCAGATAGATTTTAGAAAAATGCATTGTTTTTCCTAATATATTTTTCTCCAATTATCATTTTAGTGATTGATTTAAACTGAGCTATGAAAGGCCATTTCTGTTACTGTTAAATCTAGAGTGAACTGACCAGTCAGCAGCATTTTTCTGTATGTCAGTCAGGAAACAGTAATAAAGAAAAGAACACACGTGAATTCTTATGAATGCCGTATGTTTTCACGTCAGTAGCTTTACTTGTCAAAAGGATCCCCAGAGTTGAAAATCACAATTTATTGTTCCCTTTGGTGGGAAATTTGGAACTCTTAAACATATATTATGAAGATACAACCAAATTCTTTTTTGCTAATATTACCAAGGTTTTTAGGCCATGAATATGAGGCACAATTTTTATTTCATGTTTTACTCTGTTTTTGTTTTGCTTTGAAACATAAAAGTTTTAAAATCCAAACAATGTTTGAAAGCATAGTTGAATGGAGTAGCTTATCCGTGTGTTTGTGTGTGTGTGTGTGTGTGTGTGTGTGTATGTTTAGGAAATCAGGTAATAGAAATAGATCACACTGTGCTTTTGTGCATACAGATTCAGAAAATATAATTTATTAAATTTACAAGCATGAAATAGAATACATGACAATGGTGATAGTAGCAAAAGAACCAGAGCTGTGGTCATGTGCCTTGAGGAACTTTAGCTTGTCAATAAAGGATCCTTCATTTTCTTTTTAGTTCTATTCTTGACTTTCTGGAACCTTTGCAATCCATTATATTCCTCTGTTTACCCATTTGTCAAATAGAAACTCAGTAGCCATATTTTCCCTAATGAAGGAGAAGGTAATGCTAGAAAGTGAGACAGACTTTTTTGAGCCTGAGAAAAGAGTTATAAGAAGTATGAAATATTATTGTTTTTATCCCTTAAACTAATATTGGGTAATACAAATGTCCTTTTTTTTTAACTCACTGAAAATGAACATTTTCCATCTAAATACATGCAAAAAACTGTTTATAGAACCTTGAGTTAATATGATACTTGAAAACAGTTTTCTAATCAGGACCATAATGAAGCTATTAATTATGAAAATTAAATGATATCAATTAACCAATACTTAAAACTCAGTTTGATGATTTATTCATTTGAAAACTGTCAGTCTCACTGAGAAGCAGGAGCTGAAGCATCATAGCTGCATGAAGCCCTCTTCCTCCTAAGAGGTGCTGAGATATTTCCATTCACTGAAGGCTGATAGCTGCAGGCCTAAGTGTTTACTAAGAAATAGATGTGAAATTTCAAGTCAGATTAATTATGATCCCATGGAAGCTGATCATGATACATGTTTGTTTATTATCTTACTTCTAAGTGACCAAAGCTTTCTCTGAAGAAGTATAAAAGCTAGCATTTATGTAAAATTTTAAGGTATATAAAGCACCTTTATATATTATCTCATTTGACTTAGTAAGCTTGTGAGGTAAGTACTAATATTATCCCCATTTCACAAATGAGAACACTTAAGAGAAGTGACTTGCCTAAGGTCCCATGGCTTGAAAGTATCTGAAATCAGATTTGAACTTTATGAACATTTTTTCCTCTAAAGAATTCAATGTGTTTTGAGTTCTTCCAGAAACAATATTATAACAAAAATAGTTATAACAATAATATAAATAACATATATATGACTTTAAAGTTTGCAATCTGTTTTACATACATTATCTCACCTGACCCTCACAACATACATTAAATAAGATAACATAGAAAGAGTTTTGTAAACCTTTAGAGTTATATAAATGCTAGCTACCATTACTATTTTTACTAATTTACAGATGAGGAAATTGAGTCTGAAAGAGTTCAAGTAACTTACCCTGGACCATACAAATGGGACATGTCTAGGCGCGGGGTTCAAACTCAAGTCTTCTGAATTCCAAATCCATCATTCTATCCACTCTTCTACCTAGTTGCTTACATGTTAATTCAGACTCCACTAATCTGGAATGCATCATCATGAAATACTTCCTTTCCATAGGGTAGTTTCCAGGAAAAAGGGAATTCCAAAAGGTGGTGAGGGAAAAGGATAACAGCCTTGATCTAGAATAACTAGGCATTGGATGTAAAATAGACCTTCCATCACCAGATACTAGAGGTTGAGTAGGATCCCATCTTAGGGAAACTCTCAAAGTAGCACCACCCAAGAACCTTGTTCCTCATGGACTACTTGTCCTATTCATGTTCTTTGACTGCCTCCTTCACTCAAAGCTTTTTGCTACATAGCTTCATCTTCTCAAGCTGCTAACTTCAAACCAATTATAGTCAACTCCGCTGGACAAAAATGTATTAAGAAATGCAAGTGGTTCTCAAGTTCCTCAATTTATTTTTTTATCTTTTAAAAGATAAAATTTGTTCATAAATAACATTTTAGTCCCACTGAACATTATCCCCGCTCCTGCACTCTGCAATACAGCCAAGCTGACCTTCTTCTATTCTTCACCCACTCCAGATCCTCTTCCTTTCCCATGTCTTTGCATTAACTGCCCCATATGCTTGGAATACATTCTCTCCTCTCCACTACCTATAGCCCCTCTTCCTCAAACACAGTTCTGAGAACCACCATCTATATGAAGCCTTTCTTGATTTCCCAACTACCAGCACCTTCCTTCCCTCAGATTGAACTACTTTGTATTTATTCTCTTTACATTTATTTTATACATGCTATGTATGTAATTTTTGTCTTCTCATTAAAATATGATCTCTGTGAATAGGATTGGATTATTTCTAGTGATTGTATCCCAAGATCCAAGTATGGTACCTGGCAAATAGTAAGCATTTAATAAATGGTTGTTGACTGATTGACTGAAAAAAGTATTCCAGTGTGTGGAACACAGTGCTAGAACCTGGGAGAAATGCAAATTTTTAAAGAGACAGTTGCTGCACTCATAGAGCTTCAATATGGTCAGGATATATAAAATTAAATGAAAAATACCATAATAAGTCCAATAGAAGGTGAAAAGAAAAGTTCATTGTGAGTTCCGAGGAGGGAAAGGACAATATCAGCTAAAGGGATTAAAGAAGACTTTCTGGAGGAAATGTTTAGATGGGCTATAAAGGTTGCTTAGGATTTCAATGTGCAGAGGAGAGGGAAGACATTCCAAGAATAAGTAATAGCAAGAACAAAGACTCATACAAAAGGAAGTATAAGAAATATTTCAGGGGAGATCAGGCAGGAGATTAATCCAGCTTTGAGAGTAAGGTATATGGAGAGAGGTGGTGCAAGCTACAGTTAGAAATATTAAAGCCTATTGGATTTGTAATGGCCTTGAATAACAAACAAAGAAGTTTAACCTTTACTTATAAGGCCATAGGGAACTATTGAAATTGTTGTTTAAAATTGAAATGTTCCAAACTACATGCCCTCTGGATTCCAAGCTATTAACAAGTGAAACTGATAAACTAACTAGTGGAAATGGTAGAAGACTAGATTGGTAAATTAGTGGCTCAGATGGTAATAATTACATGAAAGAGAAATGCCTCTGCAGCCTGATGAAAAAGGGTATTCTGGATAGCTGATATCTAATGGTTCTCTTTGAATCACACTGTGTAGGTGACTGCCTAGTCCACTTATTTAAAGGACCACCTATGAGTATTTTTCTCAATCTCTCAAGGTTGATGGTTCACAAAAATGAAATTACCTCAGAGTGGATCCCTGGGAAATGAAGGCCAGGGCCCCTTTTTTTCTGAGAAACTGATAAGCAAGGAGTGGGGAGTCTTTAGATTTGGGAGGAGCCACAACTGATTGAAGAACTAGGTCCAAATAATCCACAACGTAGATTAGCTGCATGTTGACAAGTGGGAGTGGAAGTACATAAAGGCAGAAATTAAATAGAAACAAATTCAGAGGGAAAACTAGGATGACTCACTGCAAGAAGAAAGGACTAGAAAAGGAAATGTTAATGTGTCAGGAAGAGTGAATTAGCACTGTCATTGATTGATGAAGGCAGAATATTTGGGGGTTCTGTGAGTGGGTGTCTTTCCTGTGATATATATTCTTTCTGACAGATTTAAGCTGCCCCTGATACTTCTAGGAGGAAAGGCATTCTACTATATTAAGAAGTGGAAAACTCTTTTTTTTTGAGAAAGCAAAGTCTGTGGTGCCCCAAAAAGCTCTTTTTATATAAATAATTTCTAGTCTGCTAACTTCTTTTATGGTGAAAACACTTTAAAGTAAAACATATACTGTGTAGCCTATTTCAATACTTTGAAAGATCTGCTATTTTTGTCAAGGAGGCAGCATTGTGTGAGAAGCAATGTGGTATAGTAGGAAGGACTCAGAGTCAGCAAAACCTGGGTTTGAATCCTACCTCCACCATTTACTAGGACTGTGATCCTGGACAAGTTGCTTACCCTGTCTGAATCTTACTTTCTCCCTCTGTAAAATAAGGCTAATAATATCTATAGTCTCTTTCCTGAATGGGTTTGCCACGAGGCTTAAATGGGATAGTGTTTTGCACTTTGCGAACTTTCAAGAGTCATAAATATTGCTGCTACTTGGTACAGTGGATTCCAGGCTATTCCTGGAGTCATCATGACCTGTCTGTAAATCTGACCTCAAACACTAGTTGTGTGACCCTGAGAAAGTCACAATCTCTGTCTGCCTCAGTTTCTTCACCTCTAAAACAGAGGTTTTAGATAATAGCACCTGTCTCCCAGTGGCTTTGTGAGGATAAAACCAGGTCATATTTGTGCACTCCAGAACAGGTTCATTATGTAGTGGCCAGCCTTCTGGTTATAAACCTCTCTGCACTAAGCCCAGCAGAAAAACAACCGATTGCTGGATCTGTACTTGAAGCCTTGCCAGTCATTCTTTGTAACAGAGATTTTTTAAAAAGAGGACCAAAAAAAGCAGTTCAGCAAAATCAATCAACACGCTAGCCTTGTCTGCCAGCACTTGTAGTAATTTATACTCATACCACCCTACCTCTTCATTGAAGAAAAGGAGGCCTGTTTTCTCACCTCTTCTCCAGGGCCAAGACTGGTCCCTTTAATTGCCCAACATTTAGTTTCACGATTGTTGTTCTTTCCATATAGATTGTTATAGTAATTGTTTATATTGCTTTCCTGGTTTTTCTCACTTCACTCAACGGTTCCTATAAGTCTTCTCTGATGAACTCATTGCACACATGCACCAAAATTGGTTCAGCCTAGGTGGGCACCTTTATTTCCAGTTCTTTGCTAGCACATAAAGAGCTTCTGTGAATATTTGGACAGTATAGGGAGACCATTCTGTCTTTAATTTCATTCAAGCATCTACCACCCCGAGCGGTAGCATTTCTGGTCAAGTTGTGTGTGTGTGTGTGTGTGTGTGTGTGGTACATACATACATATATAATATGTATATTGTATGTCTACATAATAAATACATATGTATATAATATGTGTGCATATGTCTTTTTCATGGATGTGTAGTTTAATCCTTTTTCCAAATTTCTTTTTAGAATTTTTATATTCTTTACTAATGTTGTCTGTTTTTCCATAGCCCCTTCAATATTATTTTCATTTTTAAATGCTTGTTTACTGATTGATTGACCAATTATCATCTTGGAGAAGTCATTTCCCATCCAACAAATTGGAAGAGTTGTTTTGATTTCCATTTCTTACACTATAAATTATTTGGAGCAATCTTTCACATGTTTGTTAATAGATTGCAGTTATTTTAAGAGCAATTTATTCATACCCTTTGGTCACAAATCCATTGAAGAATGGTTTATATATTCCTGTTATTTCTCCATATGTCTTGGATATTAGACACTTATCAGAAATATGTAATGAAAAAAAGTCTCCCTATCACAGTTTTCCTTTCTTATCATAGTTGCATTGAATTTATTCATCCAAAAGCTTTTTTTCCCCACTTAATGTACTAAAAAGTATCTATAGTGCCTCATACATAGTAGATATTTAACAAACATCTATTGATTGATTAATTTTTGTGATTTCCTCTATCTCTCATTGTATTAAGAACATTCCCCTTAGCCATAGTTAGGAAAAGCAGCTTATCTCACTTTATTTTAATTTTCTTTTGTGATTTTACATTTTATGTACAGGTCATATATCCTTTTTGTGCTTATTATAGTATATTGTAGACAATGTTGCGCCAAAGCTTTTTTTTTCCCAAAAACACTTTCCAACCATTCTTTTCAGATTGAGACCCACATAAGTTATATTCTTTGATTTACCTGACACTAGGAAACTAAATTTGATCACTTTTGATTTTTGCTTCTATAGTCTTCTCCACTGATATATTTTCCTATTTTTAAGCAGCATCAAAATGTTTTTATGGCAACTACAGTGTGACATAATATAATTTGAGGTGTAGAAGTATAATCCTGCCTTCCTTTCTACTTGTTCTTCCGTCATTCACCAAGATATTATAGATCTTTTGTTTCTCTAGAAATCAGGGGATTTTTTTCAGAGATAAAGAACTGCCAAATATGTCTTCATGGTTGTATTTCTCTAGGTTTCATGCCAATTTCTTTCTCCCACCACTGGCCAAGCATCCTTCTTTTACGGGACTATACATAGGTATCAATGCACATACAGAGCTGGAGTACCTTTTACATGGGTATAGAGAAGGTATAGGTATAAATGTTTGCTAAAAAATTCTGAATTGTAAGGGGACCAATCAAGAGAATGTGATCTTTTGATTGTGCAAATATTGATGGGCAATCAAAGCACCATTGTGTAGAGGAAAGAACAGTGTACTTTGAATCACAAAACCTGTGTTCAAATCCCTCATTAACGCTTAACTTTCACATGACTGTAGGCAAATCACTTAAGCTCTCTAACCCTATTTTCAGATCTGCAAATGTGAAATAATAGTGCTTATGTAACTTATCTTACAAGGTAGTTGTGAGGAAAATATTTTCTAAGTCATAGAGTGCCATATGTGTGAGTTAATGCTATGGTAAAAATAATCATAATTATTTAAATAAAATTGTTAATTGAGCACCTAAGGACAAGTTACTGATGAAAGGATATTCAGAAAGCTAACTTCTTTCAAAGAGCTCACTCTAATTTGAGAAAACATGAAATGCTGATAAAAAACTTAATAATGATAAATTGTTTAAATAAACATTCCCATCAAGTAGAGACACGACGCCATATGGCAAAACATGACGATTGCCAAATTAACAGCAGAAGGGAATAATTGACAAAAGAGTTCAGAGAACAGAGGGATCATTTTGGGTCAAACTGGCCAGAGAATAATTGAATAATAAGGGCCAGATTGTGGAGGTCTTAACTGTCTAGCAGTTTGAATTTTTTTTCTTACATAGTCAACAGGAAAACAGTACAATGAATGATTTTAAGCAAGTGAGTGATGCGATCTTTTTAGAAAGATTTATATGGTGGCAGAGATGTCTGACTCACATCCTTTACTGGGTGTTCAAAGGCTAGGCCAACAAGAGGGCAAGATCTGGTAAATTTTCTCATCCTGGAAGACAATTTCAAGTATGGGCCCAGTTCTCTGAGGACCTGTCAATTTGAACAGTGATTTTGTCACACAAAAAAAGATTGGCTGGCCACCAAGTGATGTTTTTCAATCTCAAGCCATGAAACCATACCCTAAGGTGCATAAGACTTGCCATCCACCTCCATGGAAGTATGTACTCTCATAAATGAAATCACAGGGTTTTTTTTGAAGTGTAGTGGTATCATACAAGACTGGGTAGAGGAGTAGAAATGAGAGGCAAAGAGAATATTTGGGAATTTGGGTAAGAGAACATTTTCTGAATATTTGGTTGTGTGCCCAGGTTTAAAACCTAGTACTGCTGGGAGAGGAAATTCTCGCTCTTTCCATATGGATGAACCCAGGCCGATTTGCAGAGGAATAGTGGCATCTTTCTCAGATTTAAAATAGATCTATCCAAATCTATCTACCACCACCACTCTACAGATAGTATTGCATAGTAGAGAGAGAGCTAGCCTCAGAGTAAAGAAGTATTAGTCCTAACTCTGATTCATAAAAATCCTGTGTGGGCCTGGGCAAGTCACTTAACTTTTTGTTATTCTGGGGAATTCTCTAAGGCTGTAAGTTACAGAATATTTGTTGCTCTGTATTGGTAGAGGGAGTTCCTCACCAAGGAACTCCTCACATTGATAAAATCACAGATTTATTCCCTGCTATAGAATTATTTTTTTTAAGTCCTAGCACTTCTTTCTTAAGGGAAGGAAAAAAAAACACAAATAGAGCAACATACATCAAAAAAGATTCACTGTTTGAATGCTTGGTCTTTATTAAATTGTAAATAGTTATAGAAATCAAAAAGTAATACTGTATGAAGCCACTGACAACTAATCCAAGTATTTAAAGACAAAAGGCCAATCCTAGAACCATCTTATCAAATAATGCCAATTTAAGAGAATGGGGAATTTTCCAATTAGAGCCATAGGGGAAGGAGAGAGCAGTTATAACAGTGGTTCTGGAAAGCTCCTTTCTGGCAGTAGTATAATTAGCCCAATTTATCCCAATTTTATGGTGTTCTCAAATACAAAAATCATTTTACCTATTAGACTGTTGCATATATCAAAAATCTTGATTCCCAGTATGTGATGTTGTCTGCTACACATGTAGGAAGAAGGAAAAGAAATAGGAGAATTGGTCCATGCTATGTAGCATAAACATCTAACCAGACCCTCTAGTTAACATAAAACTAACCTAACAGTAGCTCTCAGAGCTGATGGCTAAAATCAAATGATCTAGAGTAGTATATCACTTAGAAGTAATGGAGCAAATTAAGTAATTGAAGAAAAACTAGTAAAAAAGCAAAGCAAAGCAACAGCTATTAGCAGCTAAATGTAATCGTCTCATTAAACATGTTGCATGAAAAAATATGGCCTAGGATGTCAGTAGTAATCCAAATCTCAGGACCTCTCAATTTTTCTCTAAACTTTAAAGAAATGGCATTGCATGTTGCCAGATATCATCTTTTTCCCCCAATATGTGAAATAATAAGAATATATTTTAAAATTTCATGTCAAATATATATCATGCCCATAAACAGTATTCCGCATACAGAGATCTGTCACTGATTTCTTTAAGACTCCTTCCTAGTCTATAATTCCATGATTCATTTTATTCAAATACAGCGTATCTAAAGTCCATTTGTTTGTAACAGAGATACTAGGGGAAAGAAAGTTTATTTTACCTGTGGAATACTGAATAGAAGGAGTGTAGAAATTCAAAACATTAATAGAATAAGGGGACATTCTGAAGTCGGTCTAAGCCTTTTGAATCTTTGAAATCTGGCTGAAAAAATTCATCAGAATAACTTTCTTGGGATAAATCTAAATGAAACCTAGAAGTGTAAAAAAAAATGTTATGCAAATATTTATGAGCCTTGAGAAACTTTGGTACATGGTAGGATTTTTTGCTCAGAGATCAGTCTGACTGGTAAGAATGACTCCCTAGTCATTTTCATGTATAGCTCCAGGTAGAAGCAAGGATTTTGATTTGTCTTTTAAAATTCCTAAGTGGAAAAGAATTTTAAAAGGATGTAAAGAGAAAGAGGGAGGGACACACACACACACACACACACACACACACACACACACACACACACACACTCCGATACACACAAACTTTGTAAAAAGCATTTAACCCTAGATGAGACCTTATTATAAATGTTTGTAACTACAGGATTGGTATGTTCTTTAGTCTTCATTTTTAAGTTTCAGATCTACATTAAGAAATATGTGACCTGCATTAATATTTAATGAATTATTTATTTTGTTTACATTTTCTGCTGTACTTTCTGTGAAAATTGTATTTATAAATCTGCCTTGATAGTTGGCTGTCTCTTACAGGGGAACTGGATATAACAGAGAGAGAACTCAATTTAAGGAACAGTTCAGATTGCAAAGGAGAGAGTGCAAGACCATTTATCGGGTGCCCACTGTTTGTTTGGCATTCCCAGAGAATTAAAGAAGAGAATAATTATAATAACAGCAGCTAGCATTTACATAACATTGCAGGGTTTGCAAAGTGCTTTGAATTTGTGATCTTATTTCATCCTCATGACAACCTTATGAAAGGGATGCTATTTTTACAGATTAGGAAACTGAGGTGGAGAGAGGTTACATGACTTCACATCTAATAAGAGTCTGAGTTGGGATCTGAACTCACATATTCATGATATCAAGTTTGTGAATACAGTTGCAGATAACATTATTCACATCGAAAAAAGATGAAGAGCAAGGGCATATAAAAATAAGAGAAAATGAGTTTCAGATAGAGGTCTATTTATGGAAACTAGAAAACCAAATTATGAACAGAGTAGGCTTCCTAGAGGAGGTGAATTCTGAATGACTTTTTTTGTCACGGAAAAAGGGGATATCAAGAACATTGTAGCATCCAGAATAAACAAACCAACGTTCCTAAATTCTGGAGGAGAAAAATGTGACCAAACTAATAAAATGCCTTTTCCTACCAGAGACAAAATCACCTTGGGAAGCTCTTATGTACCCATATTTTATTTTCTTTAAATGTCCAGTGGCTGTAGGAATAATCACTGGGTATTACAGCTTAGTAGTGATTTCATTTTGATTTTTCATAAGCATCGCAATAAAAATAATTACCAAATGAACTTAATTCATCAGAGTCCTTGCTGAGAAGGAAAACACTTCAGGAGCCTTGAGTGTAGACTATGTAGCACAAATGTCCCATGTGGTCATTCTGTATGTAGTAATTCATGAAGTTAAGATGGTCAGCAGGGTTCGGAGGTGAGGAGTTGAACCTGATGGTCAATAATCAGTCAGTCCATTAGCATTTATTAAGAACCTACTACATTTGAGCCACTGTGCTAAGACCTAGAGCACTTCCCGTAAACCTAGGCCCCTTCTTACTGCCATATGTTCATTGCTGACATAGCTGATACTAACAGGAGAGAGGAGAAAGAAATTCTCCCTTCTCTTGATAGAAGTCCAAGGAAGAGGCTTAAATCACAAACATGTTTAAAAGGGAAGAAAAGGGAGAAAGAGAAAGACTTTGTCTTTGTCTCCTTTTAAAGCCTATGGGCAGCTCCTTTTGGTGCACTCACCAATGATCTTTGGCAAAGTTCCCCTCCCTTACTCCATGGGAACAAAGGAATCAACCAGGGGCCTCTAGTTCATACATGTCCTTTAGTAAATGGCCAGAGCACAAGTCCCCTGATACATAAAGTAACATTAATGCGACAGTCAGATATCATTGAAAATCTGCTTAAGGAAAACTGGACTAGTCAACTAGTCCAAGGCAGGTAGGTGATGCAGTGGATGCAGTGCTGGCCTGGAATCAGGAAGACTCTTCTTTGTGAGTGCAAATCTTTCCTCAAACATTTACTAGTTGTGTGACCCTAAGAAAATCATTTAACCCTGTTTGCCTCAGTTTCCACATCTATGAAATGAGCTGGAGAAGGAAATAACAAACTACAGCATCTTTGTCAAGAAAACCCCAAATGGAATCATGAAGAGTCAGATGCTACTGAAACAACTGAACAATGGACTAGTCAGACCAGGATTCTAGTTGCATTTCTGCAATTCACTCTGTAATCATTACCAAGAAATTTAAGTAATCTCAACATCCATAAAATGGACATAATCATTCCTACTTTGCCTGTTTTATGGGGTTAATTTTGGTAGAGACCTGTGATTTCATCCCATGTAAGAAATTCAGTCTAGAAATTCTACTCTTGTTCCAGACTAGCAGTTCAAGCCATATAGATGGCAATGAGTTGTGGAAAGAGTACTGGATTTAGAGTCATAGAACTTAGGCTAGCTCCATCACTTCCTGCCTGTTTAATTTTGGGCGAGTCACTTCACTTCTCTCTCTCTCTCTAGAACTCAGTTTTTCTCATCTATAAAAAGACTAAATCAGTGTCAAACTCCCATAGAAGAAGAAGAAGCCACTAGACCCTACATAAGGATCCCTACAGGTACATATTGACTTAAAAAAACCACATATTAGCATTATCTACACCCAATCATATTATTATTCATTTTGTTAAATATTTCCCAATTACATTGAATCTAACTCAGACTATACTTGAGTAGTGTTAGAGATTGATTATATTAGTCATGGCTTGGACAGCTCTCAACTAGATAACCTCCAAAGTCCTTTCCAGCTCGAAAGCTATAAGCCCCTGAGCTGGTATGTGTCAGAGGCAAGACATAATTAAGCTGAGGGTTTCTTTGTCTCTAGTGTCAGTCTCTAGCCTCTACACTATCCTGCCTCTCAGGATTTAAGCCATTTAAGGGAATTAATATAAATGAGAATGCTTTGAAAAGTACATAGACAAAGATAAGATCATATAATTTCATTTTGCCAAACCCCTTCTGCAGAACTCCTTGCATATCACAATGTTCTCAAACCACCAAGAGCTCACCAGAAGTATGTTCCATGTAAATCTCGGGTCTGATACTTGGTAACTAACATTTTCTGCCTAAGTGGCGTCTTTTTTAGGAGTATTCAGTGCCAACTGACAAAGATCTATCTTATGCTTTTAATGTCAGTGGACAGTCAGATCCATGCTCTCCATCAATGGGTATTTACTTATTAGTCACCAACCTCCAAATATGTACTCAGTGCAGTAGAAACTTTAGGTAAGTTAAAACAGGGTGGGAGTATACTCCAAATTAAACAAACCTGGTTTTTAAAGGCCCATATTTATGAAACAGATCCATTAAAGGGCAATGGTTCTCTTTATTTAAAAAAAAAGTCTTCATTTACCTAAAGAAATTACCCCTAGATTCATTTTTAAGAACTGAATTTCCCTAGTGTTCTTCCTTCATAAAATTTCTATTCATAAAAAAGTTGATATGCGTGCAATTTTTCAGGAACACATCTAATGTGTCAAGTGAAATACTTAGGTAAAGTATCCTCATTCTAACTCATTTTGGTTAGGAGAAATTACATATTCCTACATCAAATTTATTTGGTGGTGCCCCTTGACAAGTAAATTTAATAAGGCTCTAGGAGTCATCAACTTCTATTAACTCAAGGTGATGCAGTTCTATCTATGTTACTGTTCAAGGCCCAGAAGGAATATAACAAAGTCCAAGCATAATTTCTCTAAAGTACTGCAGCCTTAAAGAAATCATCTAACATTCATGTCTGAATGCTCAAAAGCATGAATGGACTTCCACAACATAATTATCCATATTTTGGAGGAGTCTTCAGTAGCTAAGACATTACCACCTATATGGGAAATCCTCATAATAAAGCAAAATACATTTGATTTAGAGGTCTTGAAGCATACATAGGTTAAGGTTCTGACTGATTAAAAAGACTAATAGTTAAAGAGATTGGAAAATAAACTTTGTGAACCCAAAAAGAACATTCAGAAAAAGCACATAATTATTGCAACGTTAATTTGCTCTGAGGTGGTATCATCTATAACACTGCTGAATAAGTAAATTTAAAGCATTCATTAAATGCTTACCATGCACCAAATCCTATGCTAAGTGCTGAGGATACAAATAAAAATGTAAAGATTACATGCATATATACACACATATACATGTGTACATATATCTGTGCCCATATCCATGCATGTATATATGCACATGTGTAAACATGTATATGTAAGTATATGTGTACATAAGTGTGGGAAGAGAGACAGCAATGAGAGCCATTCCAGAAGCAATATCAATGGCAGGATTGTTTACATTATGGTTACAGAACTAAAAATCTGGCAAGTGGGAGCGCTCACCAATTAAGACACTGAGGCACTGAGGCAGGAATTTTCAGAGAGTGTTAGGTTCTCCAGAACATGCTCTGTGATCCAAATACCAATATAGCTCATAAGAAGATGACTGGGGAATAATGACTATGAGGTCAGTTAAATTCAACAAGCATCCATTAGGCATCAACTCTGTGACTGGCATTATTCTAAGTGCTAGGAAGATAGAAAAAATGAAAAATGGTCCCTGTCCTCAAGGAGTTTACTTTCCTCTGTGAAGATACAGTATGCAGCAATATGACACAGATCAATAAAATGAAGGTCATTTGAATAGGGCAAAGTACTACCTACCAACTCAGGGGACCTGGATAGACCTGCCTCATAGAGAAGCTGGCGCCTAAAGACTACCCCTTAAAAATGAGTCTTGTCGTCTTCTGATAATTCTGATAAGTACAAAGGAGGATGAAGTGTATTCCATTTGAGAACTCATATAGCTTTGTGAAATATATATTGAAAAGGAAATGGGATGTCTAATCTCTGGGAACAGCTAATGTTTCAATTTGTCCAGAAAGTAGAATGAGGGAAAGAGAATAATGTGAAAAAAATGTGAAAGGTAGGTTGGAACTAGATTTTGAAGGACCTTAAAAATCAGGCAGAGAAATTGATTTCGGGAAGTGACTGAAGGTTTTGGAGCAGAAGAGTGACATGCTTGAACTTTGGTCCTAAGAAAACCACTTTGCAGGATTTCAGAGTGGAGGATGAATTAACAGAGAAAACATTATCAACAAGCTGACCAATTAGGAGGTTATCATAATGATCCAGGTGAGCGGTGATGAAAGTTGTAAGTAAAGTGGTTACAATGGGAATGGAAAGAAGATATTGCATTTGAGTCACATTGTGGATGGAGAATCGGTAGGATTTATCAGCTGATGAGATATGGGTGCAAAACAACTGAGTGAAAAAGTAAAGTATGACTCTGAGGTTATAAACCTCAACTACTAGGAAGATAACCTCCAAAGAAATAAGCTGATTAGGAAGAGGTGAAGTTTGAAGGAGAATTTAAGGTGCCAGTGGAACAGTTAGGTAAAAAGATGTCTGACAAATAGTTGAGGATGTGAGATTGGAGTTGACAAGAGAGATAAATGCTAGAGATATGAACTTGAAATTCTTCTTTTTAATTGGCACAGATGAGATCAACATGGAAGAAAGAAAAAAGAAAGAAAATTAAAATTGAGGATTGAACAAAGGAAGATGAAAAGAGCTTGTAGGATATAATTAAGTATGAGAAGGGGGTTGATTTGACAAAGGAGATTGGAAATGGAATATTTAGCAAAAAGGAAAAAAAAATCAACACCAGCATCTTAAATGTCAAGGGAAGAGAAGGAGCCCAGGAAGAAAGGGTGGTCAAGAATGTCAAAAGAGGGAAAGGCTTATGAGAGCTGGAAAAAAAGACCTACAAATTAACCAATTAAGAAATTCTTTAGCAATCTTGGAGAGAGACAATTCAGTAGATTGGTAGAGACAGAAGCCAAATTCAGAAGTTAAGTAATGAGTGGGTAACCAAGAAGTAAAGACAGAATCTTCAGTTGATTCCTTTGAAGAACTTGAAAATGACAGAAAAGCCAAAAATTAGCACAATAACTTATAGTAATAGTAGGGCCAAATGAAAGGTCTATTAACTATTAGAAATTTTTCATATTGGAAACAGAATATTTGCAAGTACCTGGAAGGGAGCAGAGAGAGAGAGAAAGGTGGGGTGGGGATAGAATGTAATTTATTAATTTTGGTACACAAAAGAAAACTACCAAAAAAAAAAGAAATGTACTAAATAAAGGTGAATAGTATATATGTAGGTTAATCCATAGCAATAACTGAATCAAGAATTTGCATTTATTAAAATCAATAATCAACATCCTGATGGAGAAAGGAATAGGATAATAAAGTTCAATTAAATAGATAAGCATTAGCAATGAAGGGTTATGTATCTGTACTTGCAGATGATTCAAGGGATTCAACAGAGAAATTAATTGGAAATGATAAATGAGTTCTGTAAGGTAACAGGATTTAAGATAAACCCACATCCTTTGTCTTGAATATTACCAGAGAAGATCATGAGGGATCAGTAAAAATCATTTGCTATTCATATCCAGGTGCAGGTTTTCATCAAATTTAGCAAGAAATTATGTCATAATCAAGGGATTCCAAGTCTGAGAAAAATAGCAAGCAAGCTAAAGTTTTTCATTTCTGATTCCTCCCAAGAGCCAAGAGTAGCATGTTGAAAAAGCTAAGGGTAAAAAGCTTCAAAGTGCCATCCACAGAGTAAGTGCACTTAGGGGAATGAATGAAGGCGTTTTCAGAGTTATCGCATCTTACACGAAGAGCTATCTACCCACTGCATCCATCCATTTCGGAGCACACATGCTGAGGAAAGGAAACTCAACACCAATTATTAAGCCAAAGTCAACCATGAGCCAGCTAAAAAATTTTGTAATGCCCTGGTTTGGAATCACTTGGGAGATAAATTAGTTTCTTCAAAGATAAATTCCCCAGGTAAAAAGTAAGGATTTGAGACTGAATATACACCATTAATAAATTCCTGAAAGAAGACCAACACTATTTTCCATGACAAACATCCAAGGACCTGGGTTTGGACGTTTACCACCTGAATGACCTTATGCAAGTCAATTCTTATTTCTACTCTTAAGTTTCTTCATTTATGAAATGAGGGACTCACTTAAAGTGTCTCAAAGATCCCTTATAACTCAGTTCTAACACTATATTCTTATAAATAACAACCAATGGTGTGGTCCACCAAACATTAATTAATGACTCACTAGGTATAATGCAACATGCCAAGGACAAGGAAAGTTACAAAGATAAATAATACAATATCCTTGTCCTTGAGGAACATATAATAGGGAGTCATGAATAAAATATGTGGAAAAATAGCTGTTTTACAAAATGGAGTGTTATAATTGCAAAAGCATACAAATCTGTAAGGGCTTACAGGGGAGAGAAATGGATTCTCCTCATGAAGTTTATGGAAGGCTTAAAGAAAGAGATTGTATTTCTGCCAGGTTTTGAAAGGAATTCAAAGGCAGAAATGGGAGAAAAAATCCAACTGGGGGGAAAGGTACATAACAGGATTAGGAACCAAGGTCACAAGTTCAGATTGGGCCATATTGAGTTTGAAGTCCTGACAAAACATCTTGGCAGAGATATCTAAATTCAGAAAACAGAGGTTCAAGTCTCAGTACTGACATTTATTAGTTCTATATCCATGAGCAAGGAACTTTGTATTCTCAAGCCTCGCTTTTTCTCAGCTGCAAAATGGCGATAATAATATTGATATTATTTATCTCACATAGCCATTGCTATAGGCACTAACATGTCCTTTAATTCAACTTAATAAATATTTATTGAGCCTATATTATATATTTTACAAGATATGTGGATATATTTACATACACGTGTTTTATGTATGTATAGGTATATTTTGTATACATGTGTTTGTTACATATAACATATATACATGCCAAGCTCTTGAGGTAAACAATGTAAGAAAAAGCTGATCCAGTGGAGTCCAAAGCAGATCATAGATCACCAACTTCGGACTTTGAAAAGGTCTTAGAGGTCACCTAGTCTAATTATCTCATTTTATTAATGGGGAAACTGAGATTCAGTACATTTAAGTGGTTTATAAATACACTGAACAACCAAACTTGGGGCAGTTCTGCATTAACAATCCAATAGTTTCTTTTTCTTTTTTCCCCCTCAGAAACTCAAAATTCTCAGAAAGAAGTGTAGTTTAGTATATTGCATATTAATGAGTAGAATGCTAGATTTGGAACTGGAAAGACCTCCTATCTGAGATACTAGCTATGTGGTCCTGGAAAAGTCAGATAACCTCTCTGGGCCTCTGTTCCTCATCTGTAAATTGAGGTTGAACTGGACATCTTTGAATATCTCTTCTAGCTCCAAATATAGGATCGTCTAAGTTAATTTCATGTATCTTGATCATAGAAATACCTGATCTTAGTTGCAACAGTGGAATTCCTTCAACTTTGCATTGATGAAATGTAGTAAATAAACAGGAAATTTGGTTTAATGCCATGCAACCTATTTTTTTCTGTATGATTGCGTATATTTGTTTGATTACAATTTTTTTTATTAATATACTTATCAGGATCCAGTGAAGTAAGCATGACATATAGGCTATTTTACAGGGGTATCATCTAGACAATAACAAAATATTTTGTTGAGGATTGTCCATTTCTTTGGAAAGATGGGGATTATGCTGTCTTATTCAGAAGCAATTTAGTAGATTACTGTGGCTTGATATACACTGAGCACATTAAAACTTTCTAAAATCTATCAAAAAGCTTGGAAAAGATCTAACTTAAATTTTCTGCTTCTCATTTTCATTTGTTAGTGTGTTAATATGCAAATTATTCTTGCCAGAAGCAGGTTTAACATAATCTCATATGGCGGAAATCGAAATTAGGTGTCTATGGCTGTTAATGTTATGAGAATGGTGCTAACTGCATCTGCTAACGAAATCTGTAAATTAGAAAATCTTTGGTTTAGTGATCACATCAGCCTTGAGGAGCTGCAGATTGAAAGAGATTCGATGTATTGTTAACAACTGTTTGCAAAGCTGTTAACGGAAAAGGAAATGAGTATCTGCTATCTTGAAAAATGGCTGAAAATGTGATCAAGGTAATATTTTGATATGTTTTCCATTTAGATGGTATTAAATCAAATGTGGGGCATCATAAAATACTGCTTATGCAAGTTTAAATAATGTTTATGGTGTTTATCTGCTGAATCATTCCCTCCCCAATACTGTTTACTGAACTCTTCTTTTCCATTGCCGCCTTCCTTTTTCTTCCTTTTTTTTTGGACGGGTGGGGTAGAATGGGGGGAGCAGGTAGGGAAGAGAGGCAAGGGAGAAAAGGAAATATTTAAGTTAAAACAAAAAAATATTACTTATAGTTCTTAACTGGACTATAAGAGGCAGTTCCATATTTCAACAAGTGGCAGAAACATTCAATTTTGAAGCTTAATGATTCTTAAAAAGTAAAAATACTTTCTAGAACCATTGAAAGTCATTATTTACCAAAGACTTAAAAATAGTACAAATATGGAAGAATATATTAAAATATATACTATTTTTTACAAAAAAGATTTTTTTTTTAGAAAGATTGAAAAAACAACATCAGAGGTTCCCCCGGTAGGAAATATAATGGCATTTTCTGCTTGATATAATGGCTTTGTAAACAACATATTAGACTTTTTTATGAAGTTTAAGGGAAAAAACAAGGGAAGAGTAACTATTACATGGGTTGTGGTTTTTAAAGAAATTAGTTTATAACAATTGATTAAAATATTGAAAATAATTTTATTTCCGTATGATTTAGTTTAACAATTCATAAGAATAGCTTTAAGCACAAGTATTCCAATATTCTGAGCTTACTATAAATCACAGAATTATCATCATACAAATGGGCAAACTTCATCTGTGAAGCTTTTTCCCTATAGAACAGTGGTTCTCAACCTGTGGGTCACAACCCCTTTGGGGGTCAAACAGCCCTTTCACAGGTGTTTTTCCGATGGTCTTAGGACACCGCTCCTCTATCTGGCTCCAGATAAGTCCGCCCACATGCAGATACGCCCACATACAAGTATTAAAAGATCAGGGCATTAGGAAGGTTGAGAACCACTGCTATAGAATAACAGTGACTAGGTAAAATGATAAATACCCTTTGAAGTGAACATCATCCTCATTTTATTCATTTATTCAGTATGGTGTGGCTTTGTGAGATGAAATCCATAGGATACTATGTCAACGTATGATGTGAAGGCTCCCGACTCAATTCCAGGTTTTGTCATTAACTCTAACTAAGACCTCCATTTCCTTAGGGGATAAATGGATTTCTACACATGTTTATAACCTTTCAGGAGTATAGCATGGTTCCTATAGGATTAGAGTACAGCAGTTCTAGAAAATTGCCTTCATAATGCAATATCTGCTATTAAGTATCTACAGTCCCAAAAATAGATAGCACAGAATTTCACATAACTCTGCCATTTGACATTTGCTAGCATTAATACACAATTCAAATAGACATGCTAAGAAGTAGAAGAGAGGATCATAATTATACAAAATAAATACTACTGCCTTGCATTGATACTCACATTTCATCTAAAGTACTCCAAGTACTTAAAACATATGGATTAATTAAGCCAGTACAACAACTCATGAATGGCAGGTTGTATTACCCTCATGGTCTAGGAAAAGACTGTAAGGCACAGAACCAGAAAGTTCTTTATCCGGAACTACTAAGGAAAAGAGAGGTTTAATCCCAATAGCATCTTTCTCTTGCCAGTGAAGTTTTGGCTATATATTTTGGTGTATCTATTGGATATGGGTTGTCCTGCCACACATGCAGATCTTAACCCATCCTAGCCTTCCAATCCTATGCCTTCATGTCCATATCCTCCCATAAATTCAACAAACTACAGTACTTTCATTGGATCTCTTGATAATGACTACCAGTGGAGTCATTCACTTAAGATTTCAGTCTTACTATTTGATGGGCCTACCCCGTTTTCTGTCTTGCATCTTTAATAGTGTCCTCTTTATGTCACTTATACATAGGTATACATGGGTATCTTATTATATACTACCCATACTCACCACGTGAGTCTCCATCACTCTCTGAGTGACTCTCAATTCTAAGTCTTTGAACGTCACTGTCTCCCCTGACTCTCAGTCATGGAAATCTCCCAAAGACTGTTTGTTTGCTTTTTTTTATTAGAAGTGGGCATTTGTTTTAGTGAGAAGCATTAAACTATATCCTAAATGCAATCCAACCCGTTATCCTTCCCTGTTCAATTATGGGCCCAGGTAGGATAATAGAATTAGATCCAAAAGGACCTGGGAAGTCATTGAGTTCAACCCTCTCATGCTGTAGATGAGGAAAATGAATCTGACAGGTTAAATTACTTCCTCAATGTCAAATATTAGTAAGTGGCAAAGCTAGGATTCAAACCCAGGTTTTCTAAGTAAAATCTCATTCCCTTTCCACTAATACTAATGATAGGAATTTGGGTGATGCCTTAAAGTTTACAAAGCTGGTTATATATATATTATTCATCTGTAACGTCTATCTAAGACATGTTTACTGTGTTCATACAACTGCCTATCATGGGTTATCCATCCAACTGCATATCATAGATTAGACAATAGGCATCTTTCCATTTGTTTTTTTTTTCCTATGTAAATAGTTAAGCTGTATGTGGAGCTTTTATGGATGCATGTGTATATAAATAATTACTTGTAAATAATTACCGTATGATCTGTAATAATACTTATATAATTATTTTTACACATAGACATGTTTATATATACTTAAATAAATATTTATATACACATATGCAGATAGATGCATATATATGTACATACACACCTATATGTATATATGTGTTGTAGTATATATCCTTTTTTATCTGTGTAGATATATATTTATGTTTTTAAAAATTGATTTCATGAATGTAGGAATTCCTTCCACCAATGTCAATTACAACTTGCCCTGCCACCTCTAATCTTAAAGAATTGCCTTAGCAATAACTGAGAAGTGAAGTGGCCTTCCCGGGGGCCACACAGCCCTAGCTATGTCAGAAGTAAGAGTAAAGTCTAGGTTTTCATGACTCAGAAAGAAAATCTCTATCCACTACCCCACACTGCCATTATTTCACTATAAATAAAAAGTAATATAAACAAAATGATAAACATGGTACTGTATTTTAGATGGACAAAGGATTTTCTTATAATCAGTGTCTTAAATGAGAGCTGTAGCCAGTGGCTTCCCTCAAATCACTAAAGGTTTTCTTTCACTAGAATAGATTGATCTACCAAGCTTAGAACAAAGAGAATATTTATAACATGCAACATTATTTCCACTTTTAAAAAAATAGAGGAAAGAGTCCCCATCATGAACAACCATTAGCAATTCCATTACCTATTTCAAGGGATGTACATTAAACTGGACAATAATGACCACTTTAGTTGTTGCTGTATTAGTTTTATTCTCCCTAGCAGCAAAGAAGTTGGAAAGAGGGTGAGGATAAGAATGTGTGTCTTTTATTTGAAATTAATAATTAAATGGCTTATTTCCACTCTCAACTATGAGTAGAATTATTTATTTTTTAAATTTGTTTATGATAAAGCCATCCATTTATTCAAAAAGTATTAAATAATTTCTCCAAAAAACATTTAAGGAGCAACAAATCCTAATAGTTAACACCGATTTATTACTTTACCCACATTTTTCCACTTGGTTATCACAACAGCTTGATGATGTGATTGCAGCAGGTAATTTTTGTCAACAAATGAAAAAACTGAGATTCAGGAAAGTCAAGAAATGTGTAGATCATAGAGACAGGAAGTCAAAGGCAAAATTTAAAACCAGGTCTTCCTGACTCTACTTACTGCACTCTCTCCCCTCAACAGTCTATGACACCATCCCTATCAACATGATGTTTAACATCTAGTATAGAGATCGGAACACATACAGGTACACAGATAAAAATAGATTGGGGAAAAGCCCTTCAGAAATCCTTTATCAATGCAAGAATAAAAATATGTCATGATTGGCCTATAATTAATAAAAACAAGCAGAATCTCAGTGATAGAAGGTCCAAACCTAT
This sequence comes from Pseudochirops cupreus, assembly GCA_028627135.1. NCBI lineage: Eukaryota > Metazoa > Chordata > Mammalia > Diprotodontia > Pseudocheiridae > Pseudochirops > Pseudochirops cupreus. The sequence continues at coordinate 482,674,829 of CM053581.1, forward strand.
GTTTGCCTTTTTGTGTGCTTAAATAAGAATTAGAAAGGATAATTACTACTCCAAATGATCTGATCCAGAGAAACTGTGGCATCAAAACATGGAGTATAAACATAGACTCATATAGAGAGGAGAATATTTTTTAGAGTTGATTGAAATTCAAAGCCTAGAAGATGATTGTGAGCCATTGTCATTTGGAAAAGACAAACTCCTAGCATTCATTGGGGAGGAACTCTCAGGATTTCAGCTTTTTTATCTGATATTTTGAGAGTAGTTATGGAGATGAAGAGGAAGAAAACTATCTTTGGGATGCATGGGAGGAAAAGGGATGTTTTTAAGATAAAATTACATTATGAAAAAGAAGCAAAAATTAACTGCTTGTGATCTTGGAGGTTATTGTGATGCTCTAGGCATAAGTGGAGTTTTTAGTTTTAATGTCCTTTTCTATATTCTTATTCAGCGATTACAGGAAACTCTGAGTAGGCAGAATGTAATTTCAAGAAGATGGAACAAGGGTCAGCAAATTCTCCTGTTCCAAAAGCAGCCAGCAGTTCAAAGCAATGCCCATATGCACCACTTATCTCTTGTTTTGTCATTTTATAAGAAATGTGACTATAAAATAATATGACATTTCTTTTACAAACATAACAGTACTATACATCAAAGTAAGTTTTGTCCCCATCTACGTAGTGACCTTGAGTCATTGTGTTATTATGTGGCTTAAGGAAGGAATTCCCTTCTCAGCCAAAAGCTCCCAAGATACTAACCATTTAGCTAGTAAAGTATGTTTAGTGGAAGCTCACTCAATCAACTGACATAACTTTGTGGGGGAGGAGGAGCATTGTATTTAATGTATTTAATACGCATGTGTATTGTCGGGAAATTTATAGCTCAACATAAATAGCTATTTAAAAAGTATTTCTGTAGATTTAAAATTCAATTTTTAATAGTAATTTAATAGTAATTATTTCTATAGCTTTAAAATTCAATTTTTAATAGTAATGATATTTACAGACTCTCCTAGAGTCTATTTGGGCTTACTTGAAACAAAGACACTCACTTTTTACCAACTTCAGTCCTTGAACGTGAAAGCAAAAGAAGGAGGAGGAGTTGAGAAAAGTAACATCAAGACACGGTCAGAAAAAAAATGGGGAAGTGAGGCAAAATGTAATCTCTTCTAGCTAATGATGAGAGAGGCAGAGAAGGGAATGAGAGTGGGAGTAGGAAAGAGACAAAGAGAGGGAGGAAGAGACAGAAAGGGAAATAAGAGAAACAAAGAAAAAGAGACAGAAAGGAGAGACAGAAACAGAGACAGCCTTATCAAGTCATTCTCTATAGCCCTATCGTTAATTTTCATCAGATCATATGTGCTTCAGTTTAAAAAAAAAAAGCCTCTTTTACGAGTTGTCAAATTGGACTTCTTGCTCTCTCATTTGCATGACAATCAGAGATTGTAAGGATCATAAAATCAAGTAGAAATAGAAGAGACCTTTGAGGTCTTCTAATCCAACTCTCGCATTTCATAGTTGAGGCAATGAAGGCCCAGAGAGATTATGAAATGATTTGGCCATCATTATATAAATAATGAGTGACAGAGCCAGTATTTGATCCCATATATACCCTGTGTCCAAATCCATCAGGCATTCCACTATTCCATGCTGCCTCACAAACATCAAGCTAGTCCAGGAACCACCCTAGACATTATCTGATCCAATTCCCTCATTTTACAGGTATAGAAACTGTGGATCAAAAGTTCAAGTGACTTGTCCAAGGTCACACAAGTCATAGGTAGCAGATCCATTTCTTTTCAGTTACACTGGCTGCCTCCCACGCCTATAATTCACTCTGGCCTCACTTCTGCGTCTGCGTATTCATTATTTCTTTTGTATCTTTGCTCGGGCACCACCTTCTAAATGAAGTCTTTCAGTGATCCTCCCAGCTGCTAATGCCCTTCCCTGCATAAACTTGCCTTGTATGTATATAGTATATGTTGTATATAGACTTGTTTATATGTATATTATCTTTCCTCTAAGAGAATATAAATTCCTTGAGGGCAAGGTCTGTCTCACTTTTGTATTTGTGTCTCCAATGCCTAATACAATACCTGATATACAATAGGGGCTTAATAAATGATTATTGTGGGATTAATTGTTCCTCACTGTCACCATGAGGATTAAGTGGAAAAAAGTACCTTATGTACTTTCTGAACCAAATGGGTGGGGAGATGGGGTTATCCCTATAAAGAGAACGAGAGGATTTTAAATTAAGAAGACCTTATCCTTCATATTTTGAAAATTAAGCTCCATGTTCAAACCAGTCACATGGCCAAGAACTTTACCCTTTTTTCTAGGACCTACAATCTGGACTGAAGCTAGGAAATAGAACATTATTAAGCATCCCATTCCAAATAACCAGAAGGTAACAATATGTCATTTGGTCATCACAATATTAAGCCTCTTGTAATAATATATGTACATTTACGTGAAATTGCTTTTTTGAAATGACCTTCAAAACCTGTATGCATACTTAGAGATATCCAAATTGATGGGAGAAAACATTGTTTAATTTTAGGGAACAGGCCAAAGTCTTTCCAAAAGCCTGACGATTGATGTGGATGATCAAACCTGATACTACTTTTTTCAGGTCAAAAGCAACAAAACTGAATTTATTATGTCCTATGCAAATTGCTTCAGAAAGTCATTACTAAAGGAATTCCTAAAATGGTCCTGAGTACTAGCAGCAACATTGGAATCGGCATGAGGTTTCCAAGATAACTGCTTTGTAAGTTATAAATGGATCTATAAGTTTTCATTTGTTAAAAATAAATCTCTTGTTCTATGCACACAACAGCTACCCGCTAAAATGCAGCAGCTACATTTGTATTTCAGAGGTGACTGTGTTTCAGTCCTGGATGAAATGATTCCTATACATTACATGTAACTTTGTAGGAATCCTTTGACAAGATTCAAGATAAATGTAAGTTTCTCTCATTAGTAGTACATATTAAGAGTTCTTTCTCATTATGAAATAATTATGTGCTTAGTAGAGAGATTGAAGCATGTTTCGATATACTTTTAATACTATTTGATGGGAGATATTTGTCAGTGATGCTATTATTTTTTGCATAATTAAGTAATGAAGCAATTAGCTCAGCAGGAACATGTCAGCTAAATAGTGGTTAAAAACTTGTGATGAAATGGAATTGTTTCTCATTTGCTGATGTTATTATTTCCCACTTAAACACCCAAACAAACTGTCTTTGAATTTTGAAGAGGTGGAATCCATCCAAATAGAATGCTTAAGACAGATCAAATGGCAAAATCCCTTTACTTTTGGCAAAATAGTGAACAGAAAGGTGGCCAGTTCAAGGAAAAAAGGCCCTGTCACACAGAGGCTTTTCTTTTGAAACCCTGTATACATGCTCACACTTTTCATGTAAACCATTAATTTCATCAGTTGAAATCTACTGAAATGAAGTCATTGCTTACTGTATAAAGATACAGAAAGAATTTAATTCTTTAAGTCTTTGACATTTAAACAGTAGCCTACAGCCACAATTTCCCTGACTTTTTCTGGGCTTTGGGGAAGTAGAAGAGTGGATTAATTTGATCTAATCACCTTGTAGGTGAAAATATATCCTGGGAGGGAAAACTTTACTAAGTCAGGTTTTGGCAATAAGCTCTTGGTATTTTAAGATGATTTAAGTGTTCAAAGTATCTTTATCCCTATCAGTAGTCGGGCCTGAGAGTGAACCATCTCACTATTTCCACCCTCTGTCTGAGAGATTAACTGATATGTGGTCTATGCTGAGCATTGAAGTTAAAGACAAAAGTTGGGCATGTGTCACAAAGGAGAAGACTTCACAGGCACAGTTCCGGAACACACTCAGAGAATAGGTCTTTTGACAAGAAGACAGAAACACCTTTAAGATTGAAGACAAATGAACCAGTTGCTATCAATAAAGACAAAGCAGCAGGGGGAAAAAACCTATAGATATGTGTTGAGTGCATTGAAAAATCAAAAATAGGGGCAGCTTGGTGGCGCAGTACATAGAGCACCAGCCCTGGAGTCAGGAGAACCCAAGTTCAAATCTGACCTCAGACACATAACACTTACTAGCCCTGTGACCTAGGTGGGACCTTAGGCAAGTCACTTAACCAATTATCCTGCCCTCCCCCCTCCAAAATGCAAAAAAAAATAAAAATAAGGCAATCTAGGCGAAAATTGTAAGTTTTACCCATGTCTTATGTTTGAAAGCCCCATTTGGTAGTGACTTTAAAAAATAGTACAATTATAAAAAGTATGTTACTAGTATGAATATAAGCCACTCCTCAATAAAAGTCATACCTCCCTTTCCTTGAAAGGAAAACAATATAAAATATTTACAAATATAAAAATTGTATATGTACATGTGTACATATACATTGATTCTGTATATGAACATATAAAGTTCAGCATTTGTTTGAACATATACATGCATACATATGGAATCCTTCTATGAAATACATACGCACAAACATATATGGAGAAAGAACAATGGATGATACATATAGATGGATGGATAAATAGATAAATAGAATGATAGCTAGATAGAGATAGATCTAGAGATAGAATTTCAAAGTTGGAAGAGATCCTTATCTAGTCTAACCTCTAACTGAAGAAGAATTTCTTCTATATCATACTTAACAGTGGTGATCTAGCATGAGAACGACCAGTGAAACAGTGCCTACTCTACCCCAAGGCAGCACTTCCCCTTTCAGATAGCTTAAATTGTTAGGAAGTATTTCTTTATATCAAACCTGCTTTTGCCTCTTGGCAGTTTCTACCCAGTACTTCTAGTTCCTATCCTTTAAGGTAGAACAAAACAAATCTACCAACAAGCCCAGGTAATCTTCCTTCCAAGACTTGAAGTCTGTTATCGTGGCCTCCTCAAAGACCTCTTTTCCAGGTCAAACCTTCCCAATTCCTTCAACTGATAGTTATACAACATGAAGCAGATGCCCTTCATGATCCTACTTGCCATCCTCTGGGCAATGCCCTTCCTAAAACATGATACCCAGATTTGTTCTGATTAGGGTAAAGTGGAGTAATGGAACTATCACCTTTTTATTCCTGGAAGTTTAGCAAATCTTTATTCAGTCTAAGTTTGCAGTAGCATTCTTGGCTCTCATACTGTACTAAAAAATAATTATGTGAAATGACCATATTAAAAGTCATTGGGAAAGCATTTTAAAACATTTTTTCCATTCAAATAAATGTTTTATTCATTTTCATCATCACTGCTCTCTTCTTTATGAGGTTTTTTGTTCTCTTTTCCCCAAAACTTCCCAAAGAGTATCTCCTTCCTGCCTCCCTGCTGTTTATCATTTCAGCTAGTTAATAACTGCCCTTTTAAAATGAGTTGCATCTTAAATCACCACTGATAGATTTTTTTTCTAGTAGTCTATGTTTTTACAACCCAAATAAAAATATAGTACACCTCCTTGAATTATCTCAAAAGGAATAATAATTCATGGGACTGCTACATTCAAAGGATTATATCATCCTTTAAGGAAAACTACAAAAGTACAGTTAAGTTCCTTGTATCCCTGAAGTCTAATCTATCTATCTGTCTATAATCTGATATCTGTATTTCTATCATTTAATATCTGTCTGTCATCTATCGTGTAATATCTTTTTGTTGTTAACAGGGTTCAATCATTTTTCAGTCGTATATAACTCTTTGTGACCCCATTTGGGGGTTTCTTAGCAAAGATACTAGAGTGGTTTGTCATTTCCTTCTTTAGCTCATTTCACAGATTAGGAAACTCAAGCAAACGGGGTTAAGTGACTTGCCCAGGATCACATAGCTAGTAAGTGTCTGAGACCAGATTTGAAAATTGGTCTTTTTGACTCCAAGTCTAGTGCTCTACCTACTATGCCACCCAACTGCCCCTCATCTAATATCTATCTATTATCTAATATTTATCTATCATCTATCTATCATCTACTATCTATGTCTGTCTATTTATCCTTTTTTTGCTCGATCTAGATATCAATATCTCACATAAGAATTATGTATTTATTTACATATTCATGCACAAATGACAAATACATCTATGTAATATATAAAAATAAATCCATATGTATGTATATATCACATACAATTTATTTTTTTTCCTTTCAAGGAAAGGAAAGCCTTTATTGGAGAGTGGCTTATATTCATACTAGTAATCTTAAGTTACAGTTTCTCTCTAATTATAGCAATGTCTTTTGTATAGGGTCATTGAGTTTTTTGTTTTGTTTTAGAGGGAAGGAGGTCCATTCCTGTTATTTCTTCCATTATTGAAAACCTCATTCAGGTCAGCAACTCATGTGTAATTTATAGTCTTTTCAAGAGTGGTCTGAGCACTCAGAAGCTAAGTGATTTTCCCAGGGTCACATAACTGGTGTTTCAGAAGCAGAATTTGAAGTTTTCTTGATTCCAGGACTCGTCCTTTATCGACGATTCCATGCTATCTCCCAACAAATTCTCTTAAATAAGGTTAAAATGGGTTATTCATAGATTTTTGAATAATCCAGGTTTTAAGGGGAGAAAAACATGAACAAATGGACAAATTGTACCCTATATTTAAGCAAATATGGTATTATTTTACAATGTCCTTCCCTAAATCCCTCTTTTGTGTTGCATCTAAGACAAGATGCTTACTTGCCTACGTCTATGTCAGATTAATTGGCACCATTTTTTGCCCATTTTAATAGAGTAGAGGTTAGAGAGCTGAAACATCAAGGTCAAATCCTTCACTTTGTCAGTTAAACTTGAGGTGAAAGGTGGTGACTCGGGAATTCTTAAAGGAAGGCACAAAAATAGAGATCTAGTCAATAAAGAATTTCTTAGTGCAATAGTTCAGGTCAGCTATTACCATAAAATATATTAATTTCTCTGAAAATGGGAACTATGAGACAGATTATTGGATGTTCATAGAAGAGACTCCTAGGAGCAGCTCTGTTCAAGGTCATATAAAGAGTCAATTTGGCTTAAAAGAGGCAGGGAATTTTCCTTATTTTGTGTTCCAAAATAATTTGGTTTTGTGGATTTGAGAAGGTAAGAAATGTGGTTTTTAATGTATGGCCAATTATGTAAGATGATGTATGTTCAGACCTAGCCTCCAAAATATCCAGTCCTTTTCAGGAACCTCGAAACTCCATTGTATTGTGGGCACAGGGGGAAGGGGGGAGAGACAAACAGAGAGACAGAGACAGGGATTGAAAGAACATTCAAAGGATTACATAGAGATGAAGTGGATCATGGATGCAAGTGGAGAAGGAATGCTTTTGGCAAGGAGAGAGTCACCTCTTCCTCAGAGATAAGAGCAAGGGAGATGAGAATGGGGACCACAGTGGAAGGATACTGTAGTGTGGAGTAGGAAATATGAAGAAGTTCACAGTAGATGGCCTCTGTTGAAATTAAGTAAGGAAAGAATAGCTCAAGAGTCTTGAAGACAGAAGATTTAAAATAGTCCCTATGAGTGAGATTAGATTTTAGGCAGAGAAAAATAAGAGGTCAGTAATTTTTCTGGCATTGGACACAGAGCAAAATAAAGTAAAAAGGAAACTTGGGAAGAATTCTGAAATGTGGATCTTCTTTTACCTCTTTAGGAAACTTCCCATTCAAAAGTGCTATTCAAACATTTGAGCAGTTGAACATAAAGGTAAAGAAACAGCAAAGCTACTTCTTTGTCACACATGCCAAAAACATCCCTTTAACAGGATATGTATGTCAAAACTCTAATTCTTCTCTTACCTTCCTTTTAAAATATGGCACCTAGTCTGACCCAAGTGATGTGTTTTAACCCTTCTCATTAGCTTGATTGCTATTAATGTGATACAACCCTCTGGAAACTGTATTAAATTATGACCTTCCTGTTCTTGAAAATGATGGGCTACTGAACATTTAATCAGAGCTCTTGGTTGGAAATCTCACTAGAAATAGCCAAATGGTAGATTCTCTGAAGTTTCATCAGAATGTATACCAAATATCATAGAAAGACACAAGTTCACAAGAAAAAAATTAAAAACCAGGAGAAAGGGAAGGTAACTAGACATCAGTAAATGTGTCAGTATAATCATGGGGTCCCAATAAGGGAATTTATTAAATTCAGCTCACTCACCCTTGGAACCAATAAGTTTGCCTGTTTTATCAAATGTCTTTTAGATGTATCACAATATATATATTTGCCATTTAGCAAATGCAGTGTTGGAAACTAACAAATACTTCACAAAGAGAGATTTAAGAGATTTTTCTACCTTCATGGGATGGGGCCTGTGACATAACCTTAGCATTACTAAGACTAATAACCCCACTTTATTTCTTTATGTTCACATATCAAGTGATTTTCATATTCGAAAATGGAAGGGAGAGAATATACTTGATAGAAATCCTGTCTACACATATGCTTCATACCACTTTTGACACATCCATTTTTTAGACTTATGGATATTTTAAAGGTAGCTTTTTTAATAACATCAAATGCTTTCAAAGATTGATTATTCAGTGGCATTTCTTCCTTTGCCTTTTGGTGATTTCAGCCTTCCCTGTGGTATGTGTTGATGAAAAGTCATGTAATATATTGAGTCTTCACTGAAATTTATTGTCCTTTTTTAAGGTGACACATATAAATATCCCAAATGAAATGTTGGCATCACCATCAGAGTGCTAAAATATGTCATCGTTTCTCTCCAGCAAATTCATATTTTACGTGTGTGTGATGTGATATTCAGGCTTAATAAATACACGATAAGGAGAAACGTAAATGCCAGCAGGCTTCATTGAGCACTTTCATTAAATGGCTGCACTGCCCAAAAAGACATCTTCAACATGAGACATTGTAAACCCCATGCACCAACATTATGTCATTACATATACCTAAATGATTTATATTTACAGAAATGTATTTGCTTACAAAGCAGACTAACAGTGTCATCCAGAGTCTCTCAAATACCAAAAAAAGAGCTTCTTATTTGTGGATTAAATAATATCCAATGTGTGCTAGCTAGAACTAGAAAAAATGACTTTTCTTTCCATTTCTGGTTCCATTACTAAATTTCTGATAATTCCTTCCCAGTTACTATAGAAATTTATCCAGGGAAATTATGGTGTGGTATTTCAGCAGCGTGAGGAAAAAGAAGGGCAGCTAACTGAGGGGTGTGGGTTCTGAAAACTAAGTGGACAAATGGGAGGTTCAAATTACCCAGAGAGATCAAATGACTTCCAGCAGCCTAAAGTTCCCATATCTTTCCTTTGGGGCAGCTGCCTGGTTAACCTTGTAGATCCAATTATCTGGATTCTTTATAGATCTGGCACTAGATCATTCAGAGGACTCTCATCTTGGCACCCCACTGCACATCCTATAATGTGGCATCTATGCAGAGCACCTGGGGGAAGTGTAATGAGATGGTCTTTCTGGAACAGCTGTTTCAAGCCCTGCACATTCCCAATTCCCTAGAGTCAGGCAGACAAGAAGAAAGTGATTTCAAGCCAAGTGTTTGAGTTCTCTTCCCACTGACTTGCCTTTAGAGATTCATCCCCTCCATGCCTTTGTATAAATCACACCGATAATACCCTTTTTCCACCCTTTAAGAGCCTATGTCCCTCTGGGTGCAAAATTCCTACTGACTTTAATTGGACTTCACCGTGTGAGTTTGAAGACACACACCAGGAGAACCGGTCACTGTGGCCCAAGTGGCCTTCAGATGAAAGGCATGACTGTATATAACTTCAAAAGTATTATTGTTTAATATTCATGAAACTACATACAAATGGAAGACAGGAATTATCAGTAACATAATTTCATAATAATGTTGGGTGGGTAAAATGTTTGGCAAGATCTTTTGTCAAGGGGGAAGCTTATTAAAACTTAAGTGTTTTACTTTTTTTTTTCTACACATTTTATGCTTTTTTTGGTCCAGGCCTATTATTTCATTGGTATATTGAATCCCTGGTAAGGATACTCCCTCTACCAATATGAATTAGCAGTTACTCTACAACTATAGTCTTAAAGAGTTGCCTGAAGCATGAAGAGATTAAGTTATTTGCCCAAGATCACATAAGCAGAATATATAAGAGGAAAGATTTTAATTGTGGGTTTCCTCACTCAGAGGCTACAACTTATTCTACTATGCATGCTTCCTCTATTTATACTTTATAGTCTAAAACTGGCATTAATGAAAAAAAAGATCCTGTTAAAAATAGAAAATGTTGAGTATTCTGAAAGCAAAGAGGATACTGTACTCTCAACCCTTCCTAGCAGCACATAGCCAGAAAGACCACCATTGTAGTTTCTTAGCAAGAATAAGAATCTTCAAAAACTTATTTTGCCCACGTCTGGTCAGAGAAAATTGCCGTCTTTAAATGAATTTCTCCTTAACCCACACAATAAGACCACATACACACACACACACACACACACACACACACACACACACAATTGGATCAAGATTTAAATGAATACAAGGATTTGTAAAGCTTCCTACTATAGCATTTCAGTTTCTCCTAGGCCTTGAGAGTATAAAGCTATTTGCCAGCTCCTTTTGATCTTAATTACCTATCTATTTTTCCAGTGATTTTCAGGATCAAAGTAATGGACTCTGGCCAAAAAGAGAAATCCTCACCTGTATATGAAGAAAATTTCTTATTGTCTAAAATATTATATATGAAAGTATTGGGATGGGAGTAAAGTAGTTTTATTCCAGCCATTTGTATAGGATTCTCACCTCTGAATTCTTCTCTTTTATGCATAGCATGTTCTGATTTCTGTTTAAAGTTGTTTTTGTCGATAATTGTAACTTATGAAACTTTTCTCATTATGAGGATAGGTGAAGGGAATACAAATGTATATATACGTATACACACATATGTCTATGTAGGAGGATTTATATATGTGTATGAAAACATATCTGAGTATGTGTATATATGAGTACATAGGGGGCACAGGATCAATTGAATAGGAAGGGACGATACTTTAAAAGGTGAAATTCTGAGGTGGGAGAGAATTAGAATGAGAGGAGACAGGGAGAGACAGAATGGGGTCAATCATCTCATATAGAAGAGGCAAAGGATAATTGTTACAATGGATGGGAAGAACAGGAAGGCAAAAGGGAAAGGGTCAACCTTACTCTCATTGAATTTGGCTTAGGGAAGGAATGACATAAACTCTAAACTGGGTATCTTGCCACACAGGAGAGTAGGGGGGATGGGGATGAGAGGTGGGATGATGGAGGGGAGGGCAG
>CM053581.1:482686584-482718165 GCA_028627135.1 Pseudochirops cupreus
TTTTCCCAGCAATTTTTGTCAAATAATGAGTTCTTATCCCAGAAACTGGGGTCTTTGGGCTTATCAAATAGTGTATTACTATAATCATTGATGATTGAGTCTTTTGTACCCAATCTATTCCATTGATCCACTACTCTGTCCCTTAGCCAGTACCAAGCAGTTTTGATGACTGCTGCTTTGTAATACAGATTAAAATCTGGTAATGCTAGGCCACCGTCCATAGCATTTCTTTTCATTAATTGCCTTGATATTCTGGACTTTTCGTTCTTCCAAATGAATTTTGTTACTATTTTTTCTAGTTCTATAAAATAATTTTTGGGTAGATTGATTGGTAGTGCTTTGCAAATCTTAAAGAGCTATGCGAGTGCTCTAAAGTAATCGTGAGGATCATGATGATAATAGCCACATCACTGTTGTCATTATTATCACCTTTCATGTTTCAGGGAAGCACAAGATCATAGTGGTAGTGGAGTTTTCTTTTTATTTCCTTTTATTTTATCATTGTACAGAATTCCCAGTACAGAAACAATCTCCCACCAATACAGATCAGTAATTCATTTATAGGTTACAATTAGAAATTTGGTCCTAGAATTAAAATGTAAGGTAGGTCAAAGGCACAAATTTACTCCAAGTCTTCCTGACTCAACTCAATGGCTCTCTCTCTCTCTCTCTCCCTCTTTCCCTCTTCTTCTTCCTCTCCCTCTTCCTCTCTCTGTCTCTCCCTCCCTCTCTTTCCCCATCTCTCTCTCCTCATCTCTCTGTTTATCTCTCTCTCTAGCTCTCTATCTGTGTATCTCTCTCTAGCTCTCTCTCCCCACCTCCTCCTTTCTCTCTCTGTCTCTTTATCTCCCCACCTCTGTATCCCTCTCTGTTTCTCTGTCTCTCTCTTTTTTTCTCTCTCTCCCTGTCTCTCCCCCTCCCACCCTCTCTCTCTCTCTCTCTCTCTCTCTCTCTTTCTTTCTCTCTCTCTCTACCCCCCTCTCCCTCTCCCTCTTCCTCTTTTTCTTCCTCTCCTTCTTCCTCTCCCTCTTCCTCTCTCTGTCTCTACTTCCCTCTCTCTCCCCATCTCTCTCTGTTTATCTCTCTCTCTAGCTTTCTCACTCTCTCTCTCTCTCTCTAGCTCTCTATCTGTATCTCTCTCTCTCTAGCTCGCTCTTCCCCCTCTATCTCTCCCCCCTCCCCCTTTCTCTCTCTCAGTTTCTTTATCTCCTCCCTCTCTGTATCTCTCTCTGTTTCTCTCTCTCTCTCTCTCTCATTGTAGCTCTCTTTCTCTCCCCCTCCCACCCCTCCCTGTCTCTCTCTCTCTCTCTCCCTCTTGTTCTCTCTGTCATTTCATGATGCCTCTCATTTAATCTTATTTTACATGGGAGAAAATGAAAAACCCCATATCAGCTTCTAAAGCAGGAAGCTCTTAAAAGTGAAGCATGGTCATGGGGACCTGCAATATCATAAGCAGGGAAGGAAAAGGATTAAAGATCCCTTCGTCACAGTAAAGAGGGAAATGTGGCAAACCTCGACTGCAGCAAATTGTTCTTCTGTAGAAAAGCCCATTTTAGAGAACAGAAAGGTTTTACATATTCTGCTGACCTGAGTTCTTGGCTTCTGAATGCCCTTTCCACCTTGATTTTATTTTCTCTGGCTGTCATGAGACTTTTCTTTTTTATTTATAGATGCCTAACATAGACTATTTCTTTCCTATCAAAAAGCAAACCCTTTTTTCCCCCGATTACAGAGTACATGGTGCAACTTGTTTGAAATGGTAGATGTTAACTGATTTTCTATACCTAACAGAAGGTGTTATAAGTTCATTGTTACTCTTGGTTGGAAAGAGGCAACTACAGATAGATGAAAAGGACTTCAAAGTGGGAGGGGATGCTGAGTGATAACTGGAGATAGAGACTTCAAAAGTGGCAATGGTAAACAAGGAGTAGGCTGATCCTTCTTCCATGGCTCAGTACATAAGAAATAATATCCATTACCAATGAGAATGAACAGAAATGAGGTGTCTTCAGGAGAAAGCCAAGTTTGCATGACCACCCGAAAAAGAAGGAGCTTAAGGGGTGAGATCTATGATGGAGAGTATGATAATGATAGAGTGGTTTTCTAAAGGGCACATTGAAAGGTGGGGAGCTGGGCAGCTAGGTGTGAGGTGGATAGAGTACTGGGCCAGGAGTCAGGAAGATCCATATTCCTGAGTTCAAATCTGGCCTCAGATACTTACTGTGTGACCCTGGGCAAGTCACATAACCTTGTTTGCCTTAGTTTCCTCATCTGTAAAATGAGTTGGAAAAGGAAATGGCAAACCACTTGAGGGTCTTTGCCAAGAACATCCCAAGTAGGGTCACAAAGAATCACTACTGAGGACGGTTGGGGCAGGGGATGAATTAGCTAAGAATTATAATACAAGGAGAAGTAGCAAAGGGAAGGAATTTTTACCTTGATAGACAGTAACTGAAACCCAGGGATGAGAGAAGCAGAAGGCAGAAATTTGCTAATGGGAGGAAAGAACTTTTTTTAGAGTACTTAGCAAATCACTCTATCTTTACAGGTAAAATATTAGTATCACATCAACACAGGATATAGACCTGGATGGCATTTTAGAGGTCATCTAGTCCACCTCTCTCATTTTGTGAATCAGGAAACTGAGTCTTAACAGAGAAGTTATTGACTTACTCAAAATCAAAGAGGTAATAAGTGACATTGCCATGATTTAAACCCCAGGACTCTGACTGGAGAAGTAGTGTTTTTCCCACTACACTACCATAGAAGGAAATAGGGAAACCAATTGAAAGGAAGCAACTATGAAACATGGAAAAGGAGTTGGTACAAACTGAGACAGAAAAAGAGAACCTAGAAAGAGACAGTATATAAAAACGTATGAGAAAAAGAGTAGAAATGGAAGTAAAAGAGAAAGAAACTAAGCCACATTTATTGCCTTTGGACACTACTAGAGAGAAATGATTTCTGCTTAATTCTGTTTTTTTTTTTAATTGGCAAGCCTTTTTAGAAACTGAGCAGGCATTTTAAAACAACAAAATATAGACTCGTACCTTAGAAAGCCCTAAAGAACTAGCCTTTAAGATGCATTTGCATTACCCCTTATTAGAATTATTTGTAATACTTTTTAATTTTTTTTTTTGCTTTTTGGAGGGGAGAAAGCAGGACAATTGGAGTTAAGTGACTTGCCCAAGGTCACATGACTAGTAAGTGTTAAGTGTCTGAGGACATATTTGAACTCAGGTCCTCCTGACTCCAGGGCCAGGGCTCTATTCACTGTGCCACCTAGCTGTCTCATGAATTATTTGGCATACTTTGATAATATATGTAGGTTTGTTGTTGTTGTTGTTTTTTAATGTAGGCATGGATTTCATGACTAAATAGAATTCCTATAAGGAGATTCCTTCTACCATTATAGACTGGCACTTAATCTGAAATTTACAATCAGTCCAACAAGAGATTAAATGGCAGAGGTGGGTTTTCAATCCAAGTCTTCCTAACCATGAAGTTGGATTCATTCCACCATATTTTGTCTTAAGCTAATGTTAAGCCTAAGATAATTAATCAGAAATATTCTAACCAAACAGCCCATTCTGTAACTTGCCACTTGTCTTTTTAAAATTCTGATGTGTGCCTTCTCTAACAACAAAAGTCACTCAAATTCACAATTAAATTTTCTAAAGAAAACTTTTTATCACAGATCTTAAAGAGGCTTTAGAAATTAATCTCCCATGTAATCATATTAATAAAATTTCTTATAGTTGGCATTTTGGTGTCAAACCTAGTGAAAAGTCAAATAGTGAAAATGAGCAATCAGAGATACTTTCTTTCCCCATTTCAATCAATATGTGCAGCTTCGTGCCTGCATTCATATTGCTTGGTGTTATTATGCCAGGAATGTATCATTGCATACACATTCACACTAATGTAGTGGGTTTTGTTATTCTGTGGAGTTATCAGTAATGTGAATATATTCTGAACTGGAATTCACCGAACTGAGGATAAACTGCTAAAAATAGGATGGTCTAAGTATAAACAACAGAACATCATAGTCTTACCTACTTTAGACATAAGCACATGTCATATGAAAACACAGAGGTGAAATAAAATATTTCTCTGCCAATGGGGAAGGGTATTTCTTCAAGGGATAAAGGAAACTATTAATCTTCATTTGACTTAGATAGAATAAACCTCATTTTTATGAGTCCATAAAAACCAGATAAAAGAAAAATGTAGCTCCAGACCAATGTCTGAGTTGGATGTCATATATTGAGTACAATTTCAAATAATAGTGAAGAAAGTTCTCTACTTTTTTGTCTTAAACACTCTTCGGCCTTTCCTGAGCTGTAAAAATAACACATGCACACACACACATACACACACGCACACACTTTTTTCAAAATTTCTTCATACTTCAGAACTCCAGTCTAATTAAATTGTGGCAGTTAAATGACTAGGGGGTGAAGTGATGGGAGGGGAAATAGGCTGAAATGTGTTTGATTTGGGATTCTTGACTATCTTGATGGCCAGGTTTTTCTATAGGTAAGTGATCATTTTGATAAATGAGAGGCAAGATAGCTTAGTGATGGAGTTGGCCTTGGTATTAGGAAGAACTGGGTATTTGACAGGTCATTTAACATCTTGGTTTCCTGGACAATTATCAAAAACTGTATGATGTAAGAACAGGTGCAGATCTATGTTGATAAGAGGAAGTTTTCTCACTAGGAATTCCCCAAATCAACAAAATCACATATATGATCTCGCTTTGCCCCTACCATTCCCCACCACCACCAAAAAAAAATCATATTTAGAACTAGATGGAATCATAGGAATCATCATTTTACAGATGAGCAAGCTGAGGCTCAGAGAAATTAAGTAATTTGCCCAAATTTACACAGTAAGTAGAACTTGAATTTCAACCCAGATCATCTGGATGGAAACCTAGTTGTTCCATCCATCTAGGGCAGTGGTTCTCAACCTGTGGGTCGCGACCCCTTTTGGGGTTGAACAACCTTTTCACAGGGGTCACAGGGGTCGCCTAAGACCATTGGAAAACACATACTTCTGATGGTCTTAGGAACCGAGACACTGCTCCTCTATCTGTCTCCAGTAGGGTCTGCCCACATGCAGATACACCCACATACAAGTATTAAAGGGTCGTGGCATTAGGAAAGTTGAGAACCACTGATCTAGGACTTCTGAAACTTTTTCAACTCATGACCCCTTCAGCACTTCTTAAACTGTGAGGTTATGCCCCTTACGGTTTAAGAAGTGCTATACCACATATGCAAATATACTTAATAATTCTGAAACAATGACATCATAACTAATTCCATAATTTCATTATGGTCATAGATCTCACAATCATTGGCACCCATATTTAGAACTAGAAGAAATCTTAGAAGTCATTTAAGTGAAACCCCTAAATTTACAGATGAAAAAAATGAGACCCAGAGAGGTTAAGGGACTTTCCTAGTTCATACAGGTAGCAAGTTATATGTTATATTTGCCAAATGGAAAGTAAGCCCCTTGATGGAAGGGAATGTCTTGCTTTTTGTCTGTGAATCCTCAATACTAAGCATAGTGCCTGGTCCATAGAAGATGGTTGTTAAAAAGCTTCCAGATTGATTAATTGATTAAATGTCAGGGCCTAGCTTTTGAACCCAGGCCCCAACTCCAGATCAAGCCTTCTTTCACAGCATGTGATTTGAGTGCATAAAAATTTATAGTAAATCATAGCAATTAGTTTTATTGTGCCTTTTTATGATACTTTCCCATATATTTGGATTTTTATAATCTATCAGGTTGGAAGAGCAAGCACTACTATCCCGGTTTTATAGATGATGTGTTTACAAGTGATGCAGGTACAATTTAAGTAATATGTCAAAGGTGACATAAGTTAATGGTGGATATGATATCAGGACCCAGGTCTTCTGGCTTCTATATGTCTCTTCTCACTGCACTATGCTAACTCCAACTAGTGGGGAAAAGAAAGGAAGAAAATAAGCATTTTTATGGAGCCTATTATGTTCCAGGCATTGTACCACACATTTTTACAGATATTGTCTCATTTAACACTCACAACAACCCTGAAAGGTTGATGCTATTATTTTTATTCTCATTTTACCACTGAAGAAACTGAGAAAAACTGAGGTTAAATGACTTGCCCAGGGTCACAAAGTTTCCAAAAACTGCATTTGAATTCAGGTCTTCCTAAATCCAGGTGCTCTACTCATTCCACTATTCCACAAACGTGCGTTTAACTTCCAACTAGCATCGTAATTTGTTCTTTTACCTTCTAAATTAGAGACTTGATTAATATTTCATACATTTTTAAAGGGTTTTAAAGATAACCCTTGTCCTTATCCTCAAGTCACCTATTCTCCATTCCTTAAGATACATTGACCTCCTTTAGCTCTATCCCGTTGTATGGTGGATATAAATCTGGACTTGAAGTTAGGCAGAAGTCATCTATCATTAAATGTCAAAAGCAGAACCTCCAGGCCTCTGCTTCATGCTGAGGATTTGTGGGATGAAACACTTAACCTCTAAGTGCCCTAGGCAGCTCTTTAAGGCTAAAAGTTGTGCTGCATTTGAATCTGCATGGGTGCAGTTGGCTTCCTGTTAGAAGTTCCTTACACTAATCACACATCCTTAATCAAAACAATAACAACAGCTCCGTTCCCAAAGGAAAACAACGCTCTCCAGGAATACTCAATATTTCCATTCTCTCCTAACTCTATCATTAGACTCTTTCTTTTCCTTTACTAGAATATTCTTTTCAGTGAACGTCAGAAGAATGGGCTGCTGGAAAGTCACAAAAAGAGTTCTTTTGCCATTTTCAGTGGAAGGAAAATTGTCCATTTTCTCCTTGGCCACATAGTCAAATCTGTTAGCATGACAAAGACCAGAAAAGTATAGGTCAAGTGACTTTGTAATCCCAACTGTTCCTCAACTACATTCTGATCATTTGGGGGCCATACTTATGGGGGGACATGGTAACAATAAAAATCATCATCAATGGATTGAACGTGAAAGTAGCAGTTACTGAATAGAACCCCAGCTTTCCCTTATCAGTCCAAGAAGGGAGAAATGTTCTCCCTACATGTGACTCTCAATGGGCATAGATTTTTTCCCCAAGATCATGGAATCTCAAAAAAAAATGGTGTGCTCATCCTCTAGATTTTAATTCAGAGTACTTGAATTTGTTTTACTGGTTTGGCTCTTTGCCACAAATAAATGAGTCACTTGACTTCTTTAGGTTGTGGTTCCACCACTAAATAATGAGATAATTAGAGTAGTTGATCTCAGAGTCCCCTCCAGCTCGAAGTCCTATGTTTCTTTAAATCATCTGTTCTAACCTATACCTAAACAGGAATCTCTTCTACAATATTCCTGATAGGTGGTCATCCAGCTTCTATTAGATGACCCAGTAATAGAGAACTCAATAGTTCCTGAGGTGGGCTATTCCAATTTTGATGACTGTAAAATTCTTAGGAAGGATATCCACATCATAGTCTTTCAAATGGCTGACATCAGCTATCATGTCTTGTCTTTTCTTCAGAGTAACCACACTCCCAATTCCTTTAACAATCCTTGTATTTCACAGAAAGGCATCCAGCTTGTCAGTGTCCTTCCTTATAGGTGATGCCTAGAGTTGAACACAATATTTCAGCTGTGATCTAAATCAGGTAAAATACAGTGAGACTATCAACTCCCTTGTTTGGGCCATTTTGCTTCTATCAATCAATGAAGCTTGAAATTGAATTAAAATAAATTTAAATTGTCTGTTCTAGCTATCATATCATGTATATGACATATTAAATTTTTAATAAACACACACAAACACAAATGTCTACTTTATATACTCTGCTTTTTAGCTATGTCTTCCTCCATCCTATATTCAGCAATCAAGTAAGAGGGGAGAAGAATTGGACCTGTGATTCACCAATAACTTCAGAAACAGAAAGAAACCTAAGAGTAGAATCCTGTGCTACTCCACCAGACACTTCCTTCCAAGGTTAACATGGTTAACATTCAGCATCCTTCAGATATGACCCTTCAAGTTCTGAAGTTATCTATCTCTTCTTTATTTCCATTTTGTCTGTGAGGGCCTCATAAAGACTGTCAAATGCATAGCAGAAATCCAGGTATGCATGTCTATATCATTCCTCAGAACCACCACTCTAGTAACTTCATGAAAAAAGAATTTCCTTGATTAACTGTCTCAGAGATGACACCTATCTCCTTTCTAAATGCTCTCCAACCCATCACTTTATTAATGGACTGAAGTATTTTTCCATATGTCAAAGTCAAATCCCCTAGTTTATCACTTCCTTCTTCCTTTTTTGGGGGGTGTTGGAGACATTCGCCCATCTTCATTCCTTTGGCACCTTCCCTTTTCTCAATGATTTTTCATAGATTACTGACAACGTAGCAATCAAATGAGAAATTATTTCCGTGCTCTGGAAGGTAGTTCAATTGGGCGTAATGACTTGAATTCATCAAGATCAACTAGGTGTTCCTTTGACCTGGGTTTCAGTTCCCTGTTCATCATTTCTGTTCTAGAATTTTTAATCTGGATATATTTTTCTCCTTAAAGAAATAGAAGAAAAATAGGAATTGAGTTGTGCCTTTTCTGTGTAGTGAATAATTTCCTCTTCTACTTGAAGCAATTGTCCTAATATTTTTTGGTCTTCCTCCTACCCTAAGCATAGTTTAAACCAAAGAGCAACAACAATAAAAATTGTTTTATTCTGAGTTTTAGCATTTCTGACATTATTCTGACAATGACCTTGCTGTATGTGTGTTTTATATTTATCTCAGTTACCTGCCATTTTTTCATCTTCTATACATTTCTTTTTTCTTTTCTTTTTCTCTTTCTTCTCCCTTTCTTTTATCCTTCTTTCTCTCTTTCCGTGTTTTTTTTTTCTTTCCTTTCCTTTTTTTTTTGAGACTGGACCTTCACACACCACCCCCAACTCTCTGAGGCTGGAAATGTAGCTTCTACTCAACAAGCCTCATCCCACTACTGATTGATATAGTATCTTCGGCCTACTTTAGTTCTGACATGGGAAGGTTTGCCCTTCCTCAGACAACCTATTGGTCAGTTATTCCCAGGTGCTCCCTGTACTGGCGCTAGTCACAGTGCAGACATTCTTAGGACCTAGCCTGCCACAATTCTGAAGTCATGAACCCAGGCAATCCATCCTCCTCAGTAGCAGGGACTATAGGCATGTGTCACAAAGCCTGGCTTGTAAATTTCTTTATATAAATATAACTTGGCATACCTCCAGAAGACCTACAAACACATGTTATATACTTCCTGACAGAGAGAGAAGGGAAGGGGAGGAAATAAGTGGTTTTAGGTGACTACTATGACCCAGGTACTTTGCTAAGTGCTTTACAAATATTATCTCAGTTGAAGAGATGGACTCAAGATTGAGAAAGAAACATATTTTTGGACATGGATTCACTTTGTTTAGCTATGTTATGTTATAATTTTTTTCTTTCAGGTTTTTCTAAGGGAGAGGTTTTAGCAGCACTAATCTCTCCATCCAAAAAATCCATTGCAATATTTTTAATGCACAGTAGAAAACAGAAGCAATTTCATAAGGGAGCACAATTAAACAAGATAGTTTTGAAAGTAATATGCAGCAGCATTTATTGTATAATTTTAGAAATATTTACTGGAGATTCCTGTTTTTTGGTAAAATCCTCTTTCTTATTCTGCTGTATGTGTTCGGAATAGTGTCATTTGGTTTTAAAATTCAACTTAAATTTTTTTTAAAAAAAATCAAAAACAGAAACATGTTAAACCTAAGCATCTGCATAAATCTCTTTGAACCCTTTATCCTTCTTATCCTTATCAGAATCATGTTCTTATCATCAAAATTTCATCCTTAAGATCATCCTCTCTTTCTTGAGCCACTGTTCTTATTAGAATCTTAGACCACAAGATTCTAACCATCCTTTCAGTGAATTCTTTGAACTCTACATTTTCAAAAGCCAGGGTACATGTCCCTTATCTTTAAAAAGCTATAAGATGTAGTGGTCATTTCCTTCCAAGTTCCCTATCCTTTCTATTGTGGCAACCATTTTCTTTATATTTATTATAATCAGATCTAGAAGTGTAGTTGTACTCACAATTTCTTCAACCCTTTTAAGATTAAAATGATCATCAGAGGAGGTCTAGAATTTCCCACATGTTTTTTTTTTTAGCCAAGAATGATTGCCAGATAGCGGAAGTCCCTAATTATTATTAGCTTCCTATGCTAGCTTTGTCATCTACTTCAGAAACTAGCCATCCATTTCTTTCTCCTGGCATGGCAGTCATGTCTATGCTTGGGACACAATATGTAGTTTTCCTTCATTTCTCTTCACCCAAATATTCTATCTACACACTGCTTCTCCCTCTAGTTTATGAATTTCCTCATGGAATTATATCTCTATAATATACAGCACTATTTACCTCTTCTTACTCGATCTTTAAATAGGCAATAGTATTGTAGTTTTATGGGAAATTGGCAGACACTAAAGTAACATAAAAATATAAGGTGACGATTTTTTTTGGATTACTAAGGGTATACTAATAAATATTTAACAAACAGACTGGGGAATTATATAAACACATACTTTTAAGTTCAGTCTGCATTATTAACACTTTCTTAAGTCTAGAAAATTAACAAAACCATAAATCATGTCCTAAATTTTAGTGAGTGCTAATTTCTGAGATGCAAATGCACACACTTGAAAATTTAACAACTGACTTGTTAGTCAGTGCTCCGGCATACCCGTGTGCGTTACAATTGTGAGTCAAATCTTAGCGGTATAGATGTGTCTCCTCAAAATTCTTTTGACTTATTTTCTTCATAAAGCATCTCTTCCCATTCTTTTAAGTTATATTTTACTCTTCCCAGATAAGCCAAGAAGTAGGATGGTATTCTAACAATTCTCTTACCTTGCCTTCTAACAGGAATTTGTTGTTGTTCAGTTGTTTTTCAGTCATGTCCAACTGTTTGTGACTCCATTTAGGGTTTTCTTTGAAAAAATACTGGAGTGGTTTGCCATTTCCTTCTCCGGCTCATTTGAGAGATGAGGAAACTGAGGCAAACAAGGTTAAGTGACTTGCCCAGGGTCACATAGCTAGTAAGTGTCTGAGGTCAGAATTAAACTGGGAAGCATGAGTCTTCCTGACTCCAGCCTCAGCACTCTTTTCACTACGTCACCTAGCTGTTCTGTAAAAGGGACACCAACATCCATTTCCTACATGTGTCATTGTTATTTAGTACTGAAAGAAATACAAACACAATGCAACCTCTATGCATCATGGAACTTCTCACATTCCATGTTTACTAAAACTGATATCCTTTGTTTTCTGTGGCTCTCTCTGATGCCTCTTCCTGCTAACTGCTACAGCAGACTGCCTGTTTACTTTGCATACCCATTTGCTATGGAAGTATTCTGTTTTCTAGTGCATCCAAGAAAGATTCTTTTATAATGAACTTTCTCACCATTTTTCTTGATCTTTTCTGACTTTGCTCACATTATCTGTCATTCTGTGCCAAGATTTGGTTCCTATGCTCATTCTTGTCATCCCCTAAATGCAAACAGTAACTACCTTTTTTTCTGTTATTTGAAGGGAGGACATCCACTTTCCCCATTCTTTTGCTTCCTACCTTGTTTGTTCTCCTTGCTCAGATGAATATGCATCTCTTCATTGCGTCACTATCTGTCACATCCTGGGAGTGAGCCCAAGAACGATGTCAGTAAAGGTAGAGAGGAACTTTTTGCTTTATCTTTCTGGCATGCAGCAAATATTTATTATAATGACAGTGATGGTGGATATCCCCCCCCAAAATTTCAATTGTGATATAAATAAGGATAAACTATCAGTGTCCAAATTCTATATACATTTTGTTGACCAATCCTGTGCTGTAATAAGTTTGAATATCAGCATGTGCTTCCTGGTTTGTTCAAATTCTTATTTTCCTCCCAGGATGCTAAACACTCAGTACAGGAGCGATGATAAAAGTGAATCATTTTTACAGGATGTCATGCTTCATGCTCATGTGAAGCCTTCAATTAAGCAGTCGTTTGTCTTCTGACTAGAGAGAGATGAAATACCTTTGGTATACAGAAATGTCCTTTATAACCCTATCTTTAGTAACTGACACTGCAGAAACACTTTTTCCTCATATTCTCAAGGATCATTAATGTTAAGGATATTTAATCTAGTTTCATATGTGGTAAGGGGAGCAGAAACTGAAATTTTTTCCCTTGAAGCAGAATGAACTTTTCTAAGATTCTTTAAATTCTGCCCCTCCCCCATAAGTCAATGAACTTCATTTATTTTACTGCAAAAGAAGCAATGTCAGCTATAAAGGAAGGATGAATACTATATTTGATAGCATAAATGAGGCATAATAATCAAAGAGAAAACTTTTTTTTTAATAGAGAAGGATATACAAACTACTGGATCCTTGGGACAGTAGTAATTTATACACCATTACTTATTCAGGGTTGCATTCCTAATTACCCCCTTAGAAAAAGGATAATTATTATAATATAATGATTACTCGTATCACGTGATAGAAAGAATGCTGATATAGGCATTTATTAAAGAAATACAAGCTTAATAGATTTCTAAAATTACATATATGTGTGTGTGTGTGTGTGTGTGTGTGTGCGTGGCAAAATTTGAAGAAAATTGTATAATAAAATGCAGCACCCTTAATCAGGCGTTGAAGTTTCCAACAAAAACTGCAACTTATTGACAACTTAAATTTGCCTCAAACAAGTGGAAATATAATCAGAGTCCAATTAAACATCACCTATATTGGGCATCTTTGAATCAGTCATTTTAGTACTTAAGATTCCAAGTTGCTTAAGAATGGCCTCCCTTTCAGTTCCAAAACGTTCTTTGCACATTAAATATCTAATCCAAAAGCTAAGGGGAGATAAAAGCCTCCCCTCTCATAGGCCTAAATGATTATCCTCACTTTATAACCGTAAAAGCAGAGAGAACCAACCTTCATGACTTGCCTAAAGACCATATTTGCTTTAAGGTGCATAGAGTAGCATTTAGAAGTATATCTCTTTCTATATATAACTATATTGTTATGAATTTTAAGTAGTAGAGAATCACATCAATAGAGGCAGAAATAAATTCATGTGAAGTCAACTCTCTCTGGGCTACTTGTGGGTCATGCTGCTTGTCATACTAAACTGGTTTCTTCCTCAACCTAGGCCTTCAACATTTCTCATCTGATATACCTATTCACGCCATTAGGAGGTGGCATCCATTCAAAGACTGCACTGTCACTTTTGCAGAATTCCACTGAACGACATTTATTAAGAACCTGTTAATATGCCTTTTATGTGGTGCTAGGGAGGCAAGATGAAATTAAAAATTAATTTTACAAAAATAATGGTAAATGGTAAATGGGAAAGAGAGAGACAGAAAAAGAGACAGAGACACAGAGAAAGGGAGGAAAGGAGGGAGACAGAGAAAGAGTATAGAGAATTAGGTGGTCAGCCTTGGCATCAGGAGAGCCTGGGTTCAAATCCTGCTTCTGATTGGGCATGTGACCCTGGGCAAATTCTTTCATCTTTCAGTATGCTAGAGAGCTAAAACTATGTGTTATAAATCAGTTGACTGCCTACATTGGTAGAAGGAGTTTCCATATTAAGAGTTCTCCAAACGGATGAAATGCCAGGTCTTGACTCTTTAAAGGTAGGTAAGTAGATTGTCTGTGTTCATTGTGTGTACGACTAGATATGTATCTAAATAGATACAACACACACATATACATACCCCCTATATACATGATAGGGATAGTGACAGGTATAATCCACAAGGTATGTACACACACACACACATACACACACACACACACACACACACACACCTAGTTCTGGGATATGTTGGATTCATGTTACAATTATTAATACAATATATTTCAGAGCCAGATGCCCATACATGCTTTGTGGATTGTGCTTTCCACTATTCTCCATTACTGTGGATTAGAGTTAACTATATATATATATGTTTTAGTAAATGAACCATGGAAGGTTATTTCCTTTTACAATTTCTCATTGCAAAGCAAATGTCTAAATCCAAAATGCTTGAAATGGATCTTTCACTGTATCTTAAATGCACAAAAACCACCATCTCAAAATTAAACATTTAAAATTCATACCCGTGTAGGATTCATTTTCCACTAAGGTCATAGCTAACAAAGTAGTTTTATGCAAAGTGGAAATCTGCAAGCAGTCACATGCAAGTGTTATTTATCCGTGAGGTGTAGATCCATTGTTACGGCTCCCTTTTTGTAAATTTCATTTCGACTTATGGAGCTGTGTCATAAGCAGCCTAATTAATATGACTTATCCTTTGGCTAAACAGGAATGTTTTTCACTTTTCCTTTATCCTTTCACCTTGGGTCAAATTATTATTCCCTTCAACACCCCATTTATCTCTTCCACTCGCCCTGGGGAGCCCCTCATGCAGAACAACTACGAGGGGCATAGAGGGGAACAACAATCTGGCAGCCTCATCATAAAATTTGATATGTAGTTGTTTCCCTTTCCAAGGGACCTATCCAGCTGAGACTGTATGAGGCCTCTGGGCCACACATGCAAATGCAACACGCTGACATCCCAAGAAAACTTATTTTTGCAGATAACCAAGCAGGGGGGGAAATAACCCTTCAATAGAGAGACAGGGAATTGACATCCATCAGGCAGAGAAAAACCTTTCTGGTTGCTGGGAGCTTTGCATATGGAAGAGGGAAACAGTTATATGCATCTGGCAGTAGAAAACATTTTTACAGGAGCATGCGTGCACGGGATGGGAGTCAGTTGTCATAACTGGCATTCACAACGCTAACCCTCCCAGCACAATTCATCTATGAACTTGTTACAGCTAAGAATAAACACAAGCCAGCAGCACAAGCAGAAAAAAGAACAAATAGGACATTCGTCTATTAAGTTCCTGTTGATTCAGTACTTTGTGAGATCTGAGAGTTCGCTGGAGTGGGTACTACCTTCACCAACTCAGGTCAGTACTCTTCTGCGCCTTACTCGGTAGTTGGACTTCCTCAGTTTCTATGGCCACAAAACATTCTCACCTGATGATCGACATTGCAGTGATGAGCTTTTCCACCTTTAGCTAAAAAGGCAACATGATGTAGTGGCTAGTGCAGAACTCTGAGTCAGGAAGAAATGAGCATCAACCTTGTCTCTGATAGTTATGTGCATGAGATCAAGAACTCTCTGAGCCTCAGTTTCCTGATCTGTAAAAGGGGGAGAACAGTACTTACATTATGTACTTCAAAGGGAGTACCTGTCCTTCTCCACCCTCCACCCCCATCCCGTTTGTTGTGAGGATCAAATGAGAGATTTGCAAGGTGCATACATAATGTCTGGCACATAGAAGACCCGTAATAAATTGTTTCCTTTCTTCCTTCTACTTGGGGAAACAACATATACAAAAGGCAGGGAAGAAAGGAAGGGAAAAAGGAAAGAGGAAAGGAGAGAAGGAAGGAGAGAGGAAAGAATCAAGTATGTAAGTGCCTACTATGAGGCAGGCTCTGTGCTGAGTGCTTTACAAATATTATCTCAGTAGATCCTCTACAGAACCCTGAGAGGGAAAAGAAAGCAGAAATGGGGCAGAGCTGGAGGCCTGAATGAAAACTTAGAAGGCTTCACAACTTTGTCTTTGCTCTGATTTAGGTAGACAAGAAGAGGTTGTGCACCAATATGCTCCATGTCCTGTGTGAGATACCACACAGCTGTCATTAAGGCAGCTGCTACCTCTGCAGAGGGACTGCCATGATTATGTCTGTTTATGAGCTCTCTCTTCCCCACAGGTTCTGGTTCACTACTGCCACTGCCAGCTCAGTCCTGTGGTCACATGATCGGGGCCACAGCCTGTACTAAACTGCACCTCTGACACTGTGATATGTTAAGTAGGGTGTGGTAATAGAAGTAGCCTTGTACCTGATAAGACCAGATCAAGTACTCCATAGTCTGCTTACCGTTCATGTCCTGTCAGAGGTAGCCTGGAGTCCTGGAAAGAATAGTTGCTCTGGAATGAGAGGACTTCTGGAGTTCAATCTTACCTCCAATGCTTAACACCTCTATGACTTTGACCAACTCACTTAACCTCCTTTGGTCTCAGTTTTCTTAACTATAAAATGTGGGAGTTGAAATAGATGATATAGGGGTGGCTAGGTGGCACAGTGAATAGAGCACTAACCCTGGAGTTAGGAGGATCTGAGTTCAAATCCCACCTCAGACACTTAACACTTATTAGCCATGTGACATTGGGCAACTCATTTAACCCCAATTGCCCTGCCTTCCCCCTCCAAAAAGCAAAAAATAAAATAAAAATAAAAAAATTTTAAAAAGAAATAGATGATATCTAACACCCTTTCCATCTCCTAGACTATGTTAGTGAAGTAACAATATCTCTAAAACTTAATCATCCTATCTGTAAAATGGGTATAATAACATCTTTCCTGCTTGAAAATCAGATGCAATAATAAATGTAAAAGCACTTAATAAACCATAAAGCACTAGAGTACATTACTGATGAGAAACTATAGGGCATAATGGGCAGAATATTAAACTCAGAAAGCCATGGGTTCAAATTTGACCTCTGGTCCTTACTTTTTGTGGGACTAAGGGCAAATTCTTTACTTGACAGCCTCAATTTGCTTATCTCTAAAATGGGGTTTATGATACCTTAATTATTTGTTTTACAGTGTTATCGAAAAAACCAAATGGCATGATATATGGAACATACTTTGAAAATTTTAAAACACTATATAAATGTCAGTAATTATTAATTGCAATCTTCATTGTCACCACCACTACCATCAACAACTCACATGAGTGAGATTTAAGATTAGCCTCTTTTCCCAAAAATTAATAAAGACGTAGGCATGAAGCCAGAGGCTGGGACAACCTCCACTCTTAACCCAGTTTATTGAACGATAAACGAACTGGGACTATGAGAATAAAGTTAGTTCCTTCTACAAGTCTCCTATCTCAATACCAGCCTTCCCACTCCCCCTACTCCCAAATGCCCAGTACCGGAAAAGCCTCCATTCAGCCTAAGTCATTTAACCTCTTTGGGTTTCAGTTTCCTTATTTTTAAGTGAGGAAATCCAGGATATGCATGGTCATTATAATATTAGCAAAGGCAAATATTTTCCATTTTTCTGATCAACTAGGGTAAGTCTTGAGAAACTATGAATCTGCACCTCACTTTTGTGGCTTATTGTCTGGGAAGAGGCTCTCATTTCCCTGCTGAATATAGTCAGTAACCAGTCAACATAATAAAGCCTTTTATGCTGGCAGCTTTTATCTATCTTTTCATATCACTCTAATGGAGACAGGACCCAAGATATTATATGATGAATGGCATTTGTTAAAACTGAAGAGAAGAACTAAGTCCTTTTCTCCTAACTCCCTTGGCACTAGCATTGAGATGGCGTACCCAGAATCAGCAATTACTAAATTTTTTGACAATCCTAATAAATGTTTTCTTATTCTTAGCTCTCATCATGGCATATTTTTTTTTTCAAATACTGCGCCAAAAGGATACAAACTCTAGCAGGTTCTACCAAATTGGAAAGGCATGGATTATGGGATTTGGTATCTGCCAACTAAGTACTAACCTAGGTAAATATGGTGAGACTTATCACCAAAAGACTGGCCACCAAATTATAAACTGTTTTGAGCAAGGCAATATTGTGGTCTGGAATGAGTACCCTTATCAGTGAAAAGAGTCAAATGATCACTCTCCGGGTCTCCCCCAATCTCACATGTATATGTGTGCAACATATACACAGGGAAGATTAATTGATAAATTTCTGGATTGTTTTTCAATTACCCCTGTTTGGAAAACTGTTTAGCTGAGAGACTATAGTTCTTGATAAGACTGTAGTAATAGACAATGATAAATGAAACTATTAAAGCTTAAAATGGGACTAAGAATTTTAGAACATCCTGATTTTGAATTTAACTAGTCTTGCTTATGAAAGCAAGGAGGCAGTGAGTTTAAATTTTAGTCACATGTTTAAGATTCTATCACTAATCCATTTTATTAATATTATATAAACCCCTGTTTCATTTCACAAAGACATTTTAATACAATTACATATTTGATAGAACAAAGGGATGATGAGCTGCATAATATGACTTGAAATTAAGGGTGAGAGAAGCTGTCTGAAATATGAATTTGAGATCCCTTGACCAAATTCCTTCTAAGGTCTCTTCCTGATCTAAGATTATAGGAGACCATAATTCTAACTAAATTTTCGTAGTATGGTCAGACATATATAAATCTAGTTATGTCTCTCCCATATACCAAATCTGCTATGGTTCCCAATATCTTACCAGCAAATATTAAATCACTTATCTGACATCAAAGAGTTTCCACAAGCTAACACTACCTTAACCTTCTAGACAATCTTTAGGAACAACAAATAAAACCATATTTAAGCAAACAAATTTCCAAAGGAAAAGAATCTTTTTATAATGTCTATTTTATAATCTGTTACTATTCCAAATAAAACAAATGAGTTTTTTAAATGAAAAGAAAACTTCTAATTCTGTGTGGAATGTTTCTTAATTGAGAAAAATCATTTTTTCTAAAATTAATTAAAAAGAAACATTGAAGAACTGATTGTCTAATTTTAAGGTGTGCCCTGATCTTCTCATTCTTTCCAGTAAGTTGGATTCCAATTAAAATAACTTTTGTGTTAAGGTTGTTTAGCTTTGATTTTGTGTCATTAGTTTGCTACTAAAACACAAACCATGTCATTATTAATAATTATACTAGATCTGTCAACTTGGCCTTAGAAGGCTCTTCTATGCAAATAAATGAGCAT
The DNA here is from genome assembly GCA_028627135.1 of Pseudochirops cupreus. Taxonomy (NCBI): domain Eukaryota; kingdom Metazoa; phylum Chordata; class Mammalia; order Diprotodontia; family Pseudocheiridae; genus Pseudochirops; species Pseudochirops cupreus. The sequence continues at coordinate 482,705,484 of CM053581.1, forward strand.
AGAAAACTATACTTGGGAAGTTCTGCAGCACACAAAAGTGGGAAATATGTTAGTATAAAGAAATTACATCTTTGTTATAATACCATCTTTGCCATATTACCATCTTTATTATATACCAAGAGCACGATGCATCGTATGTTCAGAGATAAAACGCCCTATGCTTGCATCTTCTTATTAGTGAACAACTTTGCACAATATTGAACAATTCTCTGTAGGCCTTAGCAAATACTGACTGACAACTACCAAATCCCCTTTTTATACAGTGACCAATATCATCTCTCCCCAAAACCTTCTTCTCATGACTCCACCATTTCTCTTGGTAGCATCAGTCTTACCTTGTCTCCCATGTTTGAAACCTTAACAGTAGTTTTTATTCTTCCCTTTCCTTCCTCTTTCATAGCTGATCACTTACAAAGTCTGTCCACTCTACCTTAACCCCATCTCCAGTTTAGCACTTCCTCTCTATTCTCACAACCGACATGCTGGTATAAGCTCTCGTTACCACCCACCTGGACTACCACAGTTATCTCCTAATAGGCATTCTCATTCATCTTTCCCTAATTCTAATTTCATCCTTCATGTCACTGTTAGCCTTTTTGTTTTTCCTATCATATAGGTTTCATCATGGCATTCCTTTGGCAAAAACCATTCAAATAGCCTCAAAGTACCTACCAAATAAAGTTTAAATTGCTTTACTTGGCATTCAAGGCCCTTCACAACCTGGTACCACCTGTCTCTATTAGTTTTATTCTGTTGCTGTGTTCTAACTAAACTGGACTATGTTGTGCCTTCTGTAATCTCTTGTCCTTTCCCATTTCTATAATTTTGCTCTCGTTAAGCATAAGGATGAGATTTGGAAATGGATGCATTAAATAATTCTGGAATTATTTTCTGTGCCTAGAATGCCTTCCTTTCCTCTTCTCCACTTATCAAAGTTCTGCTCATCTTCAAAGTCCAACCATATTCCCCTTCTTCCAGTCATCCTCCCCATATCCCTCCCATTAAGTAATGACTCTCCCCCAATCCAGGCTTCCCACAGAACTTGGTGTGCAATCTTCTTAGACACTTATCACATATTATTCAAGAGAAACACTGGACTGTGATGAATTGGTTTATTTGCATCAGTGAAGGAAATACCTATATAAATGAAAGCATAGATCCATCGGAGTATCAGTACTACAATTGCATAGGTTGTTATCTTATACCTTGTTAGACTAAAAGCTTCATGAAGGTAATACCCTATTTAAACTTGAAAAAAAAATAACTCCACCAGTACCTAGAAAAGTTGTCTATACATAGTATTCACTTTATAAATATTTATTGAATTTTATTTGTAAACCTCAGCCTATTGTCTATTTGCAAAGTCTATTTAAAAGTCCTCCCTGCCCCCTTTACATTGAGACTATGTTGGAAAAACTCAAGGTGTGGAGTTGTCAGGTTTGCTTTGGAACATTTGAAAATTTTAGTTTAATAAAGGAAACCTTCCCTGGATTGATGTGAATGAAGATTTTTCCCCATCTCAACCCATTTTCTCAGCAGAATCTATTAGAAAAATTCAGACTGGAATTTTTCAACTTGTCAGTGATTTAAAAGTAATAAGCAAAAGCATTAACTTGCCTACCTATTCATCACAATATTCTAACAAGAAAAAACTCAGATACTATAGAATTTTTGAACTGGGAGGGATTTAAGAAGTCATCTATTCTCTCATTCTACTTAGGAGGAAATTGGGAGCTTGGTAATAGTGCATGGATCACTTGAGCCTGGAGTTAGAAAGACTCGAATTCAAATCTGGCCTCAGATGCTTACTATATATGTGACCCTGGACAAATCACTTAACCTGTCTGCCTCAGTTTCCTCAACTGGAAAATGGGGATAATAATAGCATCTACCTCACAGGATCAAATGAGATAATACATGTGAAGTGATTAGCATGGTGCTTAGCACATAGTAGGTGCTATATAAATGCATATTCCCTGGAACCAAGAAGGGAACAATGTGCTAAGATCACATAGGACACTCGTGGTTTAAATAATGTATTTTATGTAGCTAATAGTTGCCATGGTACTTATGATCAGTGACTCCTCTGATTTAGTATTCTGTGTCTGTAGCCACTAGCAACACAGCAGTAGAGGCATCAGTTCACATCTCATCTTTTCCCTAGACTTCCTCTCAATAAGCTGACCCTTGAACAGGAAGAAAAAAAAAATAACAGGAGAAATAACAGTATACCAAAATATCATGTGACTTCATAGCTTAGATTATTTTGCACATTTCTTCCAAATGTCTCAACATGTTTTGATTTATCTCCATTTCTATAGATGCAAAATCCCATTTACATCAAATCTCATTCCTATTACCAAGAATAGTTCTATATACAAAGTGGTTTTCACAACCCAGCTGATGGTTCAGGCAAACACTCTTTGATGATCTGTTTACCATGAATTGTAGACATCATAATGCTATACAAGTGTTTCTTCTGGTCCGTGCCCTTGAAATAATCATGCTTGGTAAAGAAAGAGCTTGATTATGCCCTGTTTGCATTCAGGGAGAGAATGAAGATGAACACATCTTCCCAGATGTTCAGTACAGAGAACAAAGGACTTGGAGAGACTTGATCGCTGTCTTCAAGTTGTTGGAGGGCTGTCATATGGAAGAGGGATTAGGTTTGTTCTGTTTGACCCCAATGAGTAAGGTTAAGAACAATGAATCGAAATTGAGGAAAGGCAGGTAGATTTGGGCGTGATAGAAGGAAATATTTCTCAGCTTTAGCTGTCTGAAAACGAAATGAGAAGCTCAGGAGGTAGTAGGTTTTCCTTCACTAAAGTTTGTCCAGAAGTGGCTAGATCACTGCATTAGGGTAGATTAGACAAGCTGATCTCTGAAGGTCCTTACAACTCTAAAATTCTATAATTTTCTGAAGTGGAAATTTAATTTATTGTCTTTATTTTATTCTGATCTCTATTTATATCTAAGAAACTATCCTTTAAAATTTTTCTAACACTTTATTACTTCAAATATTCTGATTGCCTTAAGCAAAACCTACCTAGACTTTTTTTGGTGGCACAGTGGATAGACTTGCTAGACCTGGAGTCAGGGTGACCTGAGTTCAGATGCAGCCTCAAACGCTTACTAGCTGTGTAATCCTGGGCAAGTAGTTCACCTCCAGCTCATCTGTAAAAAAAAAAAAATCGAGATAATAGCAATAGAAATCATTAATTAGCATTGAAGATAAAGAGAGAAAATATTTGTAAAGCACTTTAAAAACCTTAAAACATTACTTAAATGCTAGCTGTTGTTGTTGTTATTATTATGATTTCTATCTACTTATATCAAAACAACCTAGAAAAAAAATCTGGTTTTTGGAGAAAGAGACGGAAAAGAATAAAAGTTTAAATCTGAAGCACTGCAGAATAAAATATAAAGTAGACTTCAAGTCAAAGGAGTTAGACCCCTTACTTTTGTCATCAGTAAAATAAAGTGATTGAGAAAGAAGTTCTTTGAGGTCTCTTATGGTTCTAAATTTATGTTCTATTCAATTTCAGTTCAGCAGACATTTATAAATGTGCCAGATATATACTTAGTTGGGATACAAAGACAAAAAACAGCCCCTATACTTAAGGAGCTGCCATCCTTTTGGGGGTTAAACAATATATTCACATATAAGTAAATAATATAGATCTGCTTCTGTGTATATGCAAAGTAAAGAGCCAGATGTATTATGTGGTAGTATTTATTAACAATAGAGGGGTATCAGACAGTTCAGAGGAAAAGTAGAGGATGGTGCAGTGAGACATCAGAAGGATAGGGTGGACATGGAGAGGTATCCTGGAGTAGGGAGGGAAGTCAGAGAATGGAGCCTATGCTTCCCCAATACTCCTAAGCCATGTACCTTCTGCCATGCTCCTGTACTCCAGGCTGCCCTTAAATAATTATATATATAAGATATATACAGGGCAGATGGGAGGTCATTTCAGAAAAGGAGGCATTAGCAATAGTTTGGACTTGAAAAGACCTCCTACAAGAGATTGGATTTTAGCATAATCTTGATGAAGCCAAGGGAACTAAGAAGCAGAGACTGGGAAGCCCAGCATGCCAGGGATAGCCAGTGAAAAGCCGTGGAGATGGGAAGTGGAATGTCCAGTACAAAGAATAGCAAATAAGCCAGCCTAACAACACTGTAGAGTGCATGGAGGGGAATGAAGTAGGAGAAGACTAAACCAGAAACTGCCTAACTGTGGACAGCTTTAAATGCCAAACAATGAACTTTATATTTGTGGGGTGGCAAACAGATGATGACATAGGCAGACCTACATTTAGGAAGATCACTTCGGATGAGTAGACAGTGGATTGGGATGTGGGGTGAGACTTGAGCAGGGAAACCAATCAGGAGGCTATTACAATAGTCCAGGTGAGAGGTCATGAGGGCCTGAATAAGGGTTGTTGGTGCCTATGTGATAACAGAGTAGATTATAGATGTTGTGAAGGTGGCAAAAAGTTTTGGTAGGAGATTGGATATGTGGGGTGTGAGAGTGATTCATTCATTCATTCCATTCAGAATCACAATGATTCTCAGAGTAGTAATTTGTCACACCCATCACAGTGGCAAAGGCAATGTCTGATTGATTTTAATCCTTTAATAAAGATGGGGGTCAGGTGTAAGACAAATAAACAGCACACAGGATGGGTGCTAGCACAAGTTCACTCAGACAGGAAAGACACTAAAAAGGGGTTAATAATCTTACTTTATTCTAGTCTAGTTTCTCAGAAGAGGATTACTGATAATAGGAGCACAAACTCCTACAGCTTTCCCTAATCACCCTTCATGCAGGGGCTGGCGAGATGTTGGGGCAACTACCCCTATGTCTGTATGGGGTCAGTCGAGACAAGCAATACTTATGCATCCCCTAACTCCCCTCCCCCCTCCGTTCCCCCCCCCCCCCCGCAAGCCTCAATGGGGGGGCCAGTTGAGGGAAACTCAGATTTCCCCCAAGCCTTGCTGATCAAGGCACGCACAGCATTCCTGCATTCAACCCTAAGGTTCCCCATTCACTGGCCAATGACCATGTGTTTTATAGGGTCAACAGACAAAGAAGGCATATTGCCAGCAATAGCTTCACAAGTTTACATCACCCCATCCCTGTATCTCACTGTGCAGTCGCAGTGGATGTTCATATTATTTATCATTATATAATGCTGCACAAGTGTGGTGGAGATGTTTTGAATCATAGTTATGGGAACTCATATGTAACACCTGGGAACAAGAGATTGTTATGGCTCTGGATCCTGGGAAACTGAACTCTAAGAAACAATAACAAAAATCCACTTTACACACGCTAAAAATCACCTTGCTTATGCTAAAATTCACCTTACTTACAGCAGAATATATACTGAAAGGACAGATGTCCAGGCAAGATGATCATGCTGATCGATGGTGGAGTCTGGAGTCGGTGGAGCCCTGGGACCAGGATGGCTTAGGCATACTCTCTCAGCACAAGCAACTCAGTCACAGGTCTCACTACCAATTCTTAAGTAGATTATTAAAGAGGTTTTTCTTTGCTACTTTACTTCAAATATTCCGATTACTTAAAAGCCACCTAACCTAGGCTAAGTGACATAACAGATATAATGGGGGGCCTGAAATTAGGAACCCTAGTTGTTGTGAGGATCCAATGAGATGTTTGTAAAGTGCTTAGCACAGAGCCTGACACATAGTAACCCTGTATAAATACTTGTCCCCACAGGTCAAAATGTTTTTCACTCGCCAATTGACCGCCAAGAAGCTGGCGATCAGTTCTGCTTCATCTCCAGAAGTACCTGTAGTTTGGTCATTTGCCTTCCAAAGATATTGTTGTTTTAACAAACAAAATTTCAAGAATTTGAATGCAAGGATCTAGAGGTCAAATAGTTCATTATAAAGTTTCCTTCTTTAACTTAACCCACCCATTCCTACCCCTTTGGGGAAACTGTCCATACCAAAGGCTCTCATCTCTGCCTTACTCCATAGAATTTTTTTTCCATAGAAATTATCCCCATAATGCTTTTTGGCTCTCTGCTATAACTTGGAAGTACAAAATATTTTCACTGACAGAAGGAGGCAGCATGATATCCTGGTGTCCTTTTAGAAGAAAAAATTCCAGTGTATCACATGATTATATAGAATATTCATTTATTCCATCAAAAAATATTTGCTGACAACCTTCTATATGCATAGCATTTTGCTAGTGATATATGTAAGTACCCAATATGACCCCAGCCTTCTGGGAGCTTTCAGTATAGTGGAAGAAATTAAGCTTAACAGACTGAAAAGTTAAGCAATAATATTATGAAGTATTTAGTGTCAAATTCATGGTAAACTAGAGAACAACCTTTGAAAATTCTGAAGAATAAGAGAACACTATGGATTGTCCTGAATGGCAAAGGTACCCTTGGGGAGGTAAAACTTGAGATAGAACATAAAGGATGGATGGAACCAAACATTGGCTAATGTTTCCAATAATGGATGAACAATTATAATAGCAATAATAATAATTCACATTTATATACTGTTTAAAGAATTCTATACACTCATTATTTAACTTGATCTTTACAATAAGAATGGGAGGTAGGAAACAAATGCAAGAAAGTTAACTGAACAATAATAATAATAATAATAATAATAATAATAATTATTATTATTATTATTATTATTATTATGACTAGCATTTCCATAAAACCTGTTATGGGCCAGGCACTGTGCTAAGAACTTCACAAGTATTATCTCATTTGATCCTTGCAACAATCCTGGGATGTAGGTGCTACTGTTATCATCTCCATTTTGCAGCAGAAGAAACTGAGGCAAACAGAAATTACTTGATTTATCCAAGGTCACACTGTTTGTGAGTACCTGAAGCTGGATTGGAACTCAGGTCTTCCGACTCCAGGCCCAATGTTCTATCCAGTGTGTGTCACTTAGTTGCCCCCTAGGCAGCTAGGACTAGAAAATTCAACATGGTTTTTTTTTTCTATTTGACCTTTTATTCCCAAAGCAAGTATTTTATTTAAGTAAAGAAACAATATCTTTTTCACCCTCAAATACTATGATAGGATTATAAGTACCTTTGATTGATAAGCTAAGAAGTAAGATACGCAGTCTGTTAAGAATATCTGTGTAAGAAGCAGGACTTGAACCTAGATGGATCTGGCTTTTAGGCAGGTCCTCAACCCATTATGCACACTGCTTCTCAGAGAGATTTTGTGTGTGTGTGGGTGGGTGGGTGTGTGTAGGGGTCAGGGAGAATAGGAAATGGACCTGCGAATTTATAGATATAGGGAACACCAAGATGATGGGACATTTTGCCAATGCAAGTTAGCACTTTTGCTTCAGTCTTAGACATTTGTCTAGAGTGCTAAGAGATGAGATGACATAGCCAGAATTTGCTAGTGTCAGGACTTGCACCCATGTCTTTCTGTTTCCAAGCTAAGATCTCTATTTGCTATGCTACTCTACCTCCTAGAATACGACCATTTCCTATGACAAAAGGAAAGCCTTTTATAGTAACAGGAATAGTCAGTGATAGGGCAAGTTTAGGAGAGAATTAAATGAGGGGGAAAAAAACAATTATTAACGTAGCAGTTAAAGAGGAAGAATAAAGAAAAGCTACTACATCTCAGATATATATAAAGAGGCCTTATTTCTGAATTGGGAGAGAGGGTAGGTTAGAAGTAGAGTGCATTGGAAAAGACAGCTAAGTAGAGAAAGCAATTGGAGGGAACTGAAGGGCTCCCTTGAGACCCTAGGAGGCATCTTGCCAAGAAACACAAGATCGTATTTCTTGGCACCCTGGTTTCTCAACTTCCACAAAGCAAGCTATGACTGCTCTTAGAATGCTGCAATGCATGGTATTTGTTTTTCAATAATCAAACCTTTTTGAAGCCTTAGCACATTATATCAGTAGTAGTTTTAGTATGATTAGTTTGTTGCTGATAGTGTGAATGGAAGCAACCTGAGGGTCAGTTCTCCTTAAGTCCTCTCAAATGCCTAATCGGTATTTGCTGAGTGGAATTAAACAAACAACCAGGATCTACAGTAAGTAGAAATGAACTAGGCTTAGCATCTCAAGAGAAAAACATTCCCCAAGAGCTAAGCAGAAAATAAATTCACATCTTCCAGTTTTCCAGCTAGGTTATGTGACTCCATTTTCTACTTGGTAAAATATAGTTGGTGCAATAGCATATTTGCCAGCGTGCCCAGGAGCTCTATAAATATATGAAGAAAATCATATTTGCTTATGACTCTCCTTATCTAACCTTTGAACTAGATTTCTTTCCTAACTGCCCTCATGTTGCCCTATGAATGTCCTAACAAGGCAATCTCTAAAGATCCAGGATTAACTATACAATCTACTGTACCCACTCTTTTCAGTGTCTAGAATGATCTTTAAACTTCTGAAGCAAAATTGAATTCAGAGATTGAGCAAGCAACTCCATCTCTCACACAAATTCATTCAATAAATATTTGTTTACCCTGGAGAAGAGATGAGAAAATACACCTCCCTCCCTACTTTACCAAGTTGGAGGTGAGGGGAGGAAATGAGTGTGGAACATGACATGTACTATCAGATGTGGCAAATGTACTCATTTTGCTGAACTCTCTTTTGTGTTTCTTTTTTTGCTTTTTATAAGAGATAGCTTAGAGAAGATAGGATATATCAGAAATAATGCTGATACTAAAAAGATGCTTAAAATCACACACACACACACACACACACACACACACACACACACACACACACACACACACACACATTCTTTTGAGCATCAGTGTTGTGCAAAGCACAATGCCGGGCACAATAAAGAGCTACCAAGGCAAATAAGATATGTACTTTGTATTGAAGTAGTTTATTGTGTGTGGCACAGTGCAAAGGAAAAAAGGTGTGGGTTTTATGTCAGAAGACCTGAGCTGAAATCCCAGCTGGCAATTTACATAACCCCTCTGGTCCTTAATTTTCTCATCTATGATTCTATAAACTTCTAGGACTAGTTCCTAGAAGGCAAATTAATTGTTTGTCTTACATACAAATTCCTTATTCCATCCTTCTTTACAAATATTTGGAACATAATTTATTTTCCTCCGATGTGGATATCTCTTGCAAGCAAATTTTCAATATATTCCCAAAACAGCTTATAAATTGGGCTCCTTACGTCAAGTCTCTCAGCATTGCAGTGCATCACAGATGTGATCATACAAGGTGCATCTCTGTAAGCACAGATCTGACCATATGATTTAACCAACTCTGGTGGTTTCCTACTGTCTCTAAGATAAAATCTAAACTTTAGCCTGATTGCAATCTATCTTTTGAATCTCTTTGGGCTTTAGACCTAACCAACACTAAGCACTCTATGATCCAGATATACTGGCCTTCTCTCTGTTCCTCACATACAATAGCATTTACTTTTGGTCTTGCTGCTTTTGCACTGGCTGTCCCAAATTCCTGAACCGTACTCTAACCTTTCCTCTCCGTCTTAGAACATTTCCTTCCTCAAAGACATAGCTTAAGAAGTATATTCTGCATGAAGCCTTTCTTGATCTCTCCATCTGGTAGTGCCCTTCATCCAAATTGTTTTATATTTAGCTATTTTGTACATATTTGCATTTATTAACTCTATATTAACATTATATATGTACATGTATGGGATCTGTGTGTGTCAATACTTGTATCTCCCCCTCCTTCAGAATGTAAACTCTTTGCAAGTAGGAGTTATCTCATTCTATGTGTGTGTGTGTGTGTGTGTGTGTGTGTGTGTGACCAGTGCCTGGGACAGTTCCTGATATATAAGTAAGTGCTTAATAAATGCTTGCTATTAAAAGATTGATTCTTTCCCCTCTACCATTCCCTTTCAAATTGACTAGTCTCCTTGAGACTAAAGATGTTAACTAGGAAAATCTGCAAAACAACTCCTGCTAATGTGTTCATAGAAGGGTAAAGGCTGTTTGCAAGTTATGGAATCATAGGGCTTAGACCTAAAAAGGATTTTAACAGTCTTCTAGTGACCAGAATATTATCTAGCTTACAAATAAAGAATCTGAGTCTCAGAGAGATAATGTGATTTGTCTGAGGTTATAAGAATTCTAAATAGCAGGGCTAGGACTTGAACCTGCGTAAATTCTCTGATTTCAAAGGCATTAATCTTTCAATTACACTGCACTTTCTCATTGTGCATTTATCCTTGGGGATAAGATTGTGAAATATGGACTTGATAGCACTGTTAAGTGGATTGGCAGCTGGGTGAATAATAATATTCAAAGAGTATTGTTCTCTGAATAGTGTCAACTTGCAAGGAAGTTTCTATTGAGGAATCAGAAGACTCTGACCTTGACCCTGCTTTTCCTGCTCAAAGTCTCTATCAATCTCATGGAGGAAGAAATTATAATAATAGCTTTTATGTAGTTTGTACAGATGACACAAGCCTGTAAAGGATGGTTAATACAATAGATAATAGAATCAAAATCCAAAATTTTCTTGCTAGGCTGAAACCTTCAAAACTTAGCAGGGATGATAAATGTATACTTGGCAGAGACCTTAGGGATCATCTGGTCCAAATCCCCCCAGCCCCAATTTAAAGATCAAGTAACTAAAGCCTCAAAAAATGAAATGACTTTGCAAGGTAATATAAGCAGAATGTATCAAAACTGGAGATTTAGCAGAAGTGTTCAGGCACAAAACTCAGTTTTTTCCCACACTAATCTATATAAGCATGCATAATTTAGTATCAAAAAATAAATTCTGTAAGTATATTTTGGAAAGACCTTGGGAGATTTTGTGGGCATTAATCTGAATGTGAACTAACAGTATAATGTAGCTGCTTTTTTAAGTAAAAAAAAAAGTTATGTTAATTAGGTTCTATTAATAAAATATAGTATCCAAATCATGGATCTTAATAGTCCCATTGTACATTATGCTAGTTTGAGAATAGCTAAATAGGGATAGTGACTGAACCTGTGAAGTCATTAGTATATGGAACTCCCAGATGAGGGAGCCAACTCTACCAATTCATATTAGCACCTTTTCTGCAATTTATTATCTTAGAGAATTACCTTAGACACTGAGAGGTAATGACTTGTCCAGAATCACACAGCCAATAGATTACAGAGATGGCAATTAAACCCAGGTCTTTCAGGCTTGAAGGCCAGTGCTCTCGCTTCATTCTGTCTTCTTACTGCTAGATATAAATATTTAAGTATTTCTTTTAATTCCAGGCACCGCATTTAAACCTAGCAAATAGTATCACTTTCTACAGAAGTTATATAATCACTTCACATCAGGCTGAGGTATATGAATGGTTATCTTAAATCAACCAGCAGGTGGCGATAATACTCTATGATGCATATCTAGCTTCCTTTCCCATTTGCCAGAATATCTTTTGCCAATCAATATTTTTTGTCCAGTCAGCCATTGGCAACTTGGAAGGGGGCAAAAAAATCAAAACATCATAATACCAATGTATATGTACAACATTTTAAATTCTAAATGATCATAGTTTCTTGCAAGTGTAGAAAGGAGCTAAATATAAAGGCTTAGGAGAGTTGGCAATGTCTTTCTGAAGTTCTAGGTTAGCAAAAACAGAAGTGTGCACCTCATTATAACCAATTCCTACCTAGGAAATACTCCAGCTTAAATTGTTTTGTGCATTTAACTTTATGAGATGTTGTTGTACTTTTCCTTACCATAAGTTGAGGTAATTCCTCATTACCTAGTTTTATCTCACCGAGTTGTCTGCCTCAACAGATTTAAGCCTTTCCACTTATTTCTAATGTTTTCAATAGCTTTCTTTCCTTTAGGGTATGAAAGAAAGATGTTGTATATGCCTGTGAATTTCTTAGCAGTACATTTAACGTGAAACTCTTTAGGGAAGGGGTGGGAAATGAAATGTTTTGTGAGCTGCTTTTATTAATCCAAATAATTTTGGAACCATTTGCTTTCCATTATCTTTACATTAAGTGACTGAATAGAACTCATCTTCACTTCTTCAGACCTTTCAGCAATGGCAAAAGTGAAGCATCTCCTTGTCATTTCTTCTTTGGGACACAATTTTCCAAAAGAGGAAAAAAAAAACCCTTATATCTATACTTAATAAAATAGAAATTTTAAGTCGCACTGTGATCAACTGATTATAGGTTATAATCAATATTTTATTTTTCAAGTCTTATTTGCCTATCTCGTTTATGTAACTCAAATAAATTATAAAAAATTTCTGAGGACAAGAGGGAGAGAGAGAAAGGGAGAAAGAAAGAGAGCAAGTGAGAGCATAAAGGAAAAGAATGAAAAAGAAAGAAAAAGCTGATAGAGGTTTATAGATATATATTCCATGTTTTAGATATATTCATAGTTATATGTGTATGTACACATGCTATATATGTGTTATCTATAAACATAGATACATATGCATAATTATGTATAACTGTGAATATATGCATACTATAAATATACATATTTATTTATACTGAAATTATGTCTATGACATATATCAATTTCCTTTTCCTCAGAGACTGAAATGTAGTTGGATGGAAAACTTACATGTGTCTTTGACAGAAACTGCAAATGGAAAAAAGAACTGAGCCCAGATTTTAAAAGAAGAGTGGATCGGGGATGAGAGGTGGGGTGATGGAGGGGAGGGCAGAATGGGGGGGAGAGATGATGAA
>CM053581.1:482718665-482776613 GCA_028627135.1 Pseudochirops cupreus
TAGGAGAGAATAGACTGGGGGAGGGGGGAAACACTGGGATGGCTGTTTTGGGGTGGTGGGCGGGGGAAAGATGGGGAGAAAATATGTAACTCAAAATTTAATAATAAAAAGAAAATGAAGAATGACAATAAAAAAAAAAGAAGAGTGGATCAGTTTACCTTTGGGAAGTAGGCAGTCCTATTATTAACACCAAGTTATGTTCTGAAACAAAAGCCTTATCTGTATAGCAACAAAGTACATATAGTTATTTTATATGACTGTAAGTGATGAGATAGCCTAGTGTCTGGGGAGCTAAAATTTGAGTATGCTATAAAGACAGTGAAGAGGTACATGGTTAGCATGGGTAGACTCTAACATATTACATATGAAGAATTGCACAGGAAAGAGTGTAAGAGATTTCATCAAGGAAATGCATGAACAAAAATAATTAATGAGGGGCCAGTCATATAGAGAAAGAAGGAGGGATACTTAATGATCAACTTGCCTACCGTGTTGGATTGCTCACAATATCAAGGGAGTTGGATGAAGGCTGCAGTCCTACAGGGTGTTAATTGTTAATAATTTGGGGGATGACATAAATAAGTCACATCAAAGTAGAAGACTTAGATGGATTACTATCTGCCATGTTGGAAGAATTTTCATCAGTGATCCACCCATTTATGTCTCAGATTCACTGAAGTACTCAAATATGCATGTTTAGGAAACCAAGAAAGAGTATTCATGATTTCCAAGATAATATTACTATTAATGATAATAGCTAGACTTTAATACTAAATTTTTTTTCAAAATGTTACATCATTTGAACCTGACAACAGTCTGGGAGGTAGGTGCTATTATATCCCAATTTTACAGATGAGGAAACTGAGTCAAACATAAATTAATGGCTTTTCAAAGGTGACGCAGCTAGTAGTTGTCTGAGATAAGATTTCAATTCAAATCTTCCAGTGTTCTATTCACTATACCACACTGCTGCCTTCTTCTTTAAAGAGAAATCATGTGAGGATGACCTCTAATATCGTTTATAAAACTACTTATTGTCATTTTACATATGGCATAGAAAATATTCCACTTTGGGGGCAAACCACCAAAATATTCAGGCACGACTCGAAATGAACTATTTTGAAATAGTTTCAGAATTTAACAAGAGGATAGCATATCTGTGGCACAATGAGTTGAGAACAATATCAATAGTGGTAACTAACATTTTAGAGAGGGGTAGAAAGGATGGGGACCAGACCTATTATTTTGTTGGTATTGAAAACTCCTGTGAAGGACATTTCCTCTATCAGTGAGGAACAGCAACTATTCAGGGGCACTAAGAGGGAACTCCTGGCTTGAGGAGGTTCTCTTTGCCAATGTAAATTGGTACCTTTCTGAAACTTATAGTTCTGCAACTTATATAGTTATTAGTCTTAGAAAACTGCCTAGAGTACTAAATGTACATAAAGACGCCTGAGAACACATATTGACTTAGAAAACCACATATTAACATTAACATAAATCTTTGATTTCTTATATTTTTATTTATTCTGCTATATATTTATATATGATATAAATAGGTATTTTATTTACATTATCAAAATAATGTATTATTTTATTTACATTGTATATAACATATTTATATATTATATGGTATCATCATATATAAAATATGATATATTTTAATCTGGTTCAGGCCTCACTTAGGAATGTTGGGGCCTGCATGTGTCATATTTAAAACCTCTAGGTTTGAGCTCAGGGCTGCCTGACTCTGAGGCCAAGGTTTTCCAGCTTACAGAGTATTTTTCTCATTACAACCCAGTGAAGTAAATAGTACAAGTATAAATATCCTTGGTTTACAAATGTAGAAACTGAGGCTGAGAAAGGACACGTAAATTGCCCCAGAACATACAAGGAATAAATATCAGGTGTAGGATAGAACCCAGGCAGGCCTCCTGACTCCAGCTATGACCATTAACAAGGGGGGAAAAAAAAAGTAATATGGCCTTGATATACCAAGAAATTCAGGCAGCCAGATTCACCAAGGATGTCTTAACAGTGCATCGCTAGTGAACTCTGATGTTCAGTCCCAATGGCAAAGTGTATATATTCTTTAAGCTTCCCCTGCAGCTTCCAATTAGAGGTGGTTGGGGTGGGAATGGAGATAAATATGTACCTATATTAACTACTGAGAATTCGGTAAATGGTGACATCATCATGGACACAAATGATGATGTCATTATTTGCATTTTCTCATCTGCATTTTGACACTTAGTGTTTTAGTTTTAGGCATTGGGGTTGGCAGGAGCTGTCCTTATGCCCTCAATCCAGCCTCTACTATCGTTTTTTGCAAACTGTATTCAAGGCTACTGCCCACCACGTCTGTCCCCAGGCACAGCACCATGCAGTTCCGCTCAACACACAAATGGCAATGAGAAAAGCCAGTGGCTATGTGCCATAGCTCCCACTGAGTTAGCTTGTCATTCAGAAACTATGCCAGGGAAAATAAGTGGAAACTAAAGCAATTCTCTAGATAATTCAAACATCATTTTAAAAACCCACTTTTGTTACAAGTAATCTGATAATTGAGACAAGTGATTTGCAACCAAAATTAACCAAAATCCTGCCCATTTCTGCAATCTTTGTGTTGATTGTGTTTCCATTCTTGAGAAATGGAAGAAAAAAATATATACTAAAGCAAGTTAGCACCTAAGTACTTTTACAGATATAGTATTAGGGGTAGCTAAGTGGCACAGTGAATAAGAGTGTCTGTCCTAGAGTCAGGAGGAGTTGGGTTCAAATCTGGCCTCAGACACTTAACACTTACTAGCTGTGTGACCTTGGGCAAGTCACTTAACCCCAACTGCCTGCCTTCCCCCTCTAAAAAAAAAGACCCAAAAAATGGAGTATTAGTATTAAACTCACAATCAAGAAGATCTTCATTCAGACCTCACATCTAACACTAAGTCACATAACCACAGGCAGGCTCCTTGCCTCTGAGTCTCAATCTTCTCATCTGTAAAATGGGGAAAATGATACCTATAGCACCACAGCATTGTTGTAAATCTCATGTGAGATTACATGGGTAAAGCCCTTTGGAAATTTGAGATTGGTATACAGATTCCTATTGTTATTATAATACATAATGACTGCAAATTTTCTATAACAGGTTAAACTTTTGTCAGCTTTGAAGTATTTGATAATGCAATATTTTTTTGTCTAGACCTCTACCAATTCAGCAACTGCTCAGCAACTTTTAATCTTAGACAATTGACTAAAGGTAACTGAAGGGTTGAGTGAATTGCCCAAAGTCACAAAATGAGTATGTGTCAAATACAGGACTTGAACCTAGGCTAAAGCCAATTCTCTATCTTCTGTGCCACACTCGTTCTTACATTTGTGAAATGCTTTCTAGTTTACAAAGTATTTTCCTCAAAACCCAGTGAAAGTGACAATATAAGTATTATTCCCATTGCACAAATAAAATAACTGAGGTTCAAAGATGATAAGTGAGTTACTCCAAGACAAACAGAGAATAATTATCAGTGATAGGATAGACCCCTGGCCTCCTGACTCCATACTTGACTATTAGCAAGAAAGTTTTTTTTCTTAGTAAGAAAACCTTGACAAACATAGGACCAATATTCTGTCATTCACAGGAGACACTTGGAAAGCATCACATGCTATGTTTCACACTTGATAGTGTAGGGATATGCCTCCAATACCTGTAACTTTCTAATAATAATGCATCATGGATTCATCATGCATGATCTCTGATTTTATATATAGACACAGATATGGGCATGCATGTACCAGATACTGTTTTGAGGGTAAAAAGAGGAAACAGAAAAATCAATAGCAAGAAGTGGGATTAACAAAGAGAAATTAGGTCATTGGCATACTTTCCATTTGTATGTCTCCTTTGATTTCAGTTTTCTTCTCTCAAAGTTTTCTTTTCAGGGATAGCAAACTATACAAAATATATTAATTGTACAGCGACAGCTTGAAACAGAAATAAGAATAAGAGGTATCTGTTAAAAATGAAAATTTAATAGTTATAATAATTTAATCTCTGTGAGGATTAGAATCACCTAATTATAGGATTTAGAACTGTAGTGGTCCTTAGAGATTGAATTAGTGAATGAATAAATGGATGAATGATCATTCATTAAATTCTTAGCAGTCTAACACCCTCATTTATAGATAAGGACCCTGGGGCCCAAGGAAGTTATCTCAGGATTCAAAGAATTTAGTGTTGTAAGGGCCTCAGCAACCATCTAGTCCAGTTAGTGAAAGGAATTGGCACTATATAACATACCAAACAAGTGGCCATTCAATATCTACATGAAGAGTTCTAGTTAGAGGAAACCACTCACCTCTCAAGACAACCCATTCCACTTTGGGGTATCTAAAATCATTAAGGAGTTATTCCTTCCATCAAGCCTAAATGTATCACTTGGTAGCACCTGCCTATCACACCTGGTTCTACCCTATAGGGTCTAAAAAGAACAAATTAGATTCCTTTGAAACATGGCAGTTATTCAGATACCTGAGTTAAGCTCTTATATACAAATTAAATCTTTTTTTTTTCCCTCCAAGCTAGCCATCCCCATTTTCTTCAGCAGATTCTCATGAGACAGGGACTCATCATTGTGGTTACCCCACCCTGTATGCTTATCGTCTAAAGCGGTACCCCAAAATGTGGTACCTCAGATGTGGTACCCAGAATTGCACATGATATGTCACATTCAGTCTGATAAGAACAAAGTCCAAAGAGAAAGTATTAATTCTTTGTTCCTGGAATCTGTGATTCCTTTACTGTAGCC
The DNA here is from genome assembly GCA_028627135.1 of Pseudochirops cupreus. Taxonomy (NCBI): domain Eukaryota; kingdom Metazoa; phylum Chordata; class Mammalia; order Diprotodontia; family Pseudocheiridae; genus Pseudochirops; species Pseudochirops cupreus. The sequence goes on from CM053581.1 coordinate 482,723,471, forward strand.
CAAGATTTCATTGGGTTTGTTGTTGTTTGCCAAATCACATTGCTAACTCATATTGAGTAAGTGACTTAAGGTCATATAGCCAATCTGTAACCTAGTTAGGACTAGGAGCCAACCCCAGTTGCTAGTCCAGACTACCCACTAAAACATAGCTATTCAGAAAACTACAAATACATCACAATTCATAGAAGAATTCTCAAATCTCTTTCTGATAAAGAAATTAACATGTCAAGAATACTTTCCTGGACTACAAAGTTTATCTTTTTAACTTCCTAGTGAGTCTTAAGAGCATTCCATTTCTCTCTTACAAGATTTCTCCCATCTTCCATCTTACTTCAGCCCCACACAGTGCAATGTGGTCATTTCCTTATAGCAAGCATTTGAGTATTACAATCCAAGTACATTCTTAGTTTGCTTATCTGCCTAGAGAATCCATTCTGTACATGCAAAAAAAAAAATCAAACCACCGAAATAGAAACTTGAGCTTAGAAATAAAAGTCCTCAAAAAATTTAACCTGGTACTAAAAATAGCCCCTGAAAGATTATTTTCCCCAAGGTGAATTTTTTAGTGTTTAGAAATCTTTACTTTTACTATTAATTGTTCCTAATATGAACAAAACAATCAGTTAATTAAAAAGATAAAGTGATATTCTATATCATGATATTATCAAGCCTCATAAGATTTTAACAGAAATATATTTAATGGGCTTAGCTCATTCTTGAATGAATAGTGCTCTGCTGAATTTGATAGCATGTGACTGGAGGAAAGATTAATAAGAAGACAGATAACGTTCTTTTGTAAAAAGATATTTGCAGGAAACCATTAGAAGCTGAATAGGTACAGAAAATCAATAACACTCCAGTACCAATTTCAGCAACATTAAAATTATGGTGCTTTTTGATATTTATGATGATATAGGTACCAAATCATTTCATTTTTATCTCCCATTGCATAGTCATTTTTCTTTGTTATCCAGGAGCCATTGGAAACCTTGATCAGTGCCTTGTACAAGTATTTTATAGGTGCTCTGGGTTTCAAAACAGCTGTTCTCAAAGAAGATCTTTAACTTTAACAACCTATTCCTGCCAGTTTAATATGCAGATGGATTAGTAAAGCCCTTTCCTTTTGGAAAAGACGTAATCACTGCAAAAGAGTAGGACATTCAACAAACTACTTAAAGACATTCAGGTAAATAGGATAATCTTTGCTAGACTTTTTTTTTCATTAAAAAAATAATCATGTGTAAATCACATTATTTTAAATATGATCCTGAGGAAAGGGTGAGGCTGGAATTTTTTCACAGACATCTGTCACTTAAATCCAATTCACTTGAAAGTCATGGCATCACCTTCCTGATTTCATGATTCTCTTCAAGAACAAAGGACAAACAACAACAATAAATGTGTAAAAGTTAGGTTGAAAAGGTAATTTAACCAAAGTAAAAATATTATAGGATGAAGATATGAGTCTCTTCCAAATTCCAATTTCTTTTCCTTTTGTCAGACACGCTGGTCTGGGCCCTTATCCAAGGTTACCCAACTTATCACAGGTACCAGGTTAGAGATCTTAAATGTATTTCACTTCTAAAATAATCTTCCAGTTTATGTTTTAATATGCTTTCTAAATTATGCAATTAAAAAAATTTTATTGATATATATTATTTTAACAAAGAAAATGAGGCAGGTAGGAGTGGTTGAAAGAGCACTTTGTTGAAAGTCACAGGGCCTGGACTTGAATTCTAGGTTTGTTTTTTCACTCCTTGTGTAACTTTGAACATAACCTTTCACCTCACTGGAACTCAATTTCTTCATCTCTAAAATTAGGAGGTTGAACTAAATGACTTCTGAAATACTTTCCACTTCAAATTTATGGACTTATTTATGGACACACTATATGCTTTCCAACAAATGCCCTCACAAACCCCTCCTACCAAGTACATTTTTCCAAAAGTTTTTGAGTTGTTAACAGAAAGATATGTCCTGCAATGCTAAGAAGATGGTACTACCATTGACCAATGTAATTGATCAGAATCATCTCATCTCGCCATGCTGACTTTATTTGATCGTCATTGTATCTGTTGTTCTTTTGCCTCTATTCTCTTCATTTTGCATCACTTCACACAAGTCTTCCCACATATGGATTTCTTTTATTTTTTTCGCATATGTCCTTTTAAGAACAAATATATCCCATTTTGTTCATATACCATCACTTACTCAGATATTCTGCAATCATTAGGTGCTCATTTTGTTTCTATCTTTTTTTTGACAATGCAAATAAGCTGTAGTGGAATTTAAGTGAAAACATAAAGTTAGAAAGAAAAAAAGTATTGCTAGAATAGAACTTATTTCCCCTATATTTGCTAAGATAGCTTTCTCTATAAATATAAGAGAGAAGTTTAGAAGATTAAAAGTCTCAATTACCAACAAATAAAGCTTTTCCCAGAAGAGGAGACTTCTAAAGTATATCATAAAAGGATTGTTCACAAATAAATTGTATTTAATATTGAAATAGATAAGAAGTTGAATAGCTTCCTAAGTAGATAAAAGGTACCAAAATGGCAGCTATCTATAGCAAAGTTACTTCACTTGTGACCACATACACATACACATGCATATATGTTTATTTAGGTATGTATATATTTGTGTGTGTTTATATATATATATATATACATATATATATATGCATGTATACGTGTGTGTTTGTGTGTGTGTGTGTGTGTGTGTGTGTATGTATCACACCATAACAAAAGATAAGAAGCTATTTAAACTAGGCTAAAGCTCCCTGCCGATCCCTCATTTTCTATAGAAATCAGTCTGGTACCCTTCTTAAGCACTAACACAGCAAAATGAAAAAGACAGAGAATATTCCCACTAGGCCCAGAAGCTTTGGTAAAAAATGAACATACTGGCTACAGAAATTTTCAGCAATTTATATTGATTTCTATGGGACTTGATTTTTAGACATCTGAATAAATTTAGTTGTATCCCTATTACCTCTCCAAATTAATTTTTAGGGCGAAAGACTGTATCCTTATCCAAAGACCCCTTAGACATATAGACATCATACAGACAAAACTTCAGTCAAATATAATTCTGAAGAACACATACTAATATTAAGACAGTAGAAATACATGCATACAAACTAGCTCAATTATTCATATTTGACCCTGCTTTGTATTTTTGTTTTCATTCATTTCTTCTGATTGGATTTTACTAAACAAGGTATTGGCAATGTTTCCAAAATGGGTCATTGGCCAATTGGCAATGATACTCAAGCAATTATCCCCAGTTTCCCCCTTCCTCATTATCATCACCAGCCTCAAATTGAGTTCCTTACTCGAGAGGACAGTGTTAGGTCTAGGGAGTAAACAGAAACGACATTCATTACATCTTTTTACTACCAGCCTTCCTTCCCTCATCCTAGAATGCCAAGAGAAAAGGAAGGAGGTGGCTAGGTTGTGCAATGAATAGAGCACCAGCCCTGGAATCAGGAGGACCTGAGTTCAAATCCAGCCTCAGACACTTAACACTAGTTGTGTGACCTTGGGCAAGTGACTTAACCCCAATTGTCCTACTTTCCCTCCTCCAAAAAAGGCAGAGAGAGAGAGAGAGAGAGAGAGAGAGAGAGAAAGGGAGAGAGAGAAGGGAGAAGATTCCTAGGATCGTAGATCTAGAAAAGAATATCAAAGACCATATAGTCCAACCCCCTTCATTTTACAGATGAAGAAACTGTGACCTAGGGATTTTTCACACAGGTCAGAGTCTTCAGAGGTATTTGGACCTTGAACCTCTCACCTCAGTACCATTTTCCTCCACTATATCACACTGCCTTGTTGGCTCGCTCTTTTGAAAATGTTGACATTATATACGACAGAACTTATTTATACATGGCTCTGTGAACCCCTTTAAGTAGGACCCATTAGATTTCCCATTTAATGCTACTTTCCTTCATTTTCTAATGCTTTGATACAAAGAACTATTATACCTTTTCATTTTATTTATCAAGATTGTTGATAATGACATTCTGCACTTCTGCTAAAAGTTGACTTGCGTTTCTTTGAAGTGAAACATGTATTCTAGCATCAACAGAAAAGGCCCACAGGAGCAACAAAGGAAAAAAGACCAAACCATCAAAAACATGCTTAAACAGGTGAATCTTATGCTCATGTTTAACAGGGCTGTCTCCTTCCTGAGGTCTAGTTCTTGAGGGGTCCATAGAATCCCAAATTTTCCTAAATACTCCATCATTTGAATCAATCTTTAATAGCCTAGCTTTTCAAAGCTTCCCTGTGTATCTTCCTGTATTTTATTTAATTATCTGGAAATCAAGGAGCTATGTACCTCTTATAAGTTTAGATGTTTTGGTAACTTATCATCATCAAACCTTTATTCAATTGCCTCTTTTGTGGAAGGCCCTGAAAGGCATCATTTCCTATGCTGGATTGTAGATTTTCTTTTCCCCTGCTGTCAAATTTGTTTCTGATCTCCCGCATGGGTCCTATTTTTCTATTTTAGGGTCCCATTTTTATTACCTTTGCAGAGGCCATTTCTGTTGAATGATTGAAATATACCATGGGGCCAGGACATAAAATCCAGAAAGGACCTTGGGGGCCATCTAGCCTAAGACCTTCATTTTTTATAGAAGATATTGACTTTTTCATGGTCTCACCTCCATAGTGACTCACCTCCATTAGCTCCATTACTGATGCCTTGTATCAAAGGGATAAATCACCGAAGTCAAGTTGAATTTCTTACAAATGAAGGAGTGACTTAGCAGACTGATAAATGTTCATTCAGTTCTGACACTTCTGTTTGATAATTTATTTACCTTCTCAATAAACAATTACAACCATGACTTCCATTTGATTTAAGATTTAACTTATACTTGCTCAAAGGTCACTGGCACTTACCACGTGGTAGCCCAAATGTCTTGGTGCAGTATTAAACTATTAGAACTTAATTAATACTGCACTAAGACACATTCTGTATTACTCACCCTTCACAGCTATTCTAACAGATTCCAGATTTGGAAAGGACTGCAGAGACCATCTAGTCTAACCCCTACCTAAACAGGAAGACATTCCACAACACTTCAAATCTCTCTCTTCAGGAATAGATTGGAAGACGTTATGGAATGTTTTCCTGCCAAAATGTTCCTATATGTAGCCTTCACTCATTTTTCCTGGTTCTGATCTCTGAATCCCAGAAGCATGAATGTAGACTCTCATAAGACAGCCCTTGAAACGCTTGAAGACACCTATAACATTTCCTCTAAGCCTCTTGTCCAGACTAAATTTCCAATTCTTTCAGCCAGCTCTCATCTGGCATGAGCTGGCAGGTTTTCTCCAGACGAGGTGCCCCTCTCTGGACCCTCTAGAGTTTTAAAGTCTTTTCCAAAATGTGATGTTCAGAACTGGATTTAATACTTACAATGTGGTCTAACTGGTGCAGCTACATTCAGATCATCACTTCCTAAGTCCTGGATGTTCTGTCTCCTCTCCTAATAAATTCTTTTAAATATGCAATCTGCATCACTTAATGAACTAAAGCATCAAAAACAGATGTTTTACTATTTAACTTGTGATTAATAGGGTGGTCATTTCTTTGTCTCTTATCACTTAAAAATATAGACAATATTTTGTATCACCTTCCTGCAAATACATTTAAGGGAAACAAAGAAGGGTTTTTCCACCCTTCCTCCGCAAAAGCCTTTCCTTCTTGCTGACCTTTCTTCAGTGTGACTTTTTACCTACCTTGTTTTTTCAAACTTCTCAAATCACTCAACAAATGCCTGCCTATCCGGCTATTTAGAATCGATAAAACTTGCTCAATTCCATTCACACTACTGAGGCTTGGTAACTTCCAGACTCTCTAAAGTTTTTATGCTTATTCACTCTTCACTGTTCTCCAGCGGCTGATACATGTGTACCTACAGCATATGCCAGCAGAACTGACGTATGAAAAAAGAATGAATGGTAGGGAGGCCGCCCGTTAAGGACTCCAATTCACTGCTTCCTTTTAAAGATGCTGTGCGTGTAACCGAGACCAGCAAAATCAAAGAGGGAAAACATCTGAGTTTGGCTAGAACAACTCTTTTGATTTTTTCCACTCTAGAACAGATTATAGATGGTTCTTTGTTCAACTTTGTTTCCTGATGTCTTCCTTCCATTATTACAAATAAATGTTTATATTATTTTCTGTGAGCCCGTTTGGACTGTTTCATGGCACTTAATTGTTGTTCTTTTTCTTTGCCCCTGAGTCTCAACTTGCCTTTCTCCAGTATCATTAAATTTAACTTCAATGACTGTGGATATTAGATGTCTTTGAATGGTGTGGGTTGTTATTCTTTCTGGGTTGAAGAGGTGCCTCAAACTATCTTTTCTTTTTTTCCTTAGTCTTGTTGTCTAATTGTGTAGATGGATGGATGGATGGATGGATGGATGGATGGATGGATGGATGGGTGGATGGATGGACGAATGGATGGATGGATGGAAAGACAGATAGATAGATAGATGGATGGATGGATGAACAAACATATACATATATAAATACTACTGTAATTTAGAAAATGTAGTTAGATGAAGTAGAACTATGCAGATGTCAAGATCCTTATCTATAAAAAAATGAATGGACTAGGCCAAGGGTTCTTGACAAATTTTTTGTGTCATAGGCCCCTTTGCTTAAGAATCCCTGAACTAGACAATTTCTAAGATCCCTTCCAGCCCTGAAACAGTGATTCTGTTATCTTATACAAAGACCTGGGCACAAGTCATTTTTATTTGTCATTCAAAGCAAGTGGACTCAATAATAGTAAAAGAAATGTGGGTGCCACTTTAAAGGCCAACAAGAAATTTGTCATTGGGAAAAAGCAAACCTGAAATCCATTACAGAAAATGGTGCACAGCATGCCTATACAATAGAGAACTTATACTTGACACCAGTGATGAGGAAATGTAATGTTTGCCTAATCAGCTAGACTTATCTGATATAAGTAGCTCCCTGGATGTTAAGTAGAATATACTTCCAACAGAAACTCAGACTACTCTAATAATACCTCAAAAATTTTCAAATATAATCTAATTTATTTTAAAATTGATTTGCTTTAAAATATAAAAATGAATTAAGGATTGAAAGACAAAAAGAATCTCGATTATGGGCATGTATTTTTTTTTGTATCAATAAATACATTTGCTGCGGTAACCTGGCTTGTTTTATATTCCTATTATAACCTTTTCCTTCTCTCAGCTCTGGCTGTTTCAAAACATAACTCAAAACCATAAGCTTTTACAATTGTGCTAGTTTGATGATGCTGGGATTACTATGAGACATGCCTAGGAACCCACTTAAAAAAAGATTTTGGGAAAAGGAGCAATCTAGTCAAATAATATGGGTTTCTAAAAGAGGCAGAAGCAGCTTGCTATGAAATCATGACTAATAACATTTGTCCTCCTGAAGTTCTGATTTTTTTAAAAGTCATTAGAATAGAGAACCTTTGTCAGGATGGTTGGAATAGAGAGTCTGGACCTGTTATTTCATTAGTCTAGAGAACATGTCACCTCCCTAACCTTCCATAGGATTCCACTCTCCCATTACTACCACCCATAGAATGTAAGTTCTTTGAAGATAGGAACTGTTTTGTCTTTGTCTCTGTATCCACAACACCTTTAAAAGGCATTTAATAAGACACTTATTGTGTGGTAAATTCCTTTGCCGTTACAGATCTTACACTGTAATTAATTATCATAGAGTATTGGTTCTTAACCTGGAAACTACTGACTCCCAAGAGTCCTTAGGTAGATTTTAGGGAGTCCATGAACTTGAATGGGGCCGGGGGGGGGGGGGAATACATCTTTCCTTGAATCATAAAGATATGCAAAAAAGTTGTAATGCCATCAGTACTTATGACTTTGCCACAAAATCTTAGATATTTTCAGTTGTTATAGATATTTCAAAATATAGTTTTAACTCATCACTACTTGGAAATTACTGTAGTTACTGGACTTGAATCTAGCTCATTCATTATTCCAATATTCTTGGTTAGAGGTTATATTTCAATATAATTGGTTTCCACTGTAAATGTATTTTATTTTATTCATTGAAAAACATTGTTCTGAGAAGGGGTTCATGGACCTCACTACACAACAACAACCAAAAATTTAAGAATCCTGGTCTCAAAAAGATATCAGAGGTACAAGAAATTAAGTGATGTGCCCTTATTCACATAGCTAACATGTCAGAAGCAGGACTTAAATCCACATATTACTAACTCACAAGTGCCAGCTATATAACATTACTTACTGTCTAGTCTTAAGCAAGTCTTAACGTCTCTGGGCCTCAATTTCCCCCATCTGTAAAATGATGGGGTTGGAGTAAATGTCCTCTAAGGTCCCTTATGGTTCTAAACAAGCTCTGGGTTTACTATAGCATCTTTTTGGAAGACTATATAACTAAGTAAAATGAAATGTTGACCCTCCCATGCTGGGGCCCACCGATGGATAGCTGGCTGAGCTTATAGGATTCAATGCCAATGATGAAGATGAATGTCACTAATTGACATGACCAGTCCATAAGAATTGTGAAAATTGGAAGATGGAGGTAACTAGGATTCTAGACTTATAAAGCTCTACGTGAAATTTGAAGCAAAGCAGAAATTGCTTGAAAGGAGAGGATCTCTGGGGCCAAATAGAATAATGAGACTGCAATTGGCACCAGAATGTCTGTAGCAGCAGGAACCAGATACTAGAAAGAAAGTCAAAGTACTAGGAAGAGGCAGGATATGAAGACCAGAAACTTAACAAGGACAAGGAAAGACACTGGATAAAATTATTTAAAGATAAAAAAGAAGGAATTTGCATTAGGGGGAATGGTTAAATGTCTGTACAAAATCCATAGAGGCAGAATTAGCTATAACTAACATAAGTTGCTCCCCAGAAGGGAAAAGAGAAAGGTCAATGGCCTAGAATGATATTCTTCTGCCCCCTCTTAAATATTGTTAGTCTAAGGGATATTTCCTCCTCCTCCCCTTAGATGAAAGCCACTTTCCTGGTTGCCTTCTCCTAAGGAAGATTTGGCTCCTTTGCACCAAATGCTAGATAGACAGAAAGGAACACCTTGTTCCCATCCAAGAGAAATTACCTTAAAAGTCTCTAGGGAGGCATGATCGAAATCACAGACATTTTGAGGAGCCAGCTTTTCCCTACATGTCTCTATCTCTCTATTCCCTGCCCCCCTCTCTCTCTGTCTCTCTCCATCTCTCTCTCTCCATCTTTCTCTCTCTCTATCTCTGTGTGTCTCGCTGTCTCTATGTGTCTCTCTCTGTCTCTATCTCTCTGTCTCCCTCTTTCTCTCTCTGTTTCTGTCTCTTTCTCTCTCCATCTCTCTCTCTCTCGCTCTCTCGCTTGCTTTCTCTCTCTCTTTTTCCCTCTCTCTCAAAAGAATGTCTTTCCTCTTTTAAACACTTGTTCCAACATGACTCAGGGAGGCATGTAGCATCGTTATCTTTCTCTGCACCAATGGAATCTTATACAAATGCTCAAAATTTGAACCTAGGTTACATTAAATTAACGAAAGGCCACTGAATGAAATTGTCTCTGTTGTTTCATCTATCTAAAATCTTATTTTTTTGAAAAATGTATGAGAGAGACCTTTTTGGAGCAGTCTTTATTGAAGTACTTCACAATCTTATATTCTCTGTAATGTTTAACCATGTGTCTGACTAAAATTGAATCTGTTAAAAATTTTATCTATGAATGACTGCCTTACTTACACTCCTCAGAAATTTGTCAGTGCCCTTAATGTGTGTATAGATTATTCTCATAAAATTTATAGAAAAGGGTAGGAGGGGACATGAGTTGGGATGCATGGATAATTTTTATTTATTTATTTTTTCTATAATAATGTCTGTGACTTTTCCAAGTCTTTGGTATCTTTCTTTAAGATACAATGATAATTAACTATTCATTCAAAATTACATCACCTCCAGTATCATGTCTTCATGGCCTAGTCCAGCTGCTAGCTCATCATACTTTTCTTTAGGGCCAGTTCAACTTCCTCATGCAGCACATCAAGAACTTTATGGTTAGAATCCAAATGTGGTAGATTCCACTAGCAGTGATAAAGAAAAATGTTTGTGATATATAATCTTACCTGACATTTTCCATTTTTTGCCGGTTCATTATCTTCCTTCCAGTTTTATCCATAAATACTCTCTGGATGATCTGGCTTAATTGGATCCCTTGCCAAGCTTTCTCTAAGCTTATTTTTCTTTCTAAGGCTTCTTGCTGTTTTAAGAGGCAATACTGCTCAAAATCTTCATTTCTAAGATTTTACAAAAAAATTTATATTCTGAGTGTCTGGAGCCCATGACTGCTATACTTTTCCACTTGGCAAGGGAATCAATTGTTCCTTGGTAAAATTATGTCTAGACTTTTTTAAAATCTCTTTATTGTGCTGATAAGCTTACATTAGTTAAGTTTCCCTAGGAAATGGTGATTGTATCTGTCTGCTTCATCAATTCTTCGTTTTTTTGTCATAAACAGATTGTTTAATTTGGTCAAGTGGTTATTGCCACAATTTCCTACTGTTTTATTTGATTTTTATTATCCCTTTGAGTTTGGCTTTGCTTTTTAGCTTTACTCCAACAGAGCACAGGGTACAGTAGAGTAATTGTACAGGTAGCCACATTGGTGACCAGGCATTTCCTATCAGTTAGAATTCAATCACTGTCAATGTTTTGATGTTATTCAGTGCTTAGTCTGATCAGTACATCTCAACTCTCTTCTTTAAAAAGTATAGATGGCATTTGTCATATGTATTTACCATGAAATTCCTGATATAATGTTACTGTTATTCTTTCTAGAGTCTTTCCCCTTTCTCATTCTTGTTCCCACCTAATAGTCATAGAGGTGACCTTAGTCACCAAAATGTAAAATGATTTGCCTTGGGTGATATAGCCAGTATGTGACAGATGTGGACATATTCTGAGGCTAACTAGATTATGTTAGTAAACAATCTTAAGATTTCATACAAGCATGATATAAAATAGTAGAGGTACAATTATAGTGGAAACATGCTAACCTCTTCTATAGCATAGTTATTATGGAAAGAGATTACAACGTAAAGAAATTCTTCAATTACTGACCTGGTAAATTTGGGATTGTATGCTAAAAGATAATGTGTTCATACCACTGGGACAGTCTGTGTATTTATAGCCAGTGTTATTTTAGGGTTCATGAAACCAATCAGCCATCCATATCATTTAATCAGTGTTCCATCTATAACCTTTACTCAGAACTCAATCATTAATTTGTGAGCCATTTTTGTTAAGCTGTCAGGGCAGTAGATGGTTTTAGTGAATTGGGACTGAAACTGATCTTCTACTTCATTTATGGAAAATATGCCTTATCTGAACAGAACACATGCACTCTGTTAGCATGGTCTATATTTAAACTTCATTATGATTCTCCAATATTAACTTTAAGGTGACTCCTAGTACAATTCTGACCTTCAGCAGAACATCACTTTCATTTACACCGGCAACTAAATAAGGGCCATGTATTTGTTCATTTCCATCTCCATCTTCATGTGCACATTGAATTGGTTTCCCTTTTATAGCATAAGATTTGGTAATATAAAAATATGTATGACTTTTATTCCCTAGAGTACTCATTTGAAAAATGTAAATGAATCATTCTTCTTTTTCTATGAGAACTTACTGTGGGTATATAAGCCTAGATAGATACTTTATTTGAAATGGATATGAAGACATTTAAAATTGGATCCAATTTAAACCCCACTCAATATTTAAACTTTGTACTAGAGCGATACCATTATCATTTGGTCTCCGTTGGATGTAAAGCCTGTGGGATGTGTTAAATGTCATATACAATCTGTAGAAGGCATGCTCTATCTTGCAGTTACATAACTTATAGAGCCAGCAATGTTTACATATTGGAATGTATTTTATGGTGTATATATTCTTCCATCTGGTAGCCTGTCCTGAGGCATGGTTTTATCACTTTGCTTGTCCTGTAAAATTCCTTGAGATTTTTATTGAAAGGAACCATGAAAATGCTAATTAGCTTTATTTTCCATCATGATCTTTTTTTATTAACAGGAAGATTTCCTTGCCTTTCTGTTCTTGCTTATCCACTTCTACTTTCAATGAGTTTCGTTGCCCCAAAGCTACCATTTTCAGACTTTTGATATTTTTTTTCTGTGCATTGGGCTTAATAACTATTTATTTTCCTAATGGATTCAGTTTACCTTTGAGGCAAGCATTTTGGAGAATTCAGTTTATATTAGGGCAGGATTAAAAACATCTATGTGGGGTCTTCTTGCAGAAAATAAAATGGTTTGATCATTTGACTGAAAGAGGTATAGAAATGATTTCTTTTAAAATGAGAATCTTGGAATTGGAAGGGAAGCAAAGTAGGAAGTATCTTCCTTAATGAATTTAAGTGTATATTGTGCAACGTTTTAAGAAAATAGATAGTGTAAGTACCATTGGGTTAATAGTAAGTTGTTTGTTCAAATATGGGCAGATACTAGAGGTTGAACAAAAGTAACAAAAATGATGGTTTGGAGGTATATATCTTTTAAGACTTTTTTCTTCCAGTAATTAAAAATATGAGGCCCTTCATTTTTATGTGTTCATTCAAAGTCTTTGATTTAAATTAATAGTTCCAAGATGAGTACCACATACCCAGGAGGTGCTCAGTTCCTTCAGCAAATATTAATTGAGCACCTATCATGTTTGTAGCATTTTATTAGGTATCTTGGAAGATACCAAAGCATCTAACCTCAGGAGACTTACCATCCATTAGGGGAGACATCCTACACCCAAAAATTACTCTGTAACAATGTAATATTGACAACTTAAGGTCAAGTAAGAGGAATAAACAATAACTAGAATTGTCTCCAGTCATATCTCTTTACCAGTTGAAATCATTCCATTCTATTCCTCCCAGCTCAGATGTCACCTTCTCCATTAAACCTTCTGTAACACCCCCAGATGTCACCTTCTCCATTAAGCCTTCTGTAACACCCCCAGATTAAAGTCATAGCTGACATTTGTAAACTCTCATGACCTTCATTTAGTCACTGATTAGGTGCCTACTATGTGTGTGCCATGTAGGATATAACCCCAAGGCTTTCCAGCTCCAAAGCTGACAACCTACTACACAATGCTATCTCTGACACATAATCCCCGGGCAAATCACTAGCCTCTTACTGTTGTATGAAGATCTCCAAGACTCTAAGTTGCAGAAAAGGTGTCAACCTGCCCTGAACTGGCAGAGACAGTTTCCTCACTGAAGAGTTCCCTTTACCAGTGAAACTGCAGATCCAGTCCCCTTAATGCTAGTGCCCCTCCATTGTTTATCTCCGTATATTGTGTATGTGTTTGTGTGTATGTGTATGTGTCTTGCATATACATTTTATATGTATGTGTATACACATATATACATATTTATATACAGTACATATGTGCATGTGTGTATACACATTCACACTCTTTATACATAATTTTTTTTTTACTTTCATCTCTTCCATTAGACTGCTAGCTCCTTGAGAGAAGAACTGCTTTTATTACTGTTTTTGTTTTATTTTGTTTTTGCCTTTCTTTGTGTCTCTGGTGCTTAGCACGGTGACTAGCATAGAGTAGGTGCCTTCCAGGCACTGGACTAGGCAATGGGAATAGAAAAGCTAAAGAAAGACTAAACCTTGCCTTCCAGGGGCTAACATTCTAGTGTTAGAGAAAAGAACATCTACTCATATGAGTAAATATAAAGTACATGTAGAATAATTGATGAGGAAATGCTAATAAGTAGGGAAAGATGAAGATGAGTTTTGTGTACAAGGTAGTTTTATGTAGAAGGGAACAAAGGATTCCAGGAAGCAGATGCCCGGAAGGAGATTATTTTAGGAGTGAGAGACAGCCTGTACAAAGGCACTTAGGCAGGAAATAGAATGCTATGTACCAGGATTCAGAGAGGTGAGATGAAGGGGGAAAAATACCTTCCAGGTAAGAGAAACATTTTGAACACAGCAGAGAGACAAAAGCAAAGTTCAAGAAACAGCTAGTAATCAAGTGTTGATAGATTAACGAGTGCACACAAGGAAATGATGTGACATAAGGGTGGAAAGATAGGTTAAACCCAGAATTTGGAGAGTCTTAAATGCAAGGCTGAAGTGTCTGTATTTTATCCTCAAGGCAAAAATAAATCATTGAAAGTTTTTAATCATAGGAGTTAAAGTCAGAGGTAATAAAATTATTTTGTCAACTGTATTCGGAATGGTTTGGAGAATGGAGAAATTGGAAACTGGGAAACCAACTAGTAATCTGTTACAATACTCCAAATGAAATGTATTGAGACTTAAACTGGAATGGTGGTCATATGAATGGAGAAAAGGATTAGACATTAGGAAGACATTACTCTAACTAGGCTTTGCAAAATATTAAAACTCAACAATAAAAGAGAAGGAAGAAGCAAGCATAACTCCATGGTTACAAATCTGAGTGATTGGGAATATGGTATCTCCCAAGGTAGAAATGGAGAAGTATGGGGGAGTACTAGGATTAAAGACAAAGATGATGAGTTTTATTTTGGAAGTGTCAAGTCTTATCAAACATCCAGGCTTGGATCTACAACAGCCTGTTGTCAATACTTAAGGAACCATGGTGCAATAAAAAGATCAGGGATGAATAAATCGATTTGAGAGTCATTCATATAGAAATGATGGTTGAACTCATGGGAGTTATTAAGATCATCAAGGGAGAAAGTGTAGGAGAAGAGAAGAGGAACCAAATAGAATCTTGGAGAGTATCTACGGTAAGGTGGTGATGATGGATGATGAGCCAACAAAGGCACCTGACTTGCCAGAAGGACTAGTTAAATAGGTAGGAAGAGAACCCAGAGAGAGAGAAAAAATGTATTATAGAAAGTATTAGATGGAGTGGTAAATAGTAGGAAAAGCTGCAAAGAGATCAAGGAGGTTGAGGATCAAGAAAAGGCCATTGAATTGAGCAGGTAAAGATTGTTGGTAACCATTGGAAGGCTCATTTTAGGAGAGTGGTAGAGTCCAGAGTTGGTTGGTTGTTATCCTTCATTCTCAAAGAAGACCAAAATGGAGTCACTATGTTCAAGTCAAGTTACCATGTGCCCAGTTGTGGCTGATCAGATCAATACAAGCTCAGAATGTTCTACCACAGGTGAGGCACAAGTAGTCCACACCAACATTTGGGGTGGTAGATTCTCTAAATCTGTGCATCTCATGTTTCTTTTGAGATCCTTCAATTCTGCCTTCCTCACAGAGAACAGCACCTTCTCTGATGTGGGCACAACATGCTGGGCAGTCCTGTGCCATTGTCTCCCATGTCACACAATCAATTCCAAAGTACTTAATAGAAACCCTGAGAGTGCTCTTTTATCACTTCTTCTCACCACCATGTGAGCGCTTGCCCTGTGTGGGTTCCCCATAAAATAGTCATTTAGGTAAGTATACGTTTGGTTCTTTGATACAGTCTGTAGAGTCAGGAGTTAATGAGGAAGTGAAGACAGTAACAATAAAAATTGTACAGGTTAATGCATGGATCTTACAAAATGCTTATCATTACAATGATAAGAAATACATGTAGAAAACTCTAGACATCAAAAGATATAAATGAGAGGAATGATAATTCCATGACTAAAGAAATATCTCTAAGCACAATTTAGTTCAGACATGTTGTGATGTTTTTCTTACCAATTCACTAATTTTAAAAATATATCTGAAAGCAAAGAAATCTACCATGTAAAAAAAAAATATGTAGTCAATATTAGAGTCTTCATAGACTGTTCAATTATTCCAATATGAATCAAAAGCCAATGGACCTCTCCTACAATTTTTATCCAAATAGCATATGTGCAAAAAATATAATAATGGTAATAATAATTTTTGGCTTTATATAATGCCTTGAAAGTTTTGCAAGATGAGTTGCATACATTATTTCATGTGTATGTAATATATACATACACATACATTGTGTACATAAACATATAGACAATGTTACTTAGAGCTAGAAGGGTCTCAGGGATTGAGCTCTACCCCTTTATTTCATAAATCAAAACACTAAGGGTCATGATCATGGACTGGCCCCAGTTCACACAAGTAGAGTTTCAGTTTTAAATCAAGTCTTCTGTTTCCAAATCCAGTTCGCTTTCGACTCTAATATGCTGTCTGACATGTGCACACCTCCAGAAAGAAGGTGGATCTGAAATCCGAAAACCTGGGTTCAAATCCTAACCCTGCTGCTTTCTACCATGTGACCTTAAGCAAGTTTTTTCATTTCCCAGTCTCAGTATCTTCATTTATGAAATGGGATGGAGAGAGCTTAAAGTAGGTGAGCTCTGAGGCCCCTTTCAGCTCTAAATGTATGAGCTCTGATCCTGTGAATACATTTCTAAGACATTTCTTTTTTCTTTCTTTTTGATACAACTTTACACTTTTTCTCCTTTCCTCCATTGTCTCAGTCACTGAAAGATATGAACTCCAAAGGAAAGAAAACTGAACATGCCAAAATCACTAATCAGCAGAATAACCAATCTAAAACAATATATAAAATTAAAGGAAAGCAGGGGGTTTTTTCATATTAACAAGATCCCATGTTTCTACAGCACATGGAGGGAATCATTGGCTTATCTTTTCTTTTTTTTTAAGAGGCAATCAGGGTTAAGTGACTTGCCCAGGGTAACATAGCTAGTAAGTGTCTGAGACCAGAGTCCTTTTGACTCCAGGGCCACTGCTCTATCTACTGCATCACCTAGTTACCCCAATGCATTGACCTTTAAGGTCCATCTGAAACTCTTTTCATTTAACATGAGCTTTACAGGTTTAGCCAAATAAACAACTGAACCCAGTGTGAAGAAAATAAAATGAAACTCCCAAAAATTATAACTAAACTCTACATGGATAAAAGCAGAATTGAAAAGAGAATGTCAAAAATCATATAAGACAAGCACATAATGTGTGAATCTAAATTAGCTCTAATAATGGTTTATTGTCACAATTTCAGAAATAATACATATTAAACACACAAAAACAAGTTAACATAACTTGAGGCAACAAACATCGTTAGTATTGTAAACTTCTTTTCTCTTTTTTTCAGAATTATGTGACTTGAGAGTAATTCAGAGAATAATCTTTATGTGGGGGAAGGAAACAAGAAGTTATTTCTGTCAGAATAATACTTAACAAAGTCAAAAAAGAACAAAAGATAATAGTAACAAATAAAAATGGGAATATATATTATTTTCAATAGATAGTAAAATAGACTGTCAATTAACTGAAAATCTGTTTTCAAAGCCAGTCTTGGAAATGGCCTCATTTCCTAATTGGTATAATAACTAGATAGATTGAACACTGGAAGATTATGTTTATTGCAAAGCAGAAAATTGCACATATTTCCTATTTATTCATATGTATATATATTGTTCCTCTGATCAATGGAAGGGCTTTCTTTAAGGGCTGCATCATTTTTTTTTCCCTCTTCTTCCCAGCACTAGCACAATACCTGGCACATAGTAGATACTTAATAAACAGTCATTGATTAAACACAGAAAAATCACAGATTTAGAGTTGGAAGCTACTTTGGCATATCTAGTCAAATCCCTTTATTTTACAAATTGCCCCTTTTCTATACAAAAGCAAGTAGTTTAAAGGATCTAAGTTGTTTTATCTTATGAGGGATGTTATGAATTAAGTTTGCATTAGCCCAGCTTCCAGTTAGCAACTCAAGAATTCATTCTGATGAATGGTTGAATTATGAGATGAGTGGTAACATGGCATAGTGGTAGAATAATGGAATTGGAATCAAGCAGAACTGAGTTCAGATTCTCCCACAGATAGAGTGGAATGCTGAGCAAACTTTAATATCTCTGAGCCTTAGTTTCTCCACTGGCGAAGTGGGGATAATATTATGTTACATCTACTTTGTAGCATTGTTGTGTAGCTTAAATGAGATAATCTAAAAAGCTATATGAGTATCAGTTATCATTATTATGATTTGCCCAAATAATTCATCAATGGGAAATAGAATTAAGGAAGAATTAGCAACCTCACGTTGGACAAAGCTGAAAGATACTACTTGAAAGGAAGAAAGGGAGGAGGGAAGGAAGGAAGGGAGAGACAGAAAGAATGAGGGGGAGAGGGAAGAAGAAAAGAGGGAGGGAAAGGAGGAACGAATTGAAAAATATTTACAAAATTCTGACTTTTCTGTGGCTAACTTATTATTGATAATTTGAATTACTCAAATAACAATTATAGCGGGTATCTCTTTTTAAAAATATAAGAAAAAATTATGTATAGCAGGGTCGGAAGATATTATGCCAGGATTTTTTTAAAGTTGATTACAAGATCTGAAAATTTCAGAAAGATGCTGCAATCATTGATTGGAGCAAATCTGTAGCCTTGTTAAAAAAAAAACCACAGTGAATGTATAGAAGCTCTAGGTGAGTCTCTGCATACTAAAATAGGGGAGACTAGAATTTCCAAAAATCTTTGAAGAGTTTAATTGCTTTTAAAGTTAAAAAAAGATACACAAATAGCATTTCAGAAACCAGTGGAGATAAGTGTTTATAACTCGAATGCTAATAAGACAGATGAATAACAGGGATAACCCTGAAAATGCTGATAATGATTCCAGAGAAGCTAATATCATTTCAGCCTCATGTAGTTACCAAAATGTCCTCTGACTGTGAATCTCATCTAGTCTGATGAGTCTACCTGGCTCTCAATATGACCCCCTCATTAAAAGGAAAAGTTAACAGTGACATAAAAAGGGGTGACTTCTAAGGAAAGAGCCCTCAGCTGCAAGTAAGCTCATTTTCTGTAAAATATATTTAGTAAAAGTTCTAGCTAGATCCCTTAACATCCATGCCTCAAGCCTCATGGTTCAGTTGGACTGCTTGTAAGTAAAAGTTATTTTCACGACAGCTAAGATACATCAAAAGGAAACATTGGAGGTGACAGTCCGAGAAAACCAGGATGTATTTTTCCTTCACAGATAGTAATTTCTATAGTGGCATGGATAATGTGCCACTAACCTTGAGCGTAGGCATGTGCTTTTGATATTCAAAGTCATTGGAGGCCTGTGCCGTATAACCTGACTTCAAGGCTCTCTACAGCCTTAAGACTGAGATTGATCTACCTTGGAGTGTCAAAAAGATCTTCAGGCAAAGATTATAGAAAGCAGTTTGAATATCTGTCCAGATAGCAAGTGTGCTCCCTACCCCACTAAACTGAGGCTAAAAGAGTAATGGGACTCCTTTCTCATGCTCAAAGTCACTTTGGGATTAACTGTTATTTAGACTTGAATACTATATGTTGGACTCATAGCTGATCTCTGCCTCACACAGTGAGGATTAGATTCTTTGATATGATCAAGACCAAGATGACCAATTTGTCTAATAATTGCACCCATGCATGCACTTACCCAGAACATTGACAGATACTACTTTCTTCTTGTTAGACGTATCATGTTTCTCACCACTATGATGCTGACAACAGACAGCCTAGCACTACTTCTTTAGGCATATGATGGTTATCAGTGTATTCAACGTGCTCAGGAGCTCTTTAAAGATGGAAGCAAGCATAATCCACTGGATTTAGCATCAGGAACAATTCCCTCCAAACCCCTCCTCAGTAACATACTCCCTCATGTGGCTTTGGGTAAGTCACTTTACCTCTCTCTGCCTTGGTTCTATCATTCACAATCAGAATAATAATAGAACCTATCTCACAATTATATAGTTGCACTCAGTGGGACCATGTGAATCCCTATCTGCTGTCATGAAAACTATTTTGAAATGTTGTCTTGTTCAAAATAGTCTGTGATGTAAAAGATACAGAAAAAAAGAATTTTTGAAGGGCTTTCTTGTGGAGTTCACTGAGTTAGAACTCTTCCTTAGAAAGAACAAAGTGGAGGAAGCTAAGTGTTGCAGTGAATAGAACACTGGCCCTGGAGTCAGGAGGACCTGAGTTCAAATCTAGCCTCAGACATTTAACACTTACTAGTTGTGTAACTAGTAGAAAGAAAAAAAAGTAAAAGAAAGAACCAAGTGGAAAATCATCTATCGATGAGAGACAATCTAGGCTTGGGTGATTTATTACTTCCTTAGGAAAAGACATGGTAGGAAGTTGTTTGGTGCCGAACGTGGGGAAAAGAAGCAAAAGTTCAGAGAGTTACATTACAGCAGGATTATTGAGGAGGTTGAAAAGGTGAATTAAACTGATTTCTATGATTAGCAGAAAGGAATTATAGAGGCCTCTTTCACGTAAGGAAAGATACCACCAGTTCTTGATGGAACCAGTCAAGAGGGTCTTTGATATCAAGCTCAGCTGAAGCCTTGGTCCCAGTTATGAATGAGAAGTTGGTTGTTTTTTTTTTTAATTCTGATGTAAGGAGAAGAGAATTTTAACATTAGAAATAGATATGTAGATAAGGTCAAGAACAGGGGTAGAGAATCTGTAGCCTTGAGGCCACATGAGGCTTTTTGACAGAATCTGAATTTTACAGAACAAATCCTTAAGGATATAGAAGGGCATATGTGACCTCAAGGTCACAGGTTTCCCACCTTGGGTCTAGGACAAAATTGATAACAATTATAGGTAACATTCATATGGGGTCTTATTTTTTAACCTCTAAGGGAGTCTACGTATCATATATTCCATCGCTTTTCATTTTATCAATGAGCAAAAATTGAGAAGACTTAAGTTACTTACATGAGGTAATGCCCAGCTCTTCCAGGCCTTTGTTTTTTTTTTCCCCATCATATTACTCTGTCTCCCTAAGTTAGAAAGTTAATAAAGCAAGTGCTACTGTTAGTACATGCAATATATTGTAAGATGTATACATTTCACCAGTTAATATTGTTTAATTTCATCTCTTGTATATACTTTGGCATTGTAATAAGTAGAAATAAATCCAAAGTTACAGCTACAAAGAAGTGAAGTTGAAAGCCAACGGATCTGAATTAGACACTGAGCCATTGGCCATTGGCCATTGTAAATCTTAACAGCTATCACCACCTACTGGCAATGTGCTCAAATTGCAGCCTCAGTTATATTGCAGGGTTACTCCGAGTTTGAACCTGCAAAATTCCAACCATGCAGAACCATGAAAGGGTTATACACAATAACTATGATGACGCAGATGAGAATAACAAAGAAAACACCAAGACAAATCCCAATCAGATAGCTGTAATGCACAGCCCTAGATAAGGAAAAGAGATGAGGAAATGTGCCTCCTTACTTTCCTTGAAAGTGAGGGAGACTATAGGTATGGGGTATTGTACCTGCTAAAAGATACAGTAATAGTAATAGTGTTCATTGCTTCTGTTTAGCTTCTTATCTTTGTAATAAGGGACAGCTCACTTAATGGGTAGAGTGAGATATATTTAGAAATGGCATAAAAACAAACATAATCAATAAAACTTCGATCTTCAAAAAAACTTCAGCCATGACATGACAACGAGAATCACCTTTCTGTAGTTTGGGTATAGTCGTCCTCACTTTTCCCAGATCCTTTTAGATCCTATTGTCTTGTTGTACAATAATGCTCTGATATATGGTGACAACTTTCTTTTAATAAGGTAAGTTTTGTCAAGGTACTAATTCCCAAGACGGTAATTATTAACATTACTTGACTCACCTACTCTTTTGTTTGGCAGTAAATGATTAGAACAGCACCTAAGCTTTAAGTGGGTTACTCATTCTTAAGTGACACTCCCGCTCTATCAGATTTATCACATGCTTCCAATTACCTTGGGACATTTCATTTGGGACTTCTAGCCACATATGGGAGAGATGAACATTGGCTTTCCAGAAGAGGTGTTAAACCAGTCATCTCCTTTTACCATGGAATTGAAGGGACCTCATTAGCCAATCTGTTGAATGTATACCCCCAAAAGAATCCCCACTGCAATATACCTCATGTCATCTAGCCACTACTCAACAACTTCAAGTGAAGCGAAGCCCAAGTCTCCAGGAAGTCCATTCTGCCTCCTAAAGTAACACATTCTACTTTTCAGTGACTATCATTGTTAGAAAATTTTCTTAACCTGAATACCTCTGCCTCTATCCTTGTCATTAATTTCCTGTGAAGTTTCCAATTATTACCCCTAGTTTTTCCTCTGGGGTAAACTCAACAAAACTCTTTTCCCATCATGATAATTTTTCAAATACTTTGATAACTCTCATTACACACACACACACACACACACACACACACACACACGTCATGTGAAAAAGGGGGGAGGGGGCTGTCTATCATCACAAAGAGTCTCCATTTCCTCTCTCAACAAGGATCAAACTTTTTGACTTTTTGCTTCTACTTGTAGAGTGACTCAACCCAGTACTCATGATGTACAGTAGAGAATTAGAGATTATGCCATGTAAGGGTCAGTTTTGTGTGTGTGTGTGTGAGAGAGAGAGAGAGACACAGACAGACAGACAGACAGAAACAAAGAGAGAGAAAAAACTTTATTTTTGGTGAAAGTATCCATTTGGTTTGTTAAACAACATTCCAGGAGACAAAATCATCAACTGGTCAAAATAAAAGCCCAGTTATAGCAAACAGAAAAGGGAATTTTGAGGCATGTAGATCTACAGGTTGACCTTTTTTTGTATATTTACTACATGCCTAGGACTCCAAAAAATATTTTCTCTTATGAGCATCCCTGCCCCCACCCCCGCAAATTGGTAGTGACTTCTTTCCGCATTCAATCCAACATTCAGATACTGAGATTTTTTTTCTTTAAAGAGATATTTATTTTTGTTTACAGAATGTGAATTAATTAAAGAAAAGATACTGTAATGTCAGTCCACTACACAACAACAGCCAGGACTCTTTGTGCTTGAAAATTTTCCTGGTATTTTAGAGAGACTTACCATGGCTGATTAATTAAAATGAATATCACTATTTTACCAATCAGAAGGAGAGCAATCTTATCTCAAGAGGAATGGAACCATATTCAGAGATTTATACAGAAGCTGGCAAAACGATAGTTTTTCTTGCCACGCAATACAATATTTTCACTCCAAGGAAAAGAAAAATGTAGCCCAAGTAACAAGAACCAAAATATTTTGCAAGCACAGTATCTGGCAAGGAGGAGACAATTTGTTTCCTATTGCTATTCAGTTCCTAGTTTTGATTCATGAGAATTTTAGAGTGGTGTAGATGAATGAAGAGGAGGCTGAAAGTTAAGGCATCAGGGTTCTAGTCTAGGCTCTCTCAATCTCTGTGTAATCTTGTGTATATAATATCACTGGTCTGGGTTTCAGCTTTCTCATGTATAAAATGAAAGACCTGGAATAAGTTACAGTTAAGGTCTCTTTCTGTAGCCTAGCATTCATGTACTCATGACTATTAAAATATATGTCACATTATAATTTCCATTTTTATTCCTTAATCGCCACTATGCTGTGCCGCTTAAACACTACAAAAGTTTGAAAACATTATCATTAAGCTCAAAAATTTCTACTTTTCTAGTCTATTTTCAGATTTTTTTCAACATTGCTGTCCTTTTCAAAGGTAATTAAAGATAGATCAGGATGGATAAGATTCTAAGATCATGAGTCTAGAGCTGAAAGAAACCTCAATGGCTACCTAATCCAACCCTATAATTTTACAGTTGAGGAAAATGAGGCCTGGGGAAAGAGGGGTTACTGACCTATTCACAGTCAGATGAGGAAGATCTGAGTTCAGATCCTGCCTCAGAGACATACTTATTATCTAGCCACAGGCAAATCATTTACTTTCAAGATCCCAAGTATTTCGTATGATTAGACAAAGAAATTTACATACTGGTAGCTCCTCACACTAATGAAATCATAGGCTCAAGGGGAAAAAAAGGACAGTTATTATTCTAAATTCTACTATCTAAGTAGTTGTGTTCTACCATTTATTTGAAATGTACTTTAATATTAAGCTCTCAAATCATAGTGCTTATATACTATTAGAGGTTTCCAAACTTTCTTGGTTCACAATGTTTTATGTGCCTCAGTAGTTTTTTTCACAGAGATCCTAGATCAAAATAAATATCTAATAGCTTTGTTAAGTAGTTACCTTGAACATTTAAATACCCCAGGGACCCCCCTGGAAGTTCCCTGAGTCACATCAGGGCACCACTTTGCATATAGTTGGACATAGATTTCAGGTGGTCATTCATATTGTCTTCACTAAAGGTCCAAATGCGATATATTATAGTAAACAACCTTATTTTCGATGGTCATTTGTAGTCATGAGATACAACAGGATATAAGGGATATGGCACAAGATTTGGAAGTCATGATCCTTCATTTTAAACTCACTCTCAGGGGTGCCTAGGTGTTGCAGTGAATAGAGTCAGGAGGACCTGAGTTCAAATCCAGCCTCCGACGCTTAACACAAAAACTGGCTGTGTGACCTTGGGCAAGTCACTTAACCCCAATTGCCCTCCAAAAAGCAAAAAAAAAAACCTCACTCTCAGATACTTTTAATAGTTATGTGATCTTGAAAAATCAGTTAATCTCTCAGAGCCTCTGTTTCCTTATCTGAAAAATGAAAATATCTCTACTTGTACTACCTACCTCACAGAGTAACTATGAAGAAAGTTCTTTGCAAACCTTAAAGCACTAAAGTATTGCTATGGTTTTCTTCAGTCTTTGTTCATCCAACAGTCACTCATGGAATGAGGAGAAGGAAAGGGTGAGGAACATCTGATGTTGAATTATGTAGCATCCCATAAGCACATTGGGAGAAATAAGAGCATCTGCCTAGTGTAACAGAAACCTCATTCCCCAGTTTGAGCTAACAGAGGAAACAAGAAATACAATCTTCCCAAATAGATTTCTTTAAGAAACCAGTGAACATAGGCAGGCACTCAAAATTCCGGCAGGGAACCAAGCTCCTGCAAGGTGAAACAAGATAAGAGAAAGCTTATCCAATAAGAGAAAAAGTTTCTTGCTGTGTTTTAGCCACTGGCTCCTGCCTTCTGTCTTCTCAGTGGGGAGGGATGTTTTCCAGTCAGGAGTCACAGGGCTTTGGGCTCCCACTCTTCTCCCCCTACGTGGCATAGGAGGGGCCCCACCCCCCCTGGGGATTACCCACTGCATAGTGGTCCTAGCGCTAATCATTACCATGAAATTCCTCTTCAAGAAAAAAAGTGTACTTTTCCACTGAGTGCCTGTAATCGAATCAGACCTGTAGTTTCTGGGTATCCTACTGTTTCAAATGCTGTACTTCATATTCCCCAAAGGAATAAAGGCATCCACCACTCACTTAATCAAAGGAACAGTAAGCCAGTAAAATACACTACTAAACAACCTTACAAAAACCGTGGATGAGAGCAGCAAACAATAGTCCTTATTAGGTTAGTTAAATGGTGAGCCGTTTTCTCTTGATTTTAAGTCTCAAAACACATACACACGCACACACACACACACACACACGCACACACACACACTTTCAAGTCTGAATTCACAGGAAATATTTCTTTTATAGAACAGTAAGAACACAAGTAGAGATGCCAGTGGTTTACAGAGAGACAAGAAATCTGAGGGGGCACTTACTAGCCGTGTGACCTTAGGCAAGTCACTTAATTCCAATTGCCCTGTCTTCCCCCCTCCAAAAAAAAAGCAAAAAAAAGAAATGTGAGGGAGGAAAGGTGTAAAATTTTGAAATTTTAAAAAACTAATTCTACTTATAATTATAATACAGTTTTGTATATTTGGATTTATCAGGCCCAGGAATTGTCCATATACTGTACATGAAAATTCAAATAGTCCAAGCAGACATTTCCAAATTCTTAGGAGAGAGCCTAGATATAGTAGGGAGCTTCAACACTAAAAATAATAGTTCATATTTGTAGAATCTCTTAAATTTACAAAATTCCTTCCTTACAACAACCCTTTCAGGTAGGTATTATTTTGCTCATTTAGCCCTTGAGAAAACTAAGACACAGAGAGGTCCCCAGTCATACTGTTAGTAAACATTGGATCTGGTAGTACAAACCAAGGCCCCTAGTCTTTCCACTAGAGTGCATTGCTGTACGAGCAGACATCCTGGGACTTTACCACCAACCAGAGAGCTCCAGTGGTTAGTCCCCTTTGCCAATCAAAGGGATGAAAGACATTCATCCTAATTCACTTCTGAACATCTGCACTAAAGTAGTGTGGATTAAAAGTCAACACGATTTCGTTACATGAACTACAAAAGAAAAAATTAATTTCAACAAGCTGGGAATACATTTCTCATGCTTTAATTTTCCAGATATTTCATATAATGACTTTCGCGCACAGAGGGACTCTATGTTCCTAAAAGAAAGTCTTTGAAACTACAGAATAGGTGCCTCTAAAAGTCTGAGCCCTTCCTCCCCCTCCCCCCACACTCCCCGGACCCCTAGCTTATGCCCTTTCTCTGTACTCAGAGATTGGTTGACATTGTTTTGAAGTATATTGCTTCTGTTCAACTGACACTTGATACTCAATCATCATTACTCACGTGCAGCAACAGAGTTTGTTTTCAGACACTGAAAGCATATTAACAGGCAGATAAACTGATGTCACTATAAAAGCTAGTATGCCTCAGAATGTGTGTTTGACTTAACAAATTAAGGAGAATTGAGATTTCTCTTATATTGATCTGACCTACCAACATTACTAAATATGTGGCCCCAAAGCTCCAGTTACTGCATGCATGTCCTTGGGTATACAAAAATGGGTATGTTGCAGCAGCTAGGTAGAGCAGTGAATAGAGTACCAGCCCGGGAGTCAGGAGGACCTGAGTTCAAATTCAGCCTCAGACATTTACCACTAGTCAAGTGACCTTGGGCAAGTCACTTACCCCCAACTGCCCTGCCTTCCTCCCCCTGCAAAAAAAATAATAATAATTTTAAAATGGGTAAGTTGGATCCATTGAATCTGACCACACACGCTATAAGATATGGTTTCCCCACATATAACCTCTTGATTGTTCATGCAACTCACAATGAAAGAGTTCTTACCTTAACTGCTCAAGTAGTTTGGTCTATGTCCATTAACAAGAATATCCTGACCTTTAAGTTAGTAGCATATTGTGTATCTTAGATTATAAATTAACAAAAGGATATCCCTGCTGGGAAAAGGATCAAAGAAATGGAGGTATGTATAGGAATGACTCAATGCAAAGAATGCTGTCTAGTAAGGCAGGATGGGAAGAATGTTGAATTTGTTCTGAGAAGATATAGGTTTCAATCCCAGCAATGCTAATTACCAACTCTGACTTCAGACCAGCCTTTTAACCTCTGTGCATCTCAGTTTTACATTTGTAAGGTTAAAATGTTAGACTAGATCAGCCCTCTTTTAGAGCTAAGCCCTAGGATCCTTAGTTAGGTCACTGATGTCTCACCCTACAAGAAGTAGCTTTCCCCATGGCTTTTACATACCTCTGTATATCCTTGCTTTCTGATGCTTCTTTACCTATCTGCTTACTTCTTTTATTACAAACCTCTTTCCACCATGTTTGGATTGTAAATTAGGAATCAATAGGCCTGTGCAATAGTATTAAGATAATCTTTTTATTCCCAATGAGGTTTCTGCATAGCATACCCCCATTTTAGCTATGCAAATTCATCTCACACTTCTTTCCAATATTCACCTTCCTCCACTAACGTTGACCTTCATATCATCTTCAACATTTTCCAGGATAATTCCCACCCATGTTCCTTTGTTCTTTGGTCCTTCTGTTCTGTGCACTAGAAATATGGCCCTACTTCTTTCTACCTATCCAAATGCTATTTATTCTTTAAGAGCCAGCTTAAGTCCTACCTCTTAAGAGAAGCCTTTCCTGAATAATTCAGCCTACATTGGTTTCTCCACCTTCTGAACTTTTATTATATATGTTTTATGTAATTCATCATTAAAATGTCCTTTATTTTAATCTAACACTATCACCACAATAATACTGTAAGTTATTTGAGGGCACAGACTTTGTCTTATACTCCTTTTATATCTTCCATTGTGCCCAACATATATTGATCACATATTTACTTTGATACTTCAAAATATTCCTGATTTCATCAGAGTGACTCATTCCACCAAAGTAAACTATAGCTCTGCCTCCATAGATGGTCTTTGTGTGTTTCTGTGGCCCCACCATACGTCACCTAATGAGATCAGACTGAAATCTGTGGATTCTCTCCTTGGAGCATGATATATATTTTGTAATATTCATACCTGGAGTTTTCTAGCTGTACCAAAGCTTCTGTTCTGCTGAGAGACTTCAAGAAACTAGTCATCTCTATGCTACACTGAGTCATTAGAACTTGAATTTAGAAGAGATCTAAATAAATAGGTGTTCAGTAAAGTGCTTGTGGAGTTGAACTCATTACCACATTACCACGATTCCTATGTTTTTGATGTTGTCAATGAGAAGAGGGACTGGGTTCCCTTGGGCACATAGGGATCTAGAGATACTAGAAGATAAAGATTCTGATCCTCATGGGTATAGAGCAGTTTTCAAAGAAAACCATGTTGAAAAACACAAAAATATTGTGACCAATTTAGAGAAGCTTAATATTAAGAATAATATAAGAAGGTCTTAGAAGCCCCATTTAAAAAAAAAATAAAGTGGACCTTAAGAGCACAATATGGGAAACGGGTTCTTATCTGAGACTAAGTGGGAAAAAAATAATATAAGAGGTAGAATAGATGAGATTACATCAATTGAATAGGAGGAAGAACTTTTAAGATCTATTCCTAAAATGAGATCTCCATGCCTTTGCATATGCTAAAGATTTATTGCATAGAATTGTAGTTTTAAACCTGGAAGAGAATTTAAAGACCATCAAGTCCAAAACCTTAATTTTACAGATGAGAAAAATGAAACTAAGGTTAAGTGATTTTGCCAAGAGTCACACAGTTAAGGCAGGATTTGAACATAGGTATCCCTAACTCTCAATCCAGTTCCCTAAACACTACACCATATTGCCTCCTTTGTGCAGATGAAAAATGGTTCTACAGCATTAGGGTAGAATGTGGAGAACAGGTTTGAGATGAGCTACCAATATGTTTGTGATAGCTCCCTGATAGTATATGATATCCCTCTTGCTGCACAAAGAGTTGAGTTTTAGAGAAGAGTGGGTTCAAATCCACTCCATCAATAGGCTGGATACTAAGCATCAACTAAAGCTGAATGTAGTAGAAAGTGTTCACTAGGGTCATGGCTAAAGCTGAGGAGGTGAGAAAAAGAAAAGCAAAAGATAACATCATCTACAGGAATAATCTGAAGTTTTTGCTAAGTAGGCAAACCATTTCAAATAGCACATTTCCCTATGCCATGTATTGTTCTGCTCCATTATGAAGAAACTAATATGAGTCCCCAGAAAAGGGCTTTTCCTTTCCACAGTAATGTTCACCTCATACTGATACCCACGTTTGGCAAAAGACTTAACCAAAGAAAAATCACTGAGCCATAAGTCTATATTTTCTTGCTTTCCTGCAGTCAGAAAAAAAAAGTGTTTTCTATATGCTTGATAAAACTTTTAAATTTATGTCAGACATGTTTTATAAAAACCATGCCAGTGAATTGTCAAATTGGCTTATATTGCAATGTGCTATCTACTGCTTTTTAAGTAGGCCACGCATTGGACTAGAATTTCAATTAGCATGGTTTTTAGTAATTCATAAATTCCAAAGCTTCCAAGTGTGACTGTAATGAAGAGAGCAGTAATGGGCCAAGAACATGCAGAAACTTAACAAAAACCAGATGATGAGGATGAGGATGATGATGACGACGACGACAATGTTTTTGTTCTTGTTGTTGTAGTCCCTTTCCACACCCCTCCTCTGAATGTCATGTCCCTGATCTTTTAGCTTTTTAAATAAACATTATACTTTATTAAGCAAAGATGTCTTATCCTATTTATCTGAAACATTTTTTAAATCAAAACATATTCAATAGTTTAAAAGAAATGGATTAGTGAACCTCAATGAGGTATATAGTATTTCAAAGAAAAGATACAATTAAATGAGAACGCAAATCAATGAGTCAACTAATCCTTATACAAGGGGCACTCTTGACTTGAATAGTATGTCACATCAGTCCTTTTATTTAATAATCTCACAGGGAACTGCAGCTAAGAACACCAAACCAGGCAAACAGCCAGAAGTGTCACTAGCCCAGCCAACATTTCTAAAGCTTAAAGCCACCTAACTCAAACTGCTAGTTATTTTTAGAAAAAGCACCACTATTATTCCTTCCTGCAACCCGATGTAATATAAATCCCAATGGAAACAATATAGTAAAGATGAAAAAAAAATCTGTTTTACGCTGAGTAGATAAACTATAAGGCTAGTATCTGTATGAAAACATTTCATTTTTTTCTGGTTGTTTTCTTTTCATAATAATATAAAAAACCTAGGTAGGTAAGTGGCATGGTGGATAGAGTACTAGGCCTGGAGTCAGGAAGAGGAGTTCAAATAGAACCTTTGGCATTTCCTACTTTGTGACCTCTGGTTGTGGTATTTTCCTCAACTGCCTCATTGGGTTGTTAGGATTACATGAGAGATAGTATTTGTAAAGTGCTTGTGCCTGGAACATAATAGGTATATAATAATGTTTGGTTCCCTTGTTCCCTGCATAAAAAGATATTTTCTCAGTAAGAAAATTTTGACTTACCCTAAGACCAAATTAGCAGTCTACCAGGAACCTGAGGGCCAAGCTTCAATTGGCCATCTTTATAGTTATATTACATTGTTGTAGGCCCCTGTTATCTCTTATCATGGCACTTTGTTCCAGCATTGACTTGCATTTGATATCAATTTCCCTTCATCAAAGACCTTGTTCCCCACTATTGAGACTTTAGTCTTGGCCTTCTTACAATCACTTAACATTCAACAAGCATTTATTAAGCAATTAATATGTACCAGGCACTTGATACAAAAAAAAAAATCCTTGTCTTTGAAAAGTTTATATTCTACTGGAAGAGACAGGCATATACTTATATCATATTGTACAAAATAGTTAAAATATGGCCTGGGGAACGATCAGTGGGAGACCAGTCAAAAGAAAACAAGTGTAATTATTGAGAAGTCATTCCATAAAAACTGAGATGTTCAATCCTGATCAAAGGACTATAGGAATCTGGCGTAGGCTACAAAGAATATGGGATATTTCTTCACAAGAAGAATTTTATAAATTGAAGACAATCTTTTGGCAGTACTAAAGACTGAATATCAAAATGTTTATGGCTTTGTGTGCCAAACTTAACACATTAGATTGAATTTGTTCTGCCTGGTGATGCTTTTAAATCAAGGCACCCCCGATAATAATGTCTGTAGATTACCAAGTGGCAAACCATCTTAATGTTGAAAAAAAAAACGAAACAGAAGTAGGTTTGTTTGCAGCTAATTGCTTTACCAATTCAAATAAAATTGAGGACATTGTATCTTACTCTCCTCTTGAATTGCTGAATCGGTGAAAGAAAGATTTACCATTTTTCACCTAGGAGAAGTCTGTGATGAGGGGATCAATCTTCCCTGGGCACTGATAAATGAGTGAGCTCGCATTCTAATTACAAATATGGTTTATGTGTTTTCTATTTTCAAATGTGACAACTGGGAGATAAAGCAATCAGGGGGTAACATTTTCTTCACTACAACCTGTGCTCTTTGCATAACTAAGTTATACATCTTTTTTTCCTGCAGATTTCTTTAATGGTACTTTTACAAATTAGTATTTATTCCTGCCTCCATAGGCAAAATAAGTTCTTCCTTGGATTACTATAAATTATCTTTAAGGGTTTTTGTAGTAATTTTTATTTGTTCTAGAAGCTATCTTGGAATTAAGTGTCTTAAAAAGAACACAAAAATACTTAAAATAAAGAGATAGCAATCTGCTATGTTGAACAGGTTTTAACAACATACTTTATAAAATTTTGCTGTTTATTGTTAATGTCAAAGTTGTACATGAGATGCTTTTACAAATTAGTCCCCTTAGGGTGGCATCATAGAAGTGTGTGAGAATATAAAATGCAGAAAAAGGGGGAAGAAATAGAATGGTCATTTCATAGACCAATAAAAAGAAGAATAAAAAGTCTATGTCAAGTTACTAATGGAATGATCATAGTACCTACCACATTTAGGAAAACTGAGAAATATGGTTAAACTAGAAAACATTTAAATAGGGTTAGTGGTTCTAGGGACTTAATAATGTGTTTAGCATCATTTACCACTCAAATATTAGACTTTTAAATAAAAGAGATTCATGTTATTCATCCAACAATTGTATCTATCATTATTTCAATATTTCAAGGATCCATGATTTCATCAGTATAGATACTCCTTCCATACATGAAGATTGCAGCCATTAAATTCAATGATTTAAATCAGAAGTGTCAAACACAGTCAGGTTGGATTATGGCCAGCAACACTCCCAAGTGCAGCTTAAACTAGATTAAAATGTAATTGGGAAATATTTAAGAAAATAAATAAAAATACAATAGAATATAGATAAGGTTAATATGTGGTTTTCTAACTCAATATGTGGTCCATATTGGTATTCTTATGTATGATTTAGTGACCTCCATTTGTATTCAAGTTTGAGCAACCATCATAGATCTAGAGCTAAAGACATCTCAGAGAACCTCTATCTCCCATATTACACATAAGGAAACTAAGGAAGCTTAAGTGACTTCCCCAATATCACATGAGAAATAAGCATCAGAGGTAGGATTTGTTCTAATGT
This sequence comes from Pseudochirops cupreus, assembly GCA_028627135.1. NCBI lineage: Eukaryota > Metazoa > Chordata > Mammalia > Diprotodontia > Pseudocheiridae > Pseudochirops > Pseudochirops cupreus. The sequence goes on from CM053581.1 coordinate 482,756,208, forward strand.
GCTCTAATTCCAGACCCAGTGCTCATCTTCTTGAATTGCTGTGATTTTTTTAAAATAAATCTGGAGATTATTCTTCTTTCAATGAGCTGGTATAACTCAGTGAGTCTAGCCCATCATGTTCAGACTCAATATCCTTCAAGCTTAAATGGTTCTACAAGAATATATGCCCCATGGGCATTACATTCAAGAATCCAAGGGCACTTCTATGCCAAGATAATTAAATTGACACCTTAATGGAAGAATTGTGTCCAAGAGTGTGTAGAATATAACAAAATATATAGGCATTTTAGGATAAATTTATAATTTTATATAAATAATTTATATTATATTATTATATAATTTATATATATAAATCATCATTTATATATATGTATATATATATATATACATATATATATATATATAATCCGAAAAGATTGGATATTTGGTTTATGTTTCTGAATTTCAAGAAATTATGTTTGCTTGGAAAATGTAGCATAGTTGCTCATACATGTAATCCTCTGAATGTTTAGAGCCCTCTTTCTAACATCTTTGTACATCTTTGACCAGGGGATTACTTATGGGTACTGGCTCAGGAGCTAATTTCACTACCTATAAGTAGGCCATATTATCATTGGCCTTTCCACTTATTCCATCACACCACTAGAATGAATAAGATATTAGTCTCTGAGAGTATAATCATTAAGCAATGTTTTCCTTTCCTAGAAATATATTTTGGTCGGGGCCCCTTAGTTGGTAATATATATTATAGCTCTTCTGTGGAAGGACAAAGTATGTTCTTTACAATCAAGTGATGGATCAACAAGAGAATAATACTGTAATTCTTATAGAATGCAGTTTAACATCTACACATTTCTGCGTTTCTTTGCAAGCTTAGAACTACCAAGACGTTTGGAACATCCTGAAATTAAGGAGAAATCTAGAGTTGGAGGGAGATGATTAAAATCTAATTGATGTGAAATGGAGTGAGATTGGATTGAGGTTCATTTAATGAAAGGGGAAGGAAGATCTGCCAAATGTCTACATCTCTGCATCCTTCACATACTTGTGAATCTGTGATTTTGTGGGTAATTCCTTTGCCCATGCAGATTACAAGCCTTCTACAAGAGTTGGTGTGATTGAAAGAATTAATCATCCAAGTAGACACCCTTCTAGTGATGAGACAGACTGTTCCTTAGATGACAGACAGGCCATTGCAGGAGGTTCATTCTAGAAGCCATTCTAACCCAATAGGACCCACCACAGCTTGTACTCTGGAGCCTGCTGCTTCAGGAATTCACAAGCAAGGAGGATCAGAGGAAGGCTTTAATGCAGTAAATACCTATATCAATTTTCATTAATTAGCTATTGAAAAAATAACTGTGGTGTCATGTAACTGCATCCCCTTGAATGCCACTGAACACCATGGAATCATGCACAGTATACTATCATAAAGCAAATGGTTCCTTTTAAAAAGTAATTTATTAAAATATATTCTAGCAATCATAGGTATAGATATGATATGATTAATGTATTACCTCTTAGTTTGAAGTCAAGCTTCTGTGTAGATCTGATCCGATCTGAGCTTATAACCATGGTACTAATCCTAATTAAAATACAAACAAACCCTCTGTACAAGCAGAATTTCAAACACAAAAACTAGAAAAAGGGATTATGTTAAAGTCCTCCATTCCAGTTGAGACGACAGTTTCAATCAGTTTAGTACATTGAAAGGTGACCAAACAAATGTTGAACCCAATTTTCCCCATCCTTTGGTGAGGAAATAGCTGTCTGAGTGATACTTTAAAAAAGATTAGGTGTCCTTCCAGAGTCTCACACAGGGAAGATAATAGCTTCACATACAGGGAAATGAAGACTTCAGAATACTCCATTATAGTTCCATTCACAATGGAGCAGTGCCAAAACTAGAAGCTCTGTTCCAGAGCCTGAACTGGAAACTCTCTGGGCACAAATCAGTAAAAACCCTCCTTTTAATCACTGTGCCCTCCTTATATTAAAATATATAATTATACGAAGTGAGAACATCCTCCTCATTCTCCTGGTAGCCAATGTATAGACTGTCATCTGGCTGGAGGAGAGAATCAAAAGGTGAAACAAGAGAGAAGAGACTTGAACTACATGAAGAGGGAACATGTAGCTAATAGTTCTTTGTGTACAAAAGGAGGGCTCACGTTGTTTGACATTCATCTCTTTGTAAGTGAATAATTTTCAAGCCAATTTTAGGAGATGTAAATGAGTGTATTTTATGATCATAAAATGGTTTTTATATAAGTGGAAAATAATAAAACAGCTATATTAGAAATGGAAAATTGTATACAGTGCTCAGAAATATAATCTATAAGATGCCAACTCTCTAGATTTATTTTACAAATATTTCAGCACACATTGGTGATTAAGGATTTGTTATTTGGAATATCTGGATATTTCACATCATGTACGTGTACCAAAAATGGTACAAGGGATTATATTAATTAACAAATGGGCTAAGTGCTTCAACCACTAAGATTCTAAGAATATAAGAAGGCCATAATCAACTACACAGCATGTTTCCTCCAGTGAGATCCTAAGGAAGGCATTAATCCATCCCACCATCCTCCACATTTCTTATCAACAGTCAACTAAAAGTCAGCACATCAATGCCATTGCTTAAGACAAAAACAAGTACCTCAGAGGAAAGGGGATTGGACCCTTGGCCCCTGACTTCAAAACATTGCCAATCCATAGTATACTAACCACCTGAATATCATACTCCATATTAAAATTTCTATAATTTTAGTATTTGGAAAAAGCAGTAACTACTGGCATTTACATATCTCTTTATTGCAAAACATTTTACATACATCATTTTATTTTATTGTTATAAAATCCTATTAGGTGAATTCTATGAATAATATTATACTCACTTTGCTGCTGGGGAAACTAAGCCTGAAAGAAGGTAATAGACTAGCCTAGGGTTAAACAACCATTAAATGTCTGAGGCACAATTTGAACCTACTTCTTCCTGACTTTGAGTCCAGGACAATAGTTATTTTACCATACTCTCTCCCTGAATGTATTACTATTACATTGTATTGCAAGACTGCTCCTGGTCCAAAGATTTCAAAAGGGATGATGCAGGGGGAATAGTACTATATAACTTGCTAAAATCTTCTGGAAGATATTCATCACATAGCATCCTGACTTAAATGAAGGAAATTTGGGAAAGTGTGTGACAGTTTTTGGAGACAGGAGCTGGTTCCTGCAGGTGGAAACAGATATATGCTGGTTAGAGCAGTGTAAAATAGGGCAGTCTAGACTTCTACAGTAACTGACAAAGGCTTTGACTTTGCACACACAATGAAATAGAAGACACTAGATTTTTTAATAATTAAAAATTATTCCAACTATGTAAGACAAATTTTACAGCACCAACAAATCAAAATCAATGATCTCAATGATAAAATCATAACATACTATGCCTGCACACCTACTTGATTTTGCTACAGATGTTAGCCAAACTGTTTATCCCACCCCACTTACTTTCCCTTCTTAACAGATCAATAGAGTGGAGGGAAAAAATCTAGATATAGAACATTACCTTTTATAGCCTCTAACTATTTATGCAAAAAGACCAAACCTATGCCAATGTTATTACAGGCCCAAACACAGCCAAGAAGTCATTTTTAAAAAGAAATATTTTTATATCAGAATTTCACATAAAATCATGGTTTATTTTCAGAGTAGATATTATACAGTTTGATAAACTTCTCAGAATGCTTTTTTCCCCTAGAAGATTAAGTAAATTCTCAAAATCCTTGAGCTACCAGCTAAAATTCAGGCAAATACTTTGAAGATCATACAATTCTGAATATCTTGATTGTTTCTCTGCTACTTTTTCTTTTCCTTAAATAGACACCCACTGCACATCAAGAAAAATCATGCTAGACCCTCCAGTTGGTGCTTATGTTCTCTGATTTCTACCCAGGGAAAATCCATAAGATGTTGACCAGATGTTTTATCTCAAAAACAAACAGTGATTATTTCATAGGGAGTAATGAAAGAGAATTGAGAGTTCAAGGAAATAGATGAAGTCATGTATAAATGCCTACAGCAGTTGGCATTTTAAAAAATCAAGCCTCTTTAACATAATAAGCAAGTTTCTCTCTTTTTTACATATATTACAAGAAGTTTTGAGAACATCTAACAAAACAGTGTGTTCCAGTGTGTCGTGATTGCCTTGTGGGACTTCAAGTTTCCACAGAGGAAGCAAAATGACCAGAGATGCTAAAAGCAATAGGGCTTTATTTTGGTACATTTTAAACCCACACAAGGGAAAGTGTTGTGGTTAATCTGAGCCATGAATTGGCAGGCAAGGGAAGAGACAAGGGCACATTAGCATTACTGTCACTGTAGCTCTGAAGGGGCAGGAAATATCGACTGTCTAGCCAGGTTGAGGTGGTGTAGGGGAATCCAAATCTCAGGTGAGATGATCTTTCAGCCATGACTAGAAAAAAAAATGGAAATCAATGATCCAAACAAAGGCAACTCTCTTGACCTTTCCCAAATTGTATCACTTCTAGTTTAGTGCTGCCCCACTTAGGTTACCTCATACAATACAGATCTCCAGAGATGTGGAAGAGGACCAGGGGTTCTGCAGGGATTCAACCTCATGATTTCTTCCCTACCTCTGCTAGCCCCAAGCAGGCAAGAAAAATGGAATATTCCAGCAAAGAAATTTCCAAATGAAAGGAGTTCCAGAAAAAGAAAACGAGCTAGGTATCAGCCAGGAAGAGGGTATATGTCTAGAACAGAAAAAGTCTATCAAAAAAAAAAGTTAGGTCAAGAAAACCAGAGGATTTTTGGCCAGCCACACGGCATAAATTTTAAACAGCACTTTCCAGGTTCAATTTTAATATATCCTATAAGGGTTTCTACTAGCATTAAATTGAAGAAGTATCTTAACCTCTAATTAACTGTTAATTTTGCTTTAGGCACAAACTATATTTAGCCCTCCATAGATGCCAAGCAAAGACTTTGACCAGCATACATTATCAGCATATAACAGATATGTGGTCCAAGAAACAGAAAAATGTGACAAGATGTTCAAACAGAATTAAGGTAGCTGCAAATCTCATGGAGCCAGATTTTCTCATTTGGGTGGAAGGAAAGCATTCATCTGTTTTCCTAGGCATATTATAGATAAACCTAAGATATTATAAATGTAGGCATGATATATGCTCCAAAGATGTTCTTCCCTAGCCAAGTTCCATCCTATTATAATTTACCTTCAGAGCTGGAAAAGGTTGGGCTATCAAAGCCAAAGGAGCAAGTAAATGAACAAGAAATGTTCTATTAATAAGCAGTTATTAACAGTATCATAGAATTTTCAGAGCAGGAAGAGACTTGAGACAGACCTAGTCTGGGCATGAATTGATGAAGACCTGCATTGAGTGATGGCAGGTACCAAAGGAGAAAGGGGGGCGTATTGGAGAGATGTAGCAAAAGTGAAATTGACTGGCCTTGGCCATAGATGGTATATTGGAGTGGGGAAAGAAATAGAGAGTTCAAACAGAGAGAGACTAGGAGGATGGTATTTCCCTCTACTATAATACAGAAGTTAAGAGGCGGGAAAGATAACAATTTCAATTGGGACATGTTGAGTTTCAAATGTCTACTCAATATCCAGTTCAAGATGTTTGAACAGTAGTTGGATATGTGAGATCGAATATCAGCAGAGAATTTGGAGCAGGATAAGTAGATTTGAGAATCATTAGCATTGAAATGGCAAGTGAATCCATGACAGCTGAAGAAATCACAAAATGAAGTAGTATGAAAGGAGAAGAGAGAAGGAAGGAAGAAAGTAGGAGAGGGAATAGGGTATTTTATTCATAGTCAGGAAGATCTGAGTTGAAATCTTGCCTCACACAACTGATGTCTGTGTAACCCTAGACAAGTCATTTAACCTCTCTATACTTCAGTTATCTCATCTCTAAAATTAGGAGATTAGATGTAATGGTCTCTAAGGCTCTCTCCAGTGCTAAGTCTACGAGCCTTTCATCTTCTCGGATGGTTCCTGAAACAGAAATAAATGTTAGTAGCAAAAAGCATTCGACACAATATGAGTCAGGCTTTGGTCATGTTGAGTGCGAGATGCCAGTGGACATCCAGCTGAAGAGATCAATAGGCAGTAAAAAAAATAATAGTAATAAAATATTGTATGGTACTTTTTAAATAAGGCTTTTTCCTTATGACAACTCTATCATGGTAGGGTTCAGTAGCAAATATAAATACAACATTGGAGCTCAGAGGAGAGACAGAGTAAAGAAAGGGCTGGAAAAAAGAAATGGAAGAGAGCCAATGACAGAGTAAATCAGTCTCCAGTAAAGGAAGTCCACCAAGTACCTCAAGACAATTGCTAAAGCAGTGAGAGTGGGAAATCCATCTCCCTTTGGCCAGTTTGTAGGGACCGGATATTGTTTCCATAGATTCTATCTTCATCAGGTCCTAGAAATATCTATCTCATTTCCTATGGTTTTTTTTGGTTTAAATTTAAATTTAATTTAATTTAATTTAATCTGATTTTTTTTCTGTTGTGGGGAGTGCACTTTTAGATAGAAATTATGTCCATGAAAAAGGACTGTTACAAGTCTCTCTTCACCATAGAGTTTGATCCCTTCTGTGTGTCTTCTGCTACCCCAAAAGGATGGAAGGCTAACTTTCTTGCCTCTGTAATTCAGGAAAAACTGGTTGGTAAGGAATATTTTAGTGTCTCTGTGAATGGCTTACCTCTCCAGATGAGGCGCAGGAACCCCATAAAAGGCAGTGAGGCAGCCCACAGAAAATTGTCCATGTCTAATGTAAAAGAAGAAACCTAGTATTTAACTCTGTCTTGTTCTAATAAGTGGAGCTTTATGTGATGCCAAATATAACAAAGCGGTTAATTTCATATGTTGCATCATCCATTAGAACATAAGCTTCTTGAAGGAAGGAACCACATTTTGTATTTTCTTTACAATCCCAATGCTTCGCACGGTGTCTTGTACAAAGTAAATGCTTAATAAACACTTTAACCAATTGACTTACAGGCTTCAGAAACCACAATAGGGAAGGGAGTTTGGGCCAGTAAATGTTACTTACTCTCCTTGGAGAGCATAAGGTGTGTGATAATCCAAGTAAGCAAAAATGTATTGAATACTTTCAGAACTCAGTGCTCCATGATAACTACTTCCAGAAACGAGTGACTAGAACGATAGGAGGTTTAGAGAATATGTTACATGTGGATCAGTAGAAGTGGGACTGATTCACTGGTCATCAGGAAAAGAGATTCTTAGGGGTTGGTTGGGGAGAGATGGCAACTATTTCCAAGTGATGATCATAAAAACTGACATTTATATGATATCTTAAGTTTTTGCAAGATACTTTATATACATTATCTCTTTTAATCACTCTAGTGCTAAGTAGAAACTTCAGAGAGACATGTTTTGGCTTGATATTAGAAAAAATTATCTATTCATTAAAGCTCTCCAGAAGGAGAGCAGGATACTTCGAGTAATAGTGGGATTCCCTCTCATCCGAAGTCTTTAGACAAAGATTGGGCAATCACTTGTTGGAGATGTTGTAAAGGGTATTCTTGGACAGATAGGGGTTGTAACAGATGATCTCTGAGCTCTATTCCTCTCTTAGATTCTGTTATACTATGATCCAAAGCTTACCTTAGATATTTCCACCCCCAAATTTATTAGCTTCCAGAAGACACATAGATTAATGTCTAAGTGATCATCAAGTCTAACTCCTTATTTTGCAGGGAAAGAAAATTAGGCCCAGAAAATTAAATGATTTATCAAAGGTCACATAAGCCAGTAAACGGTGGAGGATTCAAATGTAAGAATTTTGTACTTCTGGGTAACTGTACCAATCCCCCAGCAAATGGAGAGGGAGACTTGCAATTTCTTTCCACAATTTCCTCATGAACTAGTAATGGGTTTTTGTGCATTTGAATGTACTGATTGTGCCATACTGCTGGGAACATGAGAGTGTGGAAAATGGTAAGACTGAAGAAGACAAACTAAGTAGAGTGAGAAATGATCATGGAGGCATTGTCTTTAAGGGGAAATTCTACCACATTCCTTTTTTTTTTATTCCTCAGGAAAATTGTATAATACAAATGATTTCAGGAAAAAGAAGAAAATTAACAAAAGTAGCTGATCTGATGTACACTATTTTATTACAAGTCATAAGAAGGAAGATCCTATGAAAGAAGACATATGCGTGTATGCGTAACATACTTTTCAGAGAAGTTGCCATTTTTGTCAGAGAAATGTTTCCGTGTCAAAAGTTTGCAAGACTGTTGAAATCATAAGTACAAGTCAATGTTAGAAACGCACATACATACATTCAAACAAATAATAGTGCTATGAATCTGTGATTCCATAAGTATAAGAAACCCTCAATGTAGTACCCCCCTCCATTGACCCAGAGTAGCATCTTTTCTGCAACATATAGGTTACAGAGACACTCAGATTAAGTGAATTTCATGGGATTACATAATTAATGTGTATCAGAGGCAGCATATGAATCCAGATCTTCTTAACTGGAAGGAGGTTTCTCTGTACCAAGCTGCTTCTCATAGAAATGTTGGGGACAGTAATGTATAGGAAAGGGATGCTCAGAGTAAGAGAGGGAATAAGAGGGATAAATTAAGGTCAGTGAATGTCACAGATAAAGCAATAAATATCTAGTAGTAATTTTAAGTTTTATTATAGTAAAATATTATACTCTGCTGTCTGAAAAGGCCTAATGCATCAATTTAAAGTAATGTAATATAGTCTTGGTTTTTTAAACTTTGTAACATTCTTGAGAACATGTTTCAAGAAAGTAGAATTTTTTCAGCTGGAAGGGACTTGAGAGATCATCGTAACCAATGGTCTCATCTTACCAAAGAGGAATCAGAGGCTTAGAGAGGTCATGTGAATTGCCCACTGTCAAAGACAGGAATCTCCATCACTCTAGATCTGATCTCATTTCAAGTTGTTAACATTTGAGGAGCCCTTGTGGGACACATGTAGAAGTTCTGACCCCAAAGAAAAATATCAGAAAGGACAGACCATCTTGCTTTTTGTTAATTGCAAGATAAATAGACTTGTGCCTATGGAGAGAAAAAGGTAGAAGCAAGCAAGGACAATATAAGTATTCTGTTTTTATATATTGCTTGCTCTGCCTCATTTTTTTCTGTACTCTCCAACTGGGCCTCAACATGCTATGCTGTTGAGTATTCCCTACAAATGTAAAGGCTTATTTGACATATTAAATAGGAATGTAGTGATATATAGAGCCTTAAAAAGTTTCTTATTATAACCAGGTATAATGAAAGAAACACAAGACTTGGAGTTAGGAAACCTAGATGCTACCTATGGTTCTGCCTTTTACTAGCTACATAACAGTTAGGGAATTCCCTTTTTTCTTGTTTGTAAAATGAAAGGGGTAGATAAAATGGCATCTAATATTCCTTCTATCTCTAAACCTGTGATTATCTAGATTTTTAGCAAAACATTTAACAAAGATCAAAATTTAGCAGAATTTAGAACTAATTAAATGATAAAAAAAATAGTAATTAAAGATGCAATGTCAACTTGCAAGGTCTCTAGGAGAGTGCCCCCAATTATATGTGCTTGTCCCTGTGCCATTTAATCTTTTTATCAGTGACTTGGGCCTTAAAGGGATAATTAACTATTTGGGTGACAAAGTCAAACCGATAAAGGTTTGACATGTTGAAATAAGAGAGCAAATCTAAAAGGATGAAATTTAATAGGGATAAATATAAAGTTTTACCTTAGGGTTCAAAAAATCAATTTCACAAGTACAAGATAAAATGGTTTGGAGAAAGAGTAGTTTATGTGCAAAAGATCTGGGGTCTTCATGAACTTCAAGTTCAGTATGAGTAAATAGTATGATATGACAGCCAAAAAGAGATCTAATGCGGTCTTTGTATCAGGAAACATAGAATATGCAGATATAGGGAGGTGATAAGGCCTCTCTGCATGCAGCAGACAAAACCTAGAGTATTGCATTCTGGTTACCATAGTTTATTTTGGTATTGATAATCTGGGAATTGTCCAGAGAAGGACAAACAGAATACTGAAGGACTTTGAGATCTGTTACATAAATTCCACATATATTCATTAAATACTTATTATGTGCAGGAAACTGTGCTAGGCATACAAAGACAAAAGTAAAACATATCCTACCTTCACATTCTTCTTGGGGGGATCAGTTGAAGAAACTGGATGTATTATCTGAGAGGAGACTTAGGAGGGACATGATAGCTATTGTGTGTATAGTGTCTGAATGTGTTCTACTTTCAGAGAAGAACTAAGAGCCATGGGTAGAGATGTAAAGGGGGCAAATTTTGTCTTAAATGTCAAACTTCCTAAAATCAGAGCTATCAAAAAGAAAATTAGAGCTTCTGAGGACTTCCTTATTTCCTGAAAGTAGCTTCTCACTTCCTGGAGGTCTTCAAATAGAAAATGGGCAGTGATCTATTGAAAATGTCATAGAAGGAATATTCATTCAGGTATTTGTTAGACTAGTTGGCCCCTAAGGTCCCTTCTACTATCAAGAGCCTATGATGCAAAGTTAATTATTTCAACAGATCATTTCTCTCAGGGAAATAAATGAGGGCTAAATGGGAATGAGATGTAGCATAAATTTTCCTGATAAGGGTTGGAGATATATAACCAAAGGATAAGATTGTGTGGAAGGAAGACAAACTTCCCTTATGCAGTCTAGGAGTAGTATGTTGAACAGTAGGAGTGTATGGAGTACCCAGGGGAAGAGCTGGCAGAGGAGGGGAACATGTGGCACTCTTGGTCCTCAAGTGTGGCACTTTGACTAGGGTTTGGATTCAGCCCAAAGGTCACACTTAAGGACCTAGAGGGTCACATGTAGCCTCGAGGCCACAGGTTCCCCACCCTTGTAGAGTTAAGAAGGGAGAGATAGGATAGGGATGCTAAAAAGGAATATGCAAGGGCACCAAACCCAAATTTCACCTGGGTCAACAATTTGCCTGTGGTGGGACTTGCTTGGGCTGGAGAACATCAGCAGATAGCTTCCCCTGACCAGCCTCAACCTTAGCATCAGACTGGCATCAGATAAGGGCCATTCACAAAAAAGTTCCCAAAGAAAAAGAGCCCTTGGGAAACATAAAATCAATGATCACCAAAAAGGAAGGGATAACAGTGATGACTAACAAAAGGAGAAAAAACATTTTGTTTACCTGTCCCTAATAGTTGTTTAACATCAGTGATGAGAATTAAAAAAAAAAAGATAAAGGGAAGGTCCTTGACAAACTTCCATTAAATGAAGTGATATTGTGCTCAAAGATATGCATGTTGTCAACTGAAAAAAGTAACTATATCAACAAATGGGACCAATTCAGTACAAGTATCAGACATTTCCCAGCTAAATCTCAATCGGATGTGGATGACTGAGTGAAAAAAGCTAACCCATAAAAAGTAAAGATTTACAGAACCAGTTGGCATAGTGGATAGAGGAATTAAGCTAAATTAAAGCAAACAAATGTCTATATTAATGAACTTTGGAGAAAAAAAATGGCTACATAGTCATGCAAAGAAAATTTCTGTATTGAACTATTATAGACAATGAGAATAAACCTATCTTTGCAAGCTAAATACCTGACTGGCACCTTGAAGTTTTAAAACTGAACTCATATTTTCCTTTGGATTAATTCCTCCTCCTAACACCTCTACCTCTGTTAGTATTATTTTTCAAAATCACCCATATTTATAATCTCAGCTTGATTTTTGATTCTTTTCTCCAGACTAGGGTGAGGTGACTGAGGGTTTGACTACTAAAGAGAAAATTGTGACTATATTGAAAGGGAAGTAGAAACTACAAAGAACTAGTATGGCTTCATCAAGATCGAATTATGTCAAGCTAATTTCATTTCCTGTTCAAATAGTAGGTGTAGGGAATGCTACAGATTTAATTTACATAGATTTTAGCAAAACTTTTGCTAAAATATCTCATTTTATTCTTGTGGACAAGAGGGAAAGATACTAACTTCTAATGACTTCAAAACTGGTTGTGTGGCCAGACTCAAAGAATCATTATTAATGGTTCAATAGCAACATGGCAAGAGGTGATCAGTGGAATACTACAAGGATCTATGATTAACCACATGCTATTTAACATTAATGTGTAGTATGGTATCAAATGTACGAAATGTCAAAAGTGAGGATAGCTAACACAATGAATGACAAGGTCAGGATCTAAAAGCATCTAAAAAGCTAGATCATTGGACTGAATCTAAGAAGAAGAAATCTAAATAGCATATAGTGTAAAGTCTTATACTCACATGCAAAAACTCAGATCATTAAGAATAAGATAAGGGAGACATAGGCAGGCAACCATTTTTCTGAAAAGAATCAGTGATCTTATTGTATTTCAAGATCAATATGAATCAGCAGTGTAATATGGCAGAGAAAAAAGCTGAGAGATTGAGATATATTAGGATGAATACAGCTTTCATTAACAGGGAGGTGATAATCCCCCTATATTCTGTCCTTGTCAGGCCTGGTTATTCAATTATTAGTTGTTCAGTTCTAAGCTGCATGGGTTAAGGACATTGATAAACTAAAGATTATCCTGAGGAGGGCAACCAAGATGGTAAAGAGCCTTGATTTCCTAGCACATAAGGATAAGTGGAAAGAATTGAATGTATTTAGCCTGGAAAAAAAAGAATTGGGGAAGATATGACAGTTGTTTATGAGTATATCAAGGGCTATCATGAAGATGAATCATTAGACATATTCTGTTTGGCCCAAGAGAGAAGAACCAGGAGCAAATAGTGAAAGATTCAAAGAGGTTAATTTAGACTCAGTGCCAGGAAAATTCCTAACAATTAAAGCACCCCAAAGTAAATGGATTGCTCTGATAGGAGGTGGGGACCTCTTCCTTGGAGATCTTCAAGCAAAAGAAGGAAGTCTACTTGTTAGGTATGTCATAATGGGAACTCTTTCATTCACATGTTGGCCTAAATGGCTAAGTTCTTTCCCAACTCTCCAATTCTGTGATTCTCAGTGACAAATTAAAGGGTGTTGATGCCACTCCTTGTCCTTCGGAAGCTTAATGTAATGATGGTGGGAATTTGAAGATCTTCCCTGCCCTCTAATAAGGGAATTTGAAGACCTTCTCTACTTTGAAGATATACCCTGCCCCCTAATAGTCTAAATGTAATCACATGAAGCCTGTGGTGGGAGGAGGTTGCTGAAGAGTGGGGCAGAGCTCACAGGAAGCTGAGAGTGAGAGCAGCTAGACTGGAGGGAGGAGAGGATGCATCTGAGAGAACCAGTTAGGCTTGTGAGTACATTTTTGTTTGTGGTAAGGCTAAAGGATGCTGTAGTCCTCTGTGCTGTTATGGCTTCTTAACTTCTTTGCTACTATGATGGAATCACCTTACTAGATTTGGGATTTGGTTTTCTAGTGTCTGAATCAATGTTTTGCTTCTGTGTTTTATATGGAGAGTCTGTTATATTTTGCAATTTAGCACTATGGAGGCATATTTATAGTGACCATTTGTGCTGTGAACATTGCATTGGCACTACATTTGGCAGTGGAAATAGTAAAACTTTAAAGCTTGTTAGCAACCCAGGAGCATGATTGTGACACAAAAGAATGCTTTGTGGTAGCACTTGACTCAGTTACAGAAATTCAGTTATATCTCTATTTCTTGTTCTGATAGCCAGTCACTAAGCCCTGTCAATTCTATATGCTCTATTTCTCTCTCAGCTGTTCTTTCCATATCATTCCCACTGCCACCACCTTAACTTCAAGCTCTCATGGCCTCCAGGCTGCATTATTTCATTAGCTACCTAACTTATCTCCTGCCCCTACCTCTTCCCTTCTTCATTTCTGACATTTTTTCTACATAATTTTTATTTTATCTTACTTATTTCAATTGACAAACATTCATTTCTTCTCTTTTCCACTTTCCTCCTCCCATTGTGGAAGGAAGGAAAGAAGGAAGAAAGGAAGAAACAAAGGAAGGAAGGAAGGAATTATAACAAACATAGTCAAGTGAAATAAATTAGTACATTGGCCATCCGACTAATTTTTCTGCCAACAATTCTTTGTAGAACTTCTCCTCCCCCATCATCTATCAAATAAAATATAAAATTGTAATCTAGCATTCAAGACTCTTTAGATTTTCTTCTGACCTATGTTGTCAGGTTTATATCACACTTGTTAACCTCATAATGCCCATGATGACCATAATGCCCTAGTCAAACTAAGCTATTGGCTATCCTTAAAGAAAGCTCATTCTTTCCAACCTCCACATTCTCCCCTCACTATTCCCTATGTCTCCTATGCCTTCTTAATCCCTTCATCCCTAATTCTATCTGTTGAAATCATAACCATTGAATAGCACCATTTCCATAAAGTCTTTTCTGATTCTCCAAATTAGTAATGATTTCTCCCTCATTTGAATTCAGAGAACTTTGTTTCATTCTCTTCTATTCCTATTCATATTATAGTTATCCGTGTACATATTTGATCTTCCCTAATATACTGTAAGCTCTTTAAGAACAGAGACCTTGTACTGTTTGTGTATCTCTGCACATAGTAGTATCCAAATAAATGCCTATCAAATGTTGTTGGAAAGCAAGTGTAACTAATTCACTGAATAGTCTTACAAACTTCCAAGGCAAGTAATAAAGCAGGCAAGTAAATATGTTTAAAGAACAGGGAGAAGAAAATAACTTCATTTACAGACAGTTATAATTGCTTTGCTAGTGCCTGCACCATTAAATATTCAAAATCTAGGCAGGGAGCAGGTAGATTTAATGTTATAATTTTTTCCTCCCCCATTTTATCGTATAGTCCTAGACTGAACTTGATCTTTAGGAGCAAACAAAACATAATAAGTATTAAAAAATAGACAATACACTAAAGCACAGAAGGGTTTAATTACCTTAGTCAGAAATATGTTGTGCCTTTCAGATTCTTCAGAAGGGAAAGAAGAGCAAATCTAGGCCTTAGGTCACAAGGCCTACTTTTTGTTTCACTGAGGTTTTTTTGGTTTTTTTTTTTCTGGGCACTATTTTTCTTCTTTTTTCAATTTTCTTTGTCACAGAACCCAACTCCTGGTACTCATGAGAAGGGCAGAGCCACAATATCCAGGGCAGGTTAGTGGATCACCATCACATCTTGAACTGAAAGGCCATTATAAGATTGCCAGTGATATTGCCTAGCTCAGTGGAAAGAACAATGGTTTTGGAATCAGAAGATCTGGATTTGACTCTCTCCCTATAATTTCCTTCATCTGAGATTTTGAGCAAGTTGTCTAAGCTCTCTGGGCCTATTTCCTCATCTATGGGGGAAAAAACATTAAGATATTGGATTAGACAACCTTAGAGGTCCCTACCAGCTCTTAATCTATGACCCCATGAACCCATAAACTGACAACAAATGGTAAGGTAAGGTAAGACAGAAAAGGTGAAAGGGTAGTTAATGGAAAGGGTAGAATAGGATATGTAGAAACTGAGGATAGGCAAGAAGTAAAAGCAGTAAGTTACATATCACTTACAAGTTTTCAAGCGTGTGCTCTGGCCAGAAATACATTTTCTTAAATGAACTATTTGTTTTCAAAGTACTCATTAGATTGAATTATCTGGACAATTATTTCCATTCTCCTTTTCACTTTAGATCCAGCCTAATTTTCCTGGGTCACAAATAAGCCATCAACTAATAATGAATGGCATTCTCTTCCAAAAAGAATTAAAGTCAAACACCAAAGGATGAAAGGTTCCAGATTCCATTACCAATCCCAAGTCATCTAATCTTCCAATTTTTTTGACCAAAGCTTTATGCGTTGCTGCTGAATTTTCTATTTTTCACTTTACATCCTTCTTAATAAGGCATTGGTCTGTCATCTTCTCATGCATGAGGGAACATATTTGTATTCTATGGACAATGTTTCTCAAATCTTTCCCACTTTTCTGCCCCTATGTGCTTGTAGAAGGAAGTTCCCTGAGCAGAGTTTCCAAAACCATGCTGTTAAAACTGTCACAGTTCCTCAACAGCAAGATTATCCCAGCCCCCAACCCATATGCTTGTGCCTGAAATACACAGATAATTGAATCAAAAATTGTGGTGTAGAAATTGGCTTAACTTCTCTGGGTAATTGCTTAATTTCTTTGCTCACTTTTCACTTTCTGTTCACAGATGCCAATCTTATTATATACATTACACATAATACTAAGTTATTGAAATCTATATTTTGCATGTGTATAGTGTTTTGGTGTTTTGAACATGCTTTCATTCATGTTATTATCCTAAATAACTTCCAAAATAGTCTTGTGAAGTAAGCAAGGCAGATGCTATGATTCCCTTCTTTTTTTTCCATATAAAAATGGACCATAAAGGGCAGCTAGTTCAATTTCCTCATTTTACAGATGAGAATATTAAGGCCAACAGGGGTTGGGGGTAAGTGGGAAGGGATTCCCATTCAGGCACATTATATGGCCTACTTGCTCCTCATACACAACACTCCATTTTCTCCCTTTTTACCTTTCTACAGATTTCTGCCATATCTGGAATATTCTCCCCCCTTCACCTAAGTCTTAGAATCCTAACTGCTTTCATGACCCACCTGAAGTGCTCCTTCCTTCTGGAGCAAACATTCTTATCCAGTAGTCCATGAACTTGTTTTAAAAAAATATTTTGATGACTTTATTTCAAGGTAATTGTTTTCCTTTGTAATCTATATGCATTTTGTTTAATTCATTTAAAAATATTCTGAGGTTCATGGGCTTTTCCAGAGGGTCTTTGACACACAAAAAAAATTAAGAACCCTGGCCTTTCCTGATTCTCCAGGTTGTTAGGACTACCATCTTTCTAAATACAACTACTATATATAATTTGTGTTAATTTATCTGTTCACATATTTATCCTCAGTGCCATATAATCTCCTTTAGGACAAACATTATTTTGGTTTTGTCTTTGTATACCTAACGTCTAGACCTTAATAATTGCTTATGGAAGAAAAGAGAACAGAATAGTACTAGGTCCTAGAACTAGTAAGCAAAAGAACTAGCCGTCAAACCCGGGTCCAAATATATTATTATTTCCACTGAACCACACAAAAAACTGTGGCTTAGAAAGATTAGATAGAATGAGATTGGATACTGGGACTTCTGACTTCCAATCCAATGTTCCTAAACTATGACATGTATATTCATATATGTAGATATGAAGTATCATAAGTAACATTCACTTATTTACCAAATACTACATTTCTATTATTAAAAAAGCATTATGACATGATAATTTCACTGACATATCTTTGACTTCAAAAGGTAGAAGAGGCAATGGCTGACCTCTATGGAGAGAGCCTCTCTAAACCTAGTTTAAGAAACACGCTTTGTGCGCTTGCTCTCAGAAACAAGGAATAAGTCAATGTATCTTCCCATTTGGTGTGAATGAATATCAATTCAACTCAGAATGTTTTAGAGAGCATTCTGTTAGCAGCTTCTAGGTGACTCAGTAGATAGAAAACATGTACCTGAAAATCAGGAAGATGGGAATTCAATGCAGATCTCAGACACACAGTAACTATGTGGCCCTGGGCAAGTCACTTAATCTCTGTGCCTCAACTAACTTATCTGTAAAATATGTATCATAATAACGTCTTCCCAGCGTTATTTTGAGAATAATATGAGATAACATGTTGAAAGTCCTTTGCAGACCTTACAGTACTATATAAATGTTGTTGTTGCTACTGCTATTTGATGATGATGATGAAGATGATGATGATGATGGTGATGGTGGTGGTGGTGGTGATGATGATGATGGTGATGATGGTGATGGTGATGATGAAGATGATGATGATGATGGTGATGATGATGGTGGTGATGATGATGATGGTGATGGTGATGATGATGATGATGATGGTGGTGATGGTGATGATGGTGGTGATGATGATGGTGGTGATGATGATGGTGGTGATGATGGTGATGATGATAATGATGATGGTGATGATGATGGTGGTGATGGTGATGATGATGATGGTGATGATGATGGTGGTGATGATGGTGGTGGTGATGGTGATGATGATGATGATGGTGATGATGATGATTATGATGATGATGATGATTTTACTCTGCTAGTGTTCTGGGTCAGGGAAATCCAGAAGAAGGCAACCCAGATAGTAAGAGGACCAAAACTATGTCACTGGAGGATTTTTTTCAAAGCATTGGAGAATATTTAGCTTAAAGAAGAAAAAACTTAGAAGACAATCACAATCTTTACCTTTGTTAATGGTACGACTAGAGGAATGATTCTCTTTGCTCCAAATACAGAAGAAAGATCAAAAAGGTAGAATTAATGGAAGGGGAGCATGCAAATTTGTGACTTCCTCAAAATTAGAGCAGCTACAATGAACAGACAACATCACAATAAACAGAATTTCTTTTTCAGATAAAGATTGACTTGAATCTCTTCTCTGTTCCCTCCTAACTTTGAGATTCACTAATTCTAAAATTTTCTGAACAGATTCAGGCGCCAATATGGTTCAAATTGGTTCTATATGTATGAGTAGTTTGTAGAGTTTGGGGTATTTTGTGTTTTGTTTTTAGTCAATGTACAGTTAGGTGAAATGATGATGAGGAAGAGGAGAGGCAATGTAGTACTGATTAATGAAAACCAGATTGTGGTTAAGGACCTGGGTTCAAATCTCATTTCTGTCACTTACTACCCTAGAATAAGTCACTTAACCTATCTTACCTTATTCTTCCCATCTGTAAAATAAGAGGACTGGGCTATCTTGCCTCTAAAGTATATTCCAACTCTAAATCTATGATTCTATGGTTTTGGCTAGAGATGTCAAATACATGGCCTGCAGGAATCCTTATGTACAGATTAGCTACTCTCTTTGTATTTGAGTAAGACACCACTGGTTTGGGGAATATTCCAGAGGCATTCTGAGTCAGATATCTAGAAGAAGACAGACCAGATAATGAGGAGTCATAGGAATCATTAAGAATTGGCTGGGAGGAACTTTTTCTTATTGTTCAGTCATTTTCAGTCATATCTGACTCTTTGTGACTCCATTTGAGGTTTTCTTGGGAAAGATACTGGAATGGTTTGCCATTTCCTTCTCCAGCTCATTTTACAGATTAGAAAACTGAGGCAAACAGAGCTAAGACCAGTTAAGTTGACCAGAGTCACACACACATGCAGTGAGTGTCTGAGGCCAGATTTGAACTCAGGAAAATGAGTCTTCCTGACTCTGGGCCTGGTGCTTTATCTGCTGCAGCCTCTGCCCCAAAATGGACCTTAGAAACCATTGACTCCAACTCCCTCATCTTATAAACGAGGAAACTGTAGCTCAGAGAAAGTAAATTATTTGCCCAGGGTAACATAGCTAGTAATCATCTGGAGCAGGATTGGATCTTCCTGACCCCAGGTTCAGTTTTTTTTTTCCATTGTGCCACCTACCTGCGTGATAATAAAGGTGAAGATAATGGTGGTGGCATACAAGTTTGGCTTGGTTTATGATTCATCTAATCAGCACAAGTGATTCCATGTTGGGGCTCAGGGTCAAGAATCTCCTTTTGCTCAGGCAAGTAATAGGAGCCAATCAAAATGATGCGCATGAAATACTGTTTATCAGATTGCCAAATCTCACTGCCTTAGATATTTTAATGAAAAGTAAGGTTTCTCTGACTCAGGATTTATCTGCTTCACTCAGTGGATGTCTAGTGAAAGCGATGTCTGCTAAGTAATAAAGAGTGCCTTCGCTCCCACTTAAAAGATTAAAAGAAAATGATAGTGAAGAAGAAACAAA
The DNA here is from genome assembly GCA_028627135.1 of Pseudochirops cupreus. Classification (NCBI taxonomy): domain Eukaryota; kingdom Metazoa; phylum Chordata; class Mammalia; order Diprotodontia; family Pseudocheiridae; genus Pseudochirops; species Pseudochirops cupreus. Next base: position 482,776,051 of record CM053581.1, read on the forward strand.
TGTGATTGGCCTCAGCTGGAAGTAATCACGGTGTTCTATGTCAACAGCAATTCTAAAAAGCCTGAAGTAAGAAAACTCTCTTTTCTGATACTCTGGTTCTCATTTGTACTAAAGTATCTCTCAGACTGAGAGGTACATTTAATTTAGGGGACTTAGTCTCTATCGTTTTCCCTAAAATTCTAAATTCAAGGAAAATCCCTTCTCTTGCCTGACTTAAACTGTCCTTGGAGAACAACAAATGAAAGACATCATAGTGTGTTTATGCAGAGAGCTTCATTTGAAGTCAGAGGGCCTGGGAGAAAGCCTTCCTCTACTATTAATGAAGGTTGTATGACCCTGAATAAGTCTCTTTACTTCTCTGTGCCTCAGTTTCCTCATCTGTAAAATGAGAGGACTGAACTACAGTTATCCCTTCCGCATCATAAGGATCAGGAGTGCAGTGCCTCTGTGATCTGGAAAGTCTGCATGAAGTTTTTTTTGGTCTTCTCTCCATACCAGAGAAGTCTGAATTATTATAGTATTAAAAGAGAAAATATGTTGAGATCATGCAATACTATATATGT
>CM053581.1:482777113-482817021 GCA_028627135.1 Pseudochirops cupreus
ACACATACAGAGGGGAAAGTGTTTCAGCTTTTATACTTGTTACAAATTCTTGTCTAAGTGGCTAAACTCAACTGAAAAAAAAAGAACAAACATTTTAAATAGTTGCTAAAATGTCTCTATTTCTGTCTCCTCCTCCCTCCCTTCCTCACTTTTCTCCCTTCCAATCTTCTTTCCCTCCCTCTCTCACCCTTTCTTTCACTCTCCCTACTTCCATCCCTCCTTATCTCCTATTTCCTTCCCCCCTCCCATTCTTTTTTCTCTTCCTCTCCTTTTCTTTCTCCATTTCCCTTCTTCCCTCTTTCCCTTCTTCCCTTTCTCTCTTCCCTCCCTCTCTCCCTTCTTTCTCTTTCACTTTCTTTCTTCTTTTCCCTCTCTATTTCTTGTCCCTTCCCGCAATAGAGTTCTTATTCCTGAGTGTCTCAGATGGAACTATATAAAAGTTTCACAATGCCCAAATTACTTCTTTCTTTTTAAAATGAAAAGCAAAATATTTTAAAATAAACAGCAAGATGTCTTCTGGGTTGTTTGAACCTCTTCCTTAAATGCGCACACACACACACACACACACACACACACACACACACACACACACACATTTATCTTCCTGCCCCTATTCCTATTTGACTATTTTTTTTAAAGAAAAGTTGCTCCAAATACCTCTAAAATGTTATGTGGGTCTAGATGAAAGATAAGGAATCAGTAAAGCAATTTAATGGGAAATACTTTTCTCCCTCTCCAATTGTAGAGGACACCTCAATAGGCAGTAGTAATGTTTGCCGGTCTTAATTTAGCCTTTTCTGCCCCCTGGTGGGAATTTTATGTTATTGCACTTGCAAAATACTGAGTGGTAATGTTAGAATATTTCTTTAATGAAGTGCCTCTGTATAGACTATTTATATACCATTAATCAGTCACCAAATATTTAAACAAAAGTCTGCCTCCCTTCCTAATTTGGCAGAACCTGTGACCAGATGTCTTAGTTATTCTCGCCCTGATGTCTTTGCATTTTTTTTTTTCAATTTGCATCTTTTTTTTTTGGTGTGTCAATAATTTTTGTAAGATAAGCGGATTGTGATATTCCATTCAATCATCTTTAGAGGGGAAAAAAGAGAGTTTTTCAAACTAAATTTATCAGTGTTCAAAGTAGACAGAATATTATGATAGGTTCCCTACGTGTGTCCAATAATAGAAGGTAAAATTCCAAGGAAGAACAAACACCAATTTCCAAATAAAATATATCTGTTACAGAAAACATAGGAAGCCCTTTCTCCTAACAGAACTTCTGTTAAATAGGCATCCCTGCTATAGCACTCACAGGGAAAAAAAACTGGACCATTTGTGAACATTGACCATCAGAGGCTAATATAAAAATTGGCAAAGTAGATAATATCATCTTAGAAAGCCAAAGTGATTGGCAGAAAAGTCTGAGGTGACACAGTTTCCAAGACCATTGGGGGTTAGAATTATTACTTAGTAAAGTAAGTCAGCTTTTAGATCAGTAGAACTGGTCCAGAGCTCTTTTTGACCTGCACTCAGAAATTTCGGTGACCTAGTTGCAGAAAAAGAACTCAAACATAGAATCAATACTTGTTTTTAAAAGAAATGGAGACAGCTAATGGCTTTCCCCATGGGGTTATACAAATCCCAGTCCCCTTCATCTAACTTTTTAAAAGACATCTTTTGTTTGCAACACAATATAACTACACCCTCAAAATAAATGATGTTTTAGATGCCATTGTAATCATTGAAATAAAGAGTATATTTATTATAGCAGCACCTGCCCTATATAATGCACACACTACTTCTGAGTTTCAGAGCATCTGTTTAGAAATCCATTCACTGCTTTTCCTTATACCTACTAATTTGGGCTGTGCTAATTCTAAGAGGGAAAAGTGAGTTAAAATAAGCATCTAGGCTTTATTTTGAAATTAGCATTTTCTGCTTTTTACACCAAGATCTAGGCTATTTTTATGGTTACTTGCAAAATACTTGGTTTCATTTTTTTCTCTTTTGGTGCCTACAATAAAATAACCAAACTCAGTAAGTAGCACGCTATGTCTTATCTAAAGAGACAAGCCTTACCTGCTCTTTTTCTACCATCAAATGAAGAAACAGGGCCAAAGAAGTTAAATGACTTTATAGAACTTTTAGGGATAGTAAATGGCAGGGCTAGGATTTGAAAACAAGTCCTCTGACTGCAGGGCCATCATTCTTTTAGCCTTAGCATTTAATTCAATAGATTGTTCAGTCATTTTTTCAGTCATGTTTGACTCTTCCTGACCCCTTTTGGGGTTTTAATAGCAAAGATACTGGAGTGGTTTACCATTTCTTTCTGCAGCTCATTTTCCAGATGAAAAAACTGAGACAAACAAGGTTAAGTGACTTACTCAGGGTCACACAGTAAGTGTCTGAAATCAGATTTGTCAAAAACTGTATTCTCTTATCATGTTTTGGATAATGCTTTTGGGATTGTTCAATTGGCTAAGATTTTTTTAAAATGCCTACTATGTGCAGGTACTGTATAAAGCACTAAAAATGTGAAAATAATGTAACTATCCCTACCTTCAAGAAAACATTACACTGGGAGGAAACATATATACGAATGGTAAAATGCACACACACACACACACACACACACACACACATGAAATACAGAGTAGTAACAAAGTAATTTCAAGAGAGAGCAAATACTAAAAACTGGGGAAATCATGGAAAACTTCGTGTTGGAGGTATCTTCTGAATAGTGCTTTGAAGGTGACAAAGTATTTTACAAGGTATCCTAAGGAAGAAGTATATTCCATATGTAGCGTTAGGCATAGGCTGGGAGATTTGAATATCTAGTAGGCCAAATTCCCTGGAACAAAAAGTGTTTGAAGGGAATTCTTATGAAATAAGACTGGAAAGGTAGGAGCCAGGTGAAGGGCTTCAAATCATTCCAATAGATTGTGACCTCCTTTGGAGGAATAGACTGTCTTTTGCCTTTTTTTTTTATTCCCAGCATTTAGTACAATATCTGACACACTGCAGATAATAAATGTTTATTGGCTTATTAACCAGGATGAGGATTGTGTATTTTGTCCTACAAGAAATAAGTTGAGGAAGGAGACAGACACTAAGGAGAATGGGTTAAATCAAAAGGTCCTAGAAGAGGTCAATAATGCACTGAGATCATGTCAACATGGAAATGCAACCAATTCATACATGAAAAATTCAGTAAAGCAAAATTGGATTTTTTTTTTCGTTTTGAGATACTAAATTACTATGGAGTCCATCCACGTTATTTCATATAAGCAGACTTATGCCATGAAAAACCGCATCTTTCTCAAATAAAGTATTCTTCTACCATACCAGTTATTTTGGTATCATATAATAAGAACCAATGAGAAATTTGTGGGAGAAGGTACCTTAAGATTCTGTGTAAAAATTTTTTTGTTGTTTTGTTTTTTGCTTTTTTGGAGGAGGAAGGTAAAGCAATTGGGGTTAAGTGACTTACCCAAGGTCACATGGCTAGTTTTTTGTGTTAAGTGTCTGAGGCCGGATTTGAACTTAGGTCCTCCTGACTCCAGGGCCCATGCTTTATTCACTGTACCACCTAGCTTCCCCCCTCTGTGTAAGATTTTTGATGAATTTTCTAGATTAAAATATTGACAGACCAAAGGTTGTGTGTGTTATCAACAATTATCCATCCTCTTCTCTGTACCACAGAGGTCTGCTCCTCAAGGGAGTTAGAACTGGACCTGAGAGTTCATCAAAGAACTCCTGCATGAGGAAACTCCTGCTACTAAAGCAAGATGGCACCTTCTCTGAAACTTGTAATACTAGAGAAATGCCTAGAATCCTAAAAAGTTAAGTGATTTGTCCAACACCACAAAGCCAATATGGGCCAGAGATTTGATTACCATACCTTTCTGACTTCAAGGCTAGATCCCTATTCACTGTGGAACACTGCCTCTCAATCCTCAAGACCTAATACCAAATGTAGCATTTGAGCCTATTATTGCCCAGCATAGCTGTACATATTTAAAATTATTATTATGATCTACTTGTAACTTCTTTATAGCACTTAGCTAATAGAAAGTACAAGAAGAGGGCAGATATAATAGTAGTCCACAGTAGATAAGAATCAAGGAAATAATGCTTTCATTTCACTCCTATCTCACAACTGGTAAGAATAGGAGAAAGACTGGAAAGAAAAGATATAAAGGTAATGGGTAAAAAGATGTCTTCCCCCCCCCAAAAAATATAATTCTCGGGGTGGCTAGGTGGCACAGTGAACAGAGCACTTAACACACACAAAAAAAAAACCTAGCCATGTGATGTTGGGCAAGTCACTTAACCCCAATTGCCCTCCAAAAAAAAAAAAGCACACAAAAAATATAATTCTCATCTCTAGTTTGTAGAAATAAGAACAAAAACTACAACTTAATACATGATTAAATTCTATTTTTTTCTCTATAAATGTTTTTCTATTGAGTTGAGTTAACTATTTCTTTTGTATAAGACTCTAGAGACCCTATATGGGGCATGGATCAAGTCTTAAATAAAAACATGTAACTTCAATGAGTTTTTGAAGGAATTTGAGATTAGACTAACTACGTAAGATCAAGAATCTGAAGGACAGCAGGAAAAATGGAATTTATAATACTGCTAGTCTTAGCATAAAATTTAAGAACATGGAATATAAGGAACTATGAGGAGCCAAACTTGTATAAGCAGTTTTTCCAAGGACAGAAAAAGATCATCATTTAAAGCAGGCAGTCTTGCAGGCAATATCTATAAATTTCAAAAGTTGTCAAATGCATAAATATACGTAGTTAAAAATCTTTGTATCCTAAGTTATCTGTTCGTTTGATACTGAAGGAAATTATGTTTTTTATCATAAAGATATTTTACTTCTTTCTGTAAGAAAAAATAGAAATGTCTCTAGTAAATAGTTAATTTGGTGAGCAAAAGGAGGGTCCCCACACCCCCATGACACAAATGAATGCCCTACCTACTACCCTTCACCTGAGCAGGCTCCTGTCCCATCAGTGACTGAATCAATCAATCAGTCATTTATTAAATGCCTACTATGTGTCCAGCACTGTGCTAAGCGCTCTCTTGACTGGATCTCGAGCTAACATCTATGGCCACGACCCAAAGCCATCATAATATCACAGATTTAGAGCTGAAAGTGAGCGAAGAATATTTCTAATCCAATCCTTTATTTGACAGCAAAACTAAAGCTCAAAGAGATAAATGACTTCCCACAAATAACATAGAGGCAAAATCTGAACCCAAGGCCTCTACTCCAAACCCAATGTTCTTTTCATCATACCAAGCTGTCTCTTTCCTAAGGAAATCCAAGGCCCAGTGCAAATCATATTGGACACCCCATATCTCCAACTACCAATCTGTTAATAGATGAGATGTTTAAAATGAATATCAATACTGCCTTTAAAAAGGAGGAAATATTATTTAAGAACAACGGTATGTGGGGGCGGCTAGGTTGGCGCAGTGAATAAACCACCAGCCCTGGAGTCAGGAAGAACTGAGTTCAAATCTGGCCTCAGACACTTAACACTTACTAGCCCTGTGACCTTGAGCAAGTCACTTAACACCAATTGCCCTGCCTCCCTCCGAAAAAAAAAAGAAGAAGAAGAAGAAGAACAGGGGTATGTGAAAAAGAAAGAAAAGAGTGTTCTAACAGCAACTAGTCCCTGTCTCCACATTGCCCTATTTACATATTAATTGTATGTATCTGCATGAAAGTGCACCAAACCTCAGTGAGAGTCATGTCAAGTGCCAATTATGGCAACAGTAAATTGTACCAGATTATTGATTTGCAATCCAACACACACTCAGACTAGCAAATCAGTTACCAGAGGGTGGTTATTACATCTCACCCTCAGGGTTTTAATGGTAACCCTGAAAGGTTGGGCATAATCATTTAATGCTTTACCTCACAAGCCCACATTGGCACATTTTCCCCAATAATTCTTAGCTGATATCAATTAGCCATGCATATTTAATTATTATAAAGAAAAAATTCATCCAAAACATTTCCCCCAAATCTGTGACACACTCTCATGCTCTCCCACCAGTACATTTACAATCCAAGGTAGAACATGCCCAAGCTTAGAGCTCATGTGCTGATTGGGTAACATATCTCCTAGAAGTCTGGTGTCCTCATGTTTCCCTTGCCTTTCTCCAGTATCTTACTTGTTCTCAGAGCCTATTGCTGACACTGCAGTCACTCCCTGGGGATTGTATTAAGATACAGTTGAAAAGTCCAAATCCTCTATCCCTTCAGTTGTGCAGGTCCCAAGTCTTCTTCCTTGTCATTTAGTTGTGTCTGACTCTTAGTGACCCCATGGACCATAGCTCACCCAGCCCTTCTATCCTCTACTATCTTTTGAAGTCTATGTTCATCTTTATTGTTTCCATGGTACTACCTACCCATCTTATCCTCTGCCATCCCCTTTTCTTTCCCTACATCAGGTTGTTTTCCAACAATTCTTATCTTCTCATTATGTAGCCAAATATTGAAACTTCAGTTTCAATATTTGTCTTTCCAATGAAGAGCCTGAAATAATTTCTTTGATTATTGACTGATTTGATCTCTTTGCTCTCCAAGGGACTCTCAAAAGTCTTCTTCAGCACCACAATCCAAAAGCATCAATTCTTCTCTGCTCGGCTTTCCTTTTATTCCAGATCTCAGAGCCACATATTGCTACTGTAAAAACTATAGCTTTGACTGTGTGGATCTTTGTCGGCAAGGTGATGTCTCTGCCTTTTAGTATGCTATTCAGATTTGTCATAGCTTTCCTTCCAAGGAGTAAACAGCTTTTAGTTTCATAACTGCAGTCACTGTCTGCAGTGAACTTTGAGCCCAAGAATATAAAATCTCAAGGGCTTCATGCCTTCTCATTCTGCCTAATTCTTGACCACATCATTCCATAAATCCTCCAGAAAGGATCTACCCAACAAACTGGAGATCCTTCCTTGTGTTCTGGTAGTAACTGTGGAATCCCACCTCTATCACTTTTTACCTATGTGACTTTGAGTCTCCTTGCATATAAATGAGGGGTCTGGAAAGGATGATCTTTGAGGTCCTTTCAGTTTTATTTTCTCATGTGTTTTTCAGGCAATCTATAATATCTCATTCTCACTACACTCCTTTGGTCAATATTAATGGAGAAAGTACCTACATCAATGAGATTAGAGCTCCATTAAAGTAGGAACAGGTTGACCTGGAGCTGCTGTCTTCTCATCATCAGCCTTTCTTCCAATCTGGTGTTTACTTGGACTGTTGATCCAATTAGCCTGACATCCAACTAAATGTACATACATACAATGGATCAAATGACTGCGATTCCTATATGCTTCTTCTTTTCTGTTTATTAAAATAACATCAATTTCAAGTTTATGATGTCATTTGATGCTTACCATATCCAACACTTTTAGGCTCTAGAGTCTAGAGGTGAGGCCCTTTAATTGAATCCAAACTTCCCAGAACAAATCCCCTTAATAAGAGGATTTGTTCTATAAACTTGGACTCGGTCAAAAGGTCACACCCAAGAACCTAGGAGGCCACACATGGCCTCAAGGCCACAGGTTCCCCTTCTGTGCCCTAGACGGAAAGATAATCTTTATGATGTCCAGCTGTGAGGCTTCTGACTCAACTGTAAGCCTTTGACTAATTCCATTTCTTGCTGTCTAAGCAAAATGTTCAGTAGAGTTTTGCTATTTTTCATTTTACTGACATTTGCCTTGAAGTCAGCAGCCAGCAAGGTAAATAACCATTTACTTTATGGAATTATGTTAAGTTCTTCAAAACATTTAACTAATTCTTCTTTGTCCACAAAATATTTTGAAATATCAGTTTCTAATTCTACTCCAAATGCTTGTGATGAGAGCTATTTTGAAAGAAGAATAAATATCTCATGAAGCAATATTTCCTGATGTCTTTGGGAATATGAGAATATTGGGACTGAAAGGGTCCTAGTAAGCCCTCTAGCCCAACCCCTTCCATTTAAGAAAAAAAAAAAGAAAAATATCTTGACAGGCAAATCCCCTGTTGCTTTGTTCTTATATCTCTGCAGCAAGATGGGTTGTTGTTTTCATATCATAGTAGTCACCTTGGAAAACTATCTACGTATTACAGTGATGTTTCCATTGCTTATTATTTGCCTCTCAAAACCTGGGAGGCATTTTTCCCATTCACTTGAACTTCTTTGTCCTTGTTGCAATTATCATGAGAAAATCAATATGCATGTATTCCAAGTCCTTCAATAATTTGTCAATTTGCAGCAATAATGGACTCATACCTGGAAGGGAACCTAGAGGTCATCAAGCCCAACTTCTTCATTTTACAAATGAAGAAACTGAGGCACAAAAAGTTAAATAATTTGTCTAGGGTCACATAGCTAGTATCAGGAACAAGATTCAAACTCTCCAGCAATTTTTCCAGTAGGCCACCAAACTGCCTCACACCTCAAGAGAACCAAGGGTTAAACTGATATATTTTAATAGCCTGTTTGTGTAATCTTTTTCATATTCTGACCCCTTTTACAATATTCTACTACATCACCATAGATGTAGAAATGGGTCCTAAAAAATGAAGGACAATTTTGTACTTTTTCCCATTTAACAGTTTGCTGTGACCAATAAAATAAGACACAATGTCATCACCTGGTGGTCACCATCGTGGGACATGGCTACTACCTTTTTGTTTATAAAGCCCCTCTGAATTTCATAACCTACTCAATTTGGAAAAAGAACAGTTATGGAAATATTTTATATAATTTACGTTGTAACTTTTAGCACAAAAATACAAAATACCAATTGCAATATTTTTTTTATTAAATCATCTTGATAAAGGAATAATTGAAGAGTTACTACTGTGCTTTACTTTTTCCCCTATAGTATTTTACAACCAAAGATATCTCTAAAGGTTAAAGATTTTTGCATGGTTGTAATAAAAATGTTGATATTTGTATCTGCATACTTTATGACTATTACTAAAAATCAGAAATGGTCTCTGATGAAGCCATGAGTTGTGATAGATTAGAGAAACCCAACACAATGCAGAAAGCAATGGTCTGGAATTCTGGAGACCAGTTTTCTTGTGCCATCTCTGCCACTAAGTCACTCTCTGACTTCGAATAACTCACTAAAATAAGGGAGCTGGATTAGATTTTTTTAAGGCCCTTCATAGCTCTGATTCTATGGAATAAAATTTGCGGGGACAAAAAGGAAACTTGTCTGAGATGCTAAGGTTCCTTTTAATTCTGAAATTCTATGCATATGGAAAAAATGTTGGGCTAACAGCAGAAAACAATTTTTAACCATTATAATATTTCTTCTGATATTTCAAAGGCAACTTTGTATTGGATTTTTAAAATTACATACCTATTTTTTTTCTTTCTCAGGTATGGTGACATGGTACCAAAGACCATTGCTGGAAAGATCTTTGGTTCTATCTGCTCCCTGAGTGGTGTCTTAGTCATTGCTCTACCTGTTCCTGTGATTGTCTCCAACTTCAGTCGAATCTATCACCAAAATCAACGAGCTGATAAACGGAGGGCACAAAAGGTATGCAGTTCCCTTTCATGCATATGTAAAGTGATTAAGAGTTATATCATATGATGCTCATTTGAAGGAGCTACAGCAGTTTAACCTGGAAAAGAACATGTAGGGAGGGCACAATCACAGTCCTAAAATTTCAGAAGGGCCATCACATGAAAGATGGACTCAATCCATCAATAAATATGCATTTATTAATCACCTGTTATGTACACTGGCACTGTGGTAGGCAAGGGGGATGTAAAAATTTAAAAAGAAACATTTCCTCCCCTCAAGTAACTTACATCAAAGAGATAGTATGAATAATTACATACAGAATATGAGATAAACTATAAGACATTCTGCTTAACTCAAGAAAGAAGAACTAGGATTAATGGGTAGAAGTTACAAGGAGGCAAAATGCATTTAGGTATAAAGAAGAATTTCCTAAAAGTTATAAATGTACCAAAAAATGGAACAGATTGCTTGTTTTGTAAGGCAGTGAATTCCCACAACTGGAGATATTCAAAGTGTAGATGACCACATATCAAGGAAGTTGTAAAAATGATTCATGATCAGAATCAGTTGGATTGGATGAATTAGAAGCTTCCTTCTTACTCCAGGGTTCTATTATTACTATCTCCAGCTTTGTGCAAAGGTCTTAAACATACTTTATTACTAATTTGATGTTCTAAATATGCCACATAGCAAATTCAAAAAACAGCTCTTGATCATGTTCCACCATGTTGCATTAAAATGGAAAGGCCAATGTTTAGCTTCGCACCCTCAGAAAGGCAATTTCCTTGTATTTGTCAAAGTCTAGCTTCTTTGCTAAATGCAGATCCTGCTTAGCTCCCATCAACAATGGATAATTCCTGTTTGTTTAAAGTTTATAGCATTATTACTTGAAGCAACCCATTTTTCCCTCCTTGAACAATCTTAATAGCCTACGGGAAGGTATGGAAAGATACCCAAGACATTGTGCCATGACCAATGCAGAGAGGAAAGAGGCTACAGCTTAGAGCAGTGGTTCTCAACCTTCCTAATGCCGTGACCCTTTAATACTCGTATGTGAGCGTATCTGCATGTGGACGGACCCACCTGGAGATGGATAGAGGAGCGGTGTCTCGGTTCCTAGGACCATCGGAAATATGTGTTTTCTGATGGTCTTAGGCAACCCTTGTGAAAGGGTCGTTTGACCCCCAAAGGGGTTGCAACCCACAGGTTGAGAACCACTGGCTTAGAGAATCATATTTTGTATAAAGATAACAATCCTTATATATCATTTGAAAACTACACAAGGCAATAACCAAAAAGTTAACTCTACTTATGGGACAAGAATAAGATGATGCACAATTTAATTCTCTCATCCCCCTGAATTAATGGGCTACTTCTGGAAATCTGACATTGCTGAAGTAGTCTGGGAGAGGAAGTATGAAAGATCCACTTAAAAAACTGTACCTGTCTTCTGGCCTGTCAGAAAGGCAATAAACAGAAATGTCATCATCACCCTAAAGTTATTGATCCAACATCAGTTTATATCATTTTTTTCACTTTTCATGGTTTATAAATGAAATATTAAATTATTGCCCATGCTCTTTCCTTTTAAGGTTGTAAGACCTATATCTCTCTTCCCCTCACCCTGTCCTGGTATTCCTACGAAACCCTAAGCTTATTTATGGGAACAAGCAGGGAACTTAAGGTAATCACATAGAGTCTTTTGTAAAACAAAACAGAAAACGAAGTGCAATAAATATATCTCAGTGGAAAAATCCTGTAGAAAGCATTTAAACATGTTTGTAATGTAATTATTCCTTTTAATCATTAAAAAAGTTTCTTTTTAATGATTAAAAGGGAAATAATTTCTATATGGTTCCTAGCCTCTACAGACAATGAGCAGGGCTGCTCATTCCATTTAACATGCAATATCAAGGTAATCATCTTCTTTGTTATGGGGTCACAGAGAATAAAAAAAGTTGTGAGCATCAGATTCCTTATAAAGAAATATACATCAATTTATATATAAAAACAGAACCATACCTAGCAATTTTGGCAACCAGAGTAAATTTCTCAAAAAGTCACTAGGTTAAATAGCATGACATGTGGTATAGTGGAAAGAGCACTGGTTCTTGAGCCAGAGGATCTGGGGCCAAATCTCACCTCCAATGCTCACTATTCATGTCATCTTGTCACCAACTCCCTGGGCCTCAACTGCAAAATTAGAGGATGAGACTAGATTACCTCTAAGGCTCCTTCCAGCTCTAAATCTATGATTCTGTGATCTTATCAGCCTATCAATACCCTCAAATGAGGTTTTGTTAAGAAAAATTCAATGGAAAAAAGTGAAGAGAGACCCTGGGACACAAGCCTCTGTTAGTGTAAAGAAGACAGAGACCCTGGGGCATTGTTCCCTATGAGCAAAGACCCTAATACATCATAATGGCACTGCTAGGGAGGCCATTCATGGGGGTTGGTGGATAAGGATAAGGTCAGAATGAGGATCATGTTTCATCTAGAAAAAGCAGTGTACCATCTGATAACTTTGTATTATGATGAATTGTTATTTGAATTATTCTTACTAACAAGGTGACGTAGTTATCTAGTTATCTAAGCTAGTTGTCTAGTTGCCAAGAGAATAAAACTACTATCAATATCTTCTGAATTTTAGTGCCCTGGTACAAATCCCCATTTTCTTTGTTCTTATATCTCTGCAGCAAAATGGGTTGTTGTTTTCCTATTACGTTTTCCTATTACAGTAGTCAGTCACCTTGGAAAACCATCTCCTCATTATGGTAATGTTTCCATTACTCAAATCATTTTGTAGTCAGCTAAAAACATATTCAAAGCCAAATCCAGTGAATCAAATGAGGCTGAGTAATGTGAGTAATATCATTTGGGGTCAAAAACAGATGTAACTACAAAATAAGAAGACAGATTTTCTTGTGTGGTTCAACAGATTTGACGATAACATTAAAGATGAGTTCCAAAGCAGTTTTGATCAATGGAATAAGTTTACAGCTTTCCAAAGACATTTCTTTAATGAATGGAACATCTTAATCCATAAAATATGTATTACTATTATTAAGATGTCTGAGCTTTATTCGATTTGGTCAAAGAACATCCTTCATACTTCATCAATACTGCTTCTCGTTGACAAATGACGATGAGGAGAGGGGTCATTGCTCAGCTGTAAAAGAGAATTCTCCTTCAAGCTGATGATGAATCACATTACACAAGCCTCAGTTCTTGATAAATACTCAAGACTGGGCAAATAACAAAGTTTTCCATGTGATAAAACAGAGTCCATAGTCCAACTAAGCTGAATGTATAAAACTTGCTCTTTGCTTAAAGGTGCAAAAACCCACACAAATTATAATTGGACTTAGCCTCCACCTGCCCATTTTTCTTGGTTTTAGACATTCCTCCTTAAATATAAATAAAAGATGCATCGTTGAATGCTATAAAGGAAAGAAAATACTAAGAACCTGGATCTGTTTTTCAACTGGGACTATTCCTAAAATAATCTCCACTTCTCTAAACTCTATTATCTGCAACAAATGGAAATCAATACAGAAAAGCAAGAAACATTAGCTCTTTTGTTGTTAAAAACAGAAGACTATTTTCAATGTCCTTTTTGCTTAAACAAAAAGTTGAATATGCAAAAACAAATCGATCACATGTCCTAGAAGACAACTACATTGAAAAAAAATCTGTTCCTAACATCTAGAAAAGAAGATTAGTAAATTTAAAATGTCTGTCAGGTTCTGTGTTTCAACACAACAGACTCTTAATACAATGAATTTTGTATATCATGACTGCTGGAGAAATTTTTTAATAAATATAATAACCTAATGTAATGTGACCAGTAAATACTCTATGAGCAATAATCTGAATATGATAGTTGAGGAGAAGAACAACAGAGAGAAAATAAGATGTTACCAAGGTACTTGGTTGATTTCTTTTCAGCAAAGACCTTCAAGTCTAAATAACCATCATTCTAGGCTACATCTCCATTACACCTTCACACCAAAGGTGCTAGTCCTCCCTAAACATCCCATATACCCTTTTCAGGGCTCTTTATCCACCTTTGGTGTCCACCTGTCACCCAACTCTGACCTGTAGCTGCAAGAAGCTGTAGCACATACAGCAGCCACACCCTGGTAAAACCATCTTGGCAGACGAGCTAAACAAAGTTGATGATAACTGATAGGCCTCAAACCTGTGAGTGAGTTGGTGGATGTCTACCCCAGGTATGTGAAGACTTCCCCTGGGTAGATGAGAATGATTTATTCCAACAGCCATGAAGACACTGAAGCAGGCACTGTGGAGTACTTAGAGCCTGGTCAGACTTTGAAGACACCAAGGTCATTCACTGCATACTGGGCCATTGACAGTCATCTTGCCTTTTGTCCTGCCACTGGACTCTGATGACTCTGGAAGAGAGAGTGAGGCTAAGGGTTTTGTACAACTCTGCCTCACTTAAATACAATTCACATGCAAGTCAAGACATCATCCATCACCTACTCTTTTACCCCAGCATCATGATGCCATTGCTCCTCTTTGAAAACAAAGGATGAACAATGTTATGCCAAAATAACTCATTAATGCAGGAAAATAGTCCAATCCAATAAACACTTACTATGTACCTACTATGTGTCAGGCATTGTGCTAAGTGCTCAACACCTGGTTGATTTGTGGGGCGGGGGGGGGGGGGGAAATCAGAGCTAGTAATTTTAGGGAGGTTGTGGGGTCTGATGGAAAAAGGAATCAATTTCAATAGCAGAAGATCTGGGTTTGAGTCCCAACTCTGATATTTACACCATCTGTCCCCTCAGAAAGTCACTTAATCTCTTTGGTCTCAGTATTTTCATTTGAAAAATCAAGCGGGTTTACAGTAGTAATCTACAATATAGGTTTACTTCCAGTAAGTAAAATTGAGAAGCTGAAATTCTTAATATCTTCACAATTCCTTTATCAGTGGCCTATTTCCTCCCTCTAAAATTGCCTACCCCTGGCTACTAATTCCCAGTAGGGTGTTAACTGACAGATAAATTGTTAGCTGTTAAGGGCTTAGACAAGACCCTTGTCAGGGTGTGTGTTCACATTTTGGTAGACTTAAGAATTGAGTTAATTGAATTTAACAGTCATTTACTAAGAACTGTATAGTGACATATAATAGTAGAAATAGAGATAACAAATATAAAGATAGAAATGATAAAGAAAGCACAATCCACATTCTCAAAGAATTTAGGATGAAATAGAAGAGGGAGATAGTGCACAAGTATCTATCATAGGAGCAGAATGTCACAAGGGCACACTAATGGTTAAGACAAATTTCACGAGGAATTTGAGAACTAGCTATATCACTTTCATATAGAGTGGTTGAGAAAGGTGGCTAAGGAAAGAATCTTGAAGAACACCAACAAATGAGGAGCAAAAGACTAATGAGGAGTCAGAAAAGGAAGAAAGAGAAAGCACAGTCAGAACAGTCATAGGAAAACCACAGTAGTACACTGTCATAAAAGCCAAGGAGGAAAAGAGGACATCAACAGTTCCAAATGATGCACAGGTCAGGAAGGAAGAGGACAAGATTCTTGATTCTTCCATAAAGAAGATCATTAATGACCTTAGAGGCAGGGGCAGGAGTGAAGGGGAAAGAGAAATAGATTCAGCAGAAGAATAGGAACAGGAACAAAAGTCACGTTACAAAGGGTTGAGTAATGAGTAGGTAATGAGGAAGCAGAGAAACAAAAGACTTTCAGAAATCAAAACAATAAAACTATAGGTGTCTCATGCCAGGAGGAAGGACTGATATTTCAAGGCAGGCAACCTGCTCCATGCTGACTGAAATCATAGCACATATAAAACCACTTGGTTTCTCTGAAAATTAACAAGACCATCCTACAGAAACAGCCGAAGATTGAAAGACTGCTGGGAGGTCTTCTAAGACAATGATTCTGTAGAATCTTAAGCTTTTAGAGTAGAGGATCTTATCCTAAGATCTATGAAATTGCCTTAAAATATTTTGGTAACAATATTTCATCATAATTAGTTTCCTTTGTAATTCATTGTATATTATTGTTTACACTTAAAAATGTAATTCTGAGAATTCACTGGATTGCCAAAAAGATCTAGAACACAAAAATAACTGAAAAAACCCTTCCTACTCTAGAGATTTTCTAAGAAATTATTCTAAATGTTTCTAGATAGAGTCATATCAAATACAAATCCAGAAGATACTCACCAAATATTGCCTTTTCATTTTTATTTCATAGTCTAAAGACTGTGAGGTTTGCACAACTTTCTAACACAATCTTTCAGTTTAAAGTTTATAGTCACACTCTAAAGATTTTGTGATCTGCTGGTGTTCTATTCACAGTGTTTTCATTCTAGTAGAGGTGAGTCTTTACTATGGGACAGATGATCTGTTCATTCTTCCATCTGTCTTTTGCTATTCATTAGTGAATCTAACATTGCCCAAGGCAAAGTTCTCAGATTGCTGACATGGAAGGAAAGTATAACAAGTTTTTGTTGTTTTGTTTTTTTTTAAATAGCCCATTAATGATTATTTGAAAGGTGGAAAATGAAAAATATTTGTGGCTAATGTTCTTTTAAATAATCTTTTCAAGGTTTAGTACTATAAACAGATGTTAATATTAGTGGTCACTCATGACCTATTACTGCTAGCTATTACTGAAACTTGCCTCTCCCCACCCCTGAAGACCCAGCTTCCTTGGCCACCGGTTCTCCTCAGTTCACTCGTCCAGTTTGGGCAGGGGAGGGGTTGGATACTTTGCTTCCAGTTGCCACTTTCGGGTTCTCTCCTCCCTCCTTCACTCAATAACGTCTCTTCCTTTCAGGTTTGTTTATGTTATTCATATCTACAATCCACTCAAAATCCTAGTAGCTATCTACAGACCCCTAAATCATTCCGTTGCCTTCCTTCATGAGTTTGGTACCTAGCTTACAATTTTTCTTTCCTCTTCAAGTCCTGCCCTAAATACTAAGGAATTTCAGCATACATATTGACTCTCTCTCAAACATACTAACCACTCATTTCCCATACCTACTCACTTCCCATGAGCTTCAGCTACATACAAATATGAACTTACACTTGATCTTGCCATCATCCACAAATGTACCACCTCTATGTTCAAGAATTCTGAAATCCCCTTATCTAACCATAATCTATTGGCTTATCACTTCTTTGTTTGTCTTTCATAGCAAAACCTTGCCTTTCATCCTCACCATGACTTCTACTTCCTCAACCCCTCAGTTTTCTCCCAGGTCATCTCCTCTGAACTTACCACTCTCTCCTCTTTTCCCCATCTCGACCCACTGGTGAACTAGTTCAAACCTACAGTCCTCCTCTTGTGAATCCTTAGCCCCCTTATCATATCACCAATTGTGCCCAGACCACCCTAAACCTTGGACTCCCACTACTCATCACTTATGCTTTTACACATGTGCTGCTGAATGAAGATGGAGCAAATCATGCAACCATTCTAACTGGCTCCACTACAAATTTATATTACACAACCTCAAGTGGGCCCTCACTGCTGCCAGGCATTCTTACTATATACCTCCTTCACCAACTCACTATCCCATTCTCCACAGGAACTCTTTAAAATCTTTCCATCTCTCCTCAATCTTCCATAGCTCTACCTTCCCTCATTTCTCAGCTGAGAACCTAACCTCATAATTTAGAGAAAAACTTGAAGCCATTCACTGCTTCTTCTCCTCTCTCCCTTATCTCTTATGATTCAAATGCCTCTACCATAACCTTTTCCTTTACCCTTGTCTCACATGATGAAGTGGGCTTACTCCTTATCATTTGTTCAAGTGATCCCATTCTATCCCATCTTCTCCAACATATTGTCCTGTCTGTCATTCCCAATCTTTCACTGACTTTCATTTTTTTTCTGTCTACCTGCTCATTTCCTACAGTCTATAAACATGCATACATCTCCCACATCCTAAAAAGACCCTCACTTAATTATTCTATCCCTCCTATCATCCTATATCTCTTCTGTTGTTTTTAGCTAAACTCTTTAAAAGGGTGTCTATAATATGTGCCTCCATTTTATTTCCTCTCTCTTTAATCCCTTACAATCTGGCTTCCAACCTATCATTCCATTGAAACTGCTTTCTCATTGGTATCTAAAGATACTAATGAATCTTAGCTGCCAAATCCAATGACCTTTTCTCAATTCTCATTCTCCTTGACCTCTTAGCAGCTTTTAACACAGATGATTACTCTTTCCTCCTTGATATGCTCTTCTCTTTAGGTTTCCAGGACACAACCCTCTCCTAGTTTTCCTACTTATCATATTGCTTTTCCTCAAGGCTTTTTTTTTCTGGCTCCTCATCTATATCATACCCTCTAATTGGAGGGTCCTTCAGGGTTCTGTCCTGGGCCCTCTTCTCTTCTCCCTCTATACAACTTTGATTGGTGATCTCATTAGCTCCAATGGATTTAATTACCATCTCTATGCTGATGATTCTCAAATCTACCTATCCTGCCAAACTCTGCTGACCTCCAACCTCAGGTCTCCAACTAGCTTTCAAACATCTTGAACTGGATGTCCAATAGATATCTTAAACTCAGCATGTCCAAAGCAAAACTCATTTTCTTTCCTCCTAAACCCTCTCTCCTTCCTACCTTCCCTATAATGTTAGAGGATAACACCATCCTCTAAGTCTCTCAGGCTCACAATGTAGGAGTCATCCTGGATTCCCCACTCTCGCTCCCACCCCAATATCTAATCAGTTGTCAAGGCCTTTCAATTTCACCTTTGCAATATTTCTCAAATACATCTCCTTTTCTGACACTGTCACCACTCTACTACTGGCCCTCATCACCTCATGCTTTGACTAGCCAGCTAGTTTATCTGCCTCCCTCAATTGTCTCTCTATTCTAAGCCATCCTCCATTCAGCTATTAAAGTGATTTTCCTAAAGTACAAGTCTGATCACGTCACCCTCCTACTCAGTAAACTCTATGGTTCCCTGTTGCCTCCAGTATCAAATACAAAATCCTCCCTTTGGCATTCAAAGTCCTTTATAACCTAGGTCCCTTTTACCTTTCCAGTCTTCTTACACATTACTCCCCAAAATATATTACTTAATCCAATAACACTGGCCCCCTGGCAGTTCCACACACAAGATACTCCATCACTCACCTCTGGGCATTTTCTCTGGCTGTTTGACATGCCTGGAACACTGTCCCTCCTCTGCTCCACCTGCTGACCTCCCTGGTTTCCTTTAAGTACCAACTAAAATCTTATCTTTTACTGGAAACCTTCCCTAACCTTTATTAATTCTATTCCTCCCCTCTGTTATTTCCTGTTTATTGTGTATATAATTTGCTCTGTGTGTGTGTATTTGCACATTGTCTCTCCCTTCAAATTATAAGTTCCTTGAAAGCAAAGACTGTTTTTGCCTCTTTTTGTATCCCCAGCTCTTAGCACAATGGTGCGAATATAGTAGGCACTTAATAAATGTTTATTATTAGTTGAAGAAAGATTTGTTCCTCTTTAGACATACTAAGATATTTTAGAAACTTCCAAGGACAGCCTGTCATAAAATTGTTAGACAAAAAAAAAATAGATAGATAGATAGATGGATGGGTGGATGGATGGGTGGATGGATGGATGGATGGATAGATAGATAGATAGACAGACAGACAGACAGACAGATAGATAGATAGGGAGAGACAGGGGGTAGATGGATAGATAGAGAGATGGATGGATGGATGGGATGGATGGATGGATGGATGGATGGATGGATGGATGGATGGATGGATGGATGAATGGATGGATAGATACATACATACATACATACATACATAGATAGAATTTTTCTATGGCCTTTGGTACCTTCCTTCCTCTTCCTTCTTGTTTTCATTCTGATACTTCCTCATTTTCCCCAGAACCTAGTGCCTTCATGCTACTCCTGATTCCCAAGAGTCCTCTGCACTATTTCACCAACCTACACTCTCAGCCTTGACCACTGTTGTCTAGACCCTTCTCTCCATTCCTTCTTTTATTTATTCTTACCATTTATATAACATCCTACAGAGAGTTCAACAGGGTGAGGAAAGGATGTGTTAAACTAATTAATACACAGTGAGTAGCTAGTAGCTGGCATTGTTTAATATGTTACTGCAGTGATATTTTTTAAACATTCCTTAACCCAAAGGAATGGCTTTCTAATGGTAGAATTTAAAGAGTCAGCAATGGAAGAGATTTAGGTTAAAAATTCTTCCTGGCATTTCTCCAATAACACCAGAGTATTCTCCTACTCTGCTTACTTATAAGCCTGTCCCTGGACACTTTTATTGTGCAATGGCAATGAAAACATATTGGGACTTAGGCAATAAAATGGTCCAGTAATCTCCCACATTCCTCATTTAGTAGGGTGAAATACACTTGAGGGAATTACTCTTTCAGAAGCACTTGCCTCCTCAATAGCTCCTTGATTGAATTACCTCAGATAATTTCAATCTTCTCTCCATTCTACTACAGTGTTAGAACATTCAGAACTAACTCCTTCCCCTCGAAAAATTTTAAACAGAACTGTTTCACCTTTCTGTTACCATCCAGAAAAGATGACCTGGAGGTCAAGAGTAGGAGCAACCCTAATTATGTCCTTTCCATACTATGCTCATGGGCCCTCTCCAGTTCCCTCTTTCATTTGCATCTTCTAGATATAAACTGTTGCTTTCTTTAGAGCTAAGACAGTTGCCCTGGTAGAAACAGTGCTTTGCAGGCTAACCAACTAGCAGGTTCCCTGCATCCCACCTGTTCCTTCTTGTCCATGTCCCACGCAGAAGAGGAGGGATGATCATGGAGATCTCATATAGATATCTAGGAGATGGCTTCATGTCACAAAAAACATTTTCCATACATAATACTGGAAAGTGAATTTATGAGGAGATGAGATGCCAATCATTGATCAGTCAATAGACATTTATTAGGCACAGTGCTAAGATGCCAGAGGAAAACATTGATTTCCCTTCAATGAACATTTACTACTTGTCCTACTATGTGTGTGAGGCATTGTGCTAGGAGCCAGGGATGCATGGATTTTATAATGCTATTTGCCTGCTCTCAGGAAGCCTACATTCAACTGGGGCAGACAGACTGATTTTCAACGTCAATTATTATTCACAAACCACTTTTCCTACTTCTATCACCTGGGTTTATAATCTTGGAGTTGTCCTTGATTCTTCATTCTCCCTCACCCCTTATATTCAGCCAGGTCTTGAGTCTTCTCCATTCTAGCTCCAGGTTCCTGAATATTCCTCCTTTTCACTCCCAGGACCATTACCCCTCTTCAGAGGCCTCATGAACTCTCACTTATGCTACTTCTATAACTCCTTTGTTCTCTATATTTTTTGTTTTTCTCTTGGCAAGGAAAGGCAAGAGGTATAGATAGATGGATGGATGGATTGGTGGATGGACGGATAGATAGATAGATATGGGATATAGATATATTTATGAAGCACCTATTATGTGCTAAGCAATAGGGATAGAAAGGCAAAAAGAGACCCTGCCCTCAAAAAGCTTACCATCCTGGGGGGAAAGGAAGGAAGAGGCACAACATACAAATAACTGTGCAAACAAGTTATATACAGGCTACATTGGAGATAATCTCAAAGGAAGGCCGTAACATTAGAGAGGACTAGGAGAGGCTACTTATATAAAGTGGAATTTTATCTGAGCCTTGAAGGAAGCCCAGGAAACCAAGATGAGGAGAAACTGCTTTCCAGGTATGGAGGACAATTGCCGGTGAAAGATTTTAGAGTCAGGAGACAGAGTGTCTTATGAGAAGAATAGAAAAGAAGACTGGCCTGTAGAGTATGTGGAGGTAGTAACATTTTAAGAAGATTGGAAAGGCAGTAAGAGACCAGGTTATAAACGACTTTAAAAGACAGAGGATTTTATATTTGATAGTAGAGGCAATAGGGAAACAATGGATGTTATTAAATAGGAGGTTGACACAGTCAGACCTGTGGTTTTTAGCAAGATCACATTAATTGCAGAGTGAAGGATGGATTGGAGTGAGGAGTGACTTAAGGCAGAAAGACCAACAAGGAGGTCATTGTTAATAGTCTAGGTGTGAAGTGATAAGGGCCCAGAGCAAGTCATTTTACCTTGTTTGCCTCAGTTTCCTCATCTGTCAAATGAGCTACAGAAAGAAATGGCAAACCACTCCAGTATCTTTGCCAAGAAAACCCCAAATGGGATCACAGAGAGTCAAACACGAATGAAATGACTCAACAACCAATCTGCTTGCGGTGGTGGAGTCCAAGGAGAGAACAGGAAGTAGACAAGGGATTTTGTGAAGGTACATTTGACAAGACTTTGCAACTAATTGGATAAAGAGGTGAGGGAGAGATTGGAGAATTGAGGATGACACTTAGGTTGTGAGTGTGAGTGACCGGGAAGATGGTGGTGCCCCCAGCAATAATAGGGAAGACTTTCTAAGACATTTTCTTGTTCAGAACCCTTCAATGGTTCCCAATTGCCTCCCGGATAAAAAGCAAAATCTTTATTTTGCAGTTTTCAGGCTTCCTAATTTCAAACTATCTCTCCAATCATACTCATATTAATAATTGAATATAGCACTTAAGGAGGCAGCCAGGTGGCACAGGGGATAGCGTGCCAGGCCTGGAGTCAGGAAGACCTGAATTTAAATCTGGTCTCAGACACTTATTAGGTATGTGACCCTAGGCAAGTCACTTAACCATGTTTGCCTCAGTTTCTCATCTGTAAAATGAACTGGAGAAGGAAATGGCAAACTGCTCCAGTATCTCTGCCAAGAAAACCCCAAATTGGGTCACAAAGAGTCAGACAAGACTGAAATAATTCAACATTAATAGTAGTAACTAATAAAGGACTTTAAAGTTTGCAGAGCTCTTGACCTACATTTTCTCATTTGAGCCTCATACTAAGTATATATACAAAAACTGATATCCCCATTTTATAGATAGGAAACAGATTCATAGAGGTTATACCTTGCTCATGGTTTATACTACTAATAGGTATCTGAAGTAGGATTTGAACCCAGGCCCTTTTGACTCTGCATTCAGTCTTTAACTGCTATAATGTGCTTTCTTATTTCCCTTCATGAAGTCTACCATCTAGTTCCCAAAAGGGCAGTTCCCTAAACTCAACATTCCCTCTTCTGCCCTAGTAACTTTGCATAGCCATTGGTACACTTGGAATGGACTCCTTTCTCTGGGGTTCAGAGTACCTTGTCTCTCCCAAGGCTCAGGTTGGTTGCCTCCTAGAGGAGGAAGCCTCACCTAGTCCTCACAATTATTAGTGTTTTCCCTCTCCTCTGATTACTTTGTATTTCCTTATCTATGGATATGATATATTTTCCCAATAAAATCTCATCTCCTAGAAGGCAAAGATTCTTTCATTTTTGTGCAATTCTGTGTGCTATCCTCATTCATTTTTGTGCAATTCTGTGTGCTATCCTCAGCACCCTCAGCACCTGGCACAATGCCCTTTACATTTGGCAAGGACTTATGAGGCATTTCCATCCGGCAATTGCATCAGTGTGGTAATTCCTAGAGTAGAACTTATTTTCATTAATGAAGATCAACAGCTCCTCTCACACTTAGAGTCTTAGACAGTTGCCTTCAGCAGTTAAAGGTGAAATTGCCCATGTTCACAGCAGTAGGGCTTGAAACCTGTTCCCCCTGATTTCAAGGCAAAACCTTTTTCTTACCTGTGTAACACTGGGGAAATGTTCTACCCTCTCTGGCCTCAGTTTCTTCATCTACAAAATTAGATGGCTGGACAAAGTGTACTCTAAAATTTTTTTCAACCTTTAAATATATAAGCCTGTTATCCACTACATATGCAGCTGCTGCCTTGCCCATAGTAGGCACTTCAGAAATAGTTAAGTTTGAACATGAACCAGTGGTTGATTTTCTTTTAACCTATCACAATCCATGCTACCAAAAATAGATGCTTAAACAGGGCTGGGATTGAGTGAATTTCTTTAATGTCTTTGTGAAATCATTTCCTTCAGTAACAAATTGGACCAAAAGGCCTAAGTTTTTGCATGTAAAAGGTAGCTAGCCTTCATTAGCCATATGGTAAGGTGTTCTACAAAGCCTATTAAAACCTATTACCTAATACAGTACTATAGGAACAAGGGGGGAGTTACGGGTTTAAATTAGTATAGTTCATTTTTTTTTTTAAATATTATTCATAGCTAGTTTAAATGGCTATTCTCTTATAAAAACAACGGGTACTTTTTCTTTTGTGTCTATAACTAGTCCTTTGATAATGATTACTTTCAAATGCATGGACTTATCTTTGTGATGAATATATTTAATTTTCCTGTATTGGGAAGTACTTTGGATTAAGGTATTTGCCTCATTAATATAGGGAAACATTGTTTCCCAGTGCTGCTACTAAGTGCTAAGAGAGTTAGAGAGAAAAAGAGACAGAAATAAACACAGACACAGAGTGTCAGAGAAAGAGAAAGCCAAAGAATTTTGAAAGTAACCACAACATAGATTACTATAATTGCTATGGTGGTTGCAGAAAGTAATAGTACCCTAGTGTGATCAGATTAACTTTAGGGACCTAATTTCCAGTCCAAGTCTGTCTCTCTGCCAATTAAATGCATATATAAGTAGAATATAAGCTTCTAGAGAGTATCCACTATTTTGGTTTTCATTTTGAATCTCCAGAACCTACTATAGTGCCTGGACCAAAGCAGGTATTTAATTAATTGATACTTTTTTTTTTCTTTACACCTGGGTCTTCCTATCTTTCTTTACTAGAAATATAATAGCTATGTGAAGAACTGTCCTTTAGTAATAATATTCGTGGGAATTGTGACCTGTTCTGTTTCCAGCCTGGGCAACCTTTTCTTAGCACCCCCACCACTCCTGGGGGGCTTGCTGGATTTAGCATGGATCTCTACCACCACCATCTATGGACCCTCATATGGCCAGGAGCAGGGATTGCAGGTGTGGGCTACCAGACCTGGGTTTGTTCATTGATTCTTAAGTAGTTTATTTGAAAACACTAGCCCTCTTAGTTATGTAATTTATTATTTGCCTTGGTTTAATGGAGGTAGGGCTGAAGAATCTGAGACTTCAGCTCATCCACTAAACCAACACATTTTGTTTTTATTATCTTTGTTTTTCAGTCATTTTTCAATGATCTCTGACTCTTCATGACCCCATTTTAGGTTTTCTTGGCAAAGATCCTGGAGTGGTTTGAACATTTCCTCCTCCAGTTCGTTTTACAGATATGAAAACTGAGGCAAACAGGGTTAAGTGACTTGCAGGTCATACAACTAGTAAGTATCTGAGGTCAGATCTAAACTCACAAAAATGAGGCTTCCTGACTTGAGGTCCAGCACTCTATCCACCGCACCAACCTACCTGACCTTTATACTTTCTAGTTGTTTTTTTTCAATAATGATAGGCTTTAAAATACTATATTTTATGCTGTCCACATCCAGAGACAGAATTATGGAGTCTGAATGCAGATCAAAGCATATACTATTTGCTCTCTCACTCTCTCACTTTTGTTTGGTTTCTTCTTTCTCATGGTTCATTCCATTGGTTCTCATTCTTCTTTACAATATGGCTAATGTGAAAAATATGTTTAATATGAATGTATATGTAGAGCCTATATCAGATTGCATGCCATCCTGGGGAGCGGAAGGAGGGAGAAAAAATTTAAAACTCAAAAGCTTGTGGAATTGAATGCTGTAAACTAAAAATAAATAAATTTTAATTTAAAACTAGTATATTTTATAGTTATTTATTCAACATGAAACAAGAAAATGTGGACCAATGTCAATAATTTTCAGAAGGAAAAAATAGTGAGTCTTACAGTTTCTGAGGTCATGAAAAGAATAAGTAGAAAGTAATAAAATGCCATTGCCTAAAAAACATGCTCAGTCAATAATTCTTTTTAATCTATAGTCATATCTTTTTGAAGGTGAGTCTTTGAAAGATAAGGAAGAAGAAGACAAAGTGAAAGCATTCCAGCACCATGGGAATGAGAGTATTGGTTAATGTGGTATTTGGTCTGAGGTTGGGGAAGAGAAAGTTAAATGGAAATTCTTGTCCAAAACATCTTGTCCAAACACTTTTACTCCTCATTTGAAGTACAAAGTTCCTACGACACTGGTAGTATCATGGCTAATACAGTACTGTCTAGGAATCTTGCTTCCATAAGCTGGCACCATGCTTTCATGGGATCATAGATTTAAAACTGAAAAAGGCCCTAGAGCTGCCTTATTCCATACCCTTCATTTTACAGGAACTGAGGCCCAGGAAGTGACTTGTCAACTTGCCACAGACAAAGACAGAACCTGAATTTGAAACCTCTGATTTCAAATCCAGAACTCTTTCCAGTGCATCAAACTGGCTCCCTTTTAATAGCTTGCATGTATATAGATTCTTCTTGTTGTTGCTTTAGTTATTCCAAATGGCAGCTCTAAGTTCTCCCAGAACTAAAAAATAGTTTCACATTTATATAAAACTTTAAGGTTTTTAGAGTGACTTGCATGTGTTACCTCTGTTGAGCCTCACTATTAGCTTATCTCTCTTTTCCAGAGGAGGAAACAAAGGCTTATACAGTGAATTGTCCACATTCAGTGGGGTAGTGAGTATCAGAGGCAGAATTTGAATCCATGTTTTCCTGACTAGCACACTGTCTAAGATGCTATATTTCCTTCCTCTTTCTCTGAAAAAAAGGGGTTCTCTATGCAAACCTCTCTAAGTAAAATGCACAGAATTTCTCTTTATAGGTTTATTTTGGTCTTCACACACACACACACACAAATTAATCCAATATAGTACAAGAAAAATGTCTTGCTTCTTGAATTTAGAAGGATTGATCAATCTAGGTGTGATTGACCTCCTGAATGAACATGGCCCTTCCCATAATGAAAGATTAGGAGTTATTACCCTATCATAGGGTGTCTCTATATAGCACAAAAAGACTCCTAAATCTGACAGTTACCAAGTTACATTGGTCAACGATCACAGCTACAGCAGGGAGATTATCCATAAAAATAAGTGGAGAGGAAATGAAGTATATACTGTTTGGGAGTCTAGTATAACCAGTTTAACTAGAGAATGGGCAGGGATACACATCTCTTTGGCTAGGAGAGAATGAAGATCAACATCTCTTTGGTACAAAAAAACCACTAGTCTCTTTGTGGCCCCTACTTGATAGTACATATGAGTTTAAATGGCTAGGTTTTTTAAATGATTGTTGTTATTCCTGGATCACTAGGATACTCATCGTTTTCAGTGAGATGTTGTCATTGAAATAAGCAAAAATATATGCACCACAATATTGATTTCTTTTTTCTCTGATATGATTGTATCTTCTAGGGGTCCAGTGTTAGGATTTAAAGGGCTTCATATAAAAATTAGATGGAGCAATTAATGCTGACATGAATGGGCTCTCCTATTTGAATATTTAAGTGAAAGCTACTCCATTTTAACTGGAGTCACCCAAAGGAACAGGAAGGAGGAAGATGCAACAAGGGAAGAATTCTGGGGCAGCAGCTTCTCCCCCTCCCTAAAAAAAGTGGAGCAATATCTAATAGATAGACATGATACTCCATCCCTTGTCTTTGTTCCTTTTTACAGGCTGCTCCCCATACTTGGAATGCACTCCTTCTATATCAGGCTTTTCCTGATCCTATTAGGTAGATGCTAGTTTTCCCTAAAAATATTCTTGTGTCTCTATTTTGAATCTATTTTTAGAACCTCTCCTTCCTTTCCCTGTATAGGTCCTTGATTGTTTTATTCTTGTCTTTATTGCCGGTACCTAGCACAATATCTGGAATATAATAGGCACTTAAGAATACTTTGTTTATTGATGAGTTGATTGGTAAATTATGCCTGCCTATCATCCCTCCATGCTGGGACCAGAATGACACCTCCATGGTGGGACAGGGAGAGGTTCCACCAGAGGTATTTCTAAGGATCTTGAGGAATAAAGGTCTTCAGACCATGACAGGAAGAGGAAGTCCATAGTGGTCTTGAGACAGGATGCTTCTGGGACATGATGCTTTAGCTAGAACTCCAGGTCCCACAAGTCCTTTCATTAATTTATTGATATGATGAGGCCAGTTTTAGGTATTTTGTAGGAAGATAAAGTATACCACAATAGATTCGATTAGATCTGCAGTTCTGAGGTGATAGGCAAGAAGGCATTAATCAGCCAGAAAACTACAAGTCTGTAACCTAGAGTCTTCCACACTAAGAAGGTTCAATTAGGAGTGGTTTCAGAGAGGAGTCAGGGGAGAAAAGACAGATACCAGACAGAAAGAGGGTTGTATGTCTATGGGACATATCAGATGATGAAAGACAAGCCCTCAAAGCTAGAAATTGTTTGTTCATTTATTGTTTTTTTTTTAATGGACTACCACACATCTGTGGCAGAAAAAATAACAAGAAGAGAATTCAACAGAATAGAAGAAAAAAACCATTCACTTAGAATATTAAAATAGACTTTTAAAGAGTGCCAGTTCTTACGAGTACATTTATACTCAGGTAAGTCTTCTGAAGAGAGTATTACCTATTAAAAAGCTAAAACTTTGATACCCCAAATAATCTTGCACATTTTCCCCCATATTTTTCATGTGTTAAAGCTACATTATTGGAAGAGTTGCCTATACTGATGAGGTCATGGCTATATGAGTAGGGTAGAATCATATTCTCAAGTGTTATATAGGAAAAGCTAGAATGCTTTAAAAAAAACAATACTAATTCATTTGGTTTCATTGAAATATGTTTTAGCTGGTTTATCAACAAGCTGGACCTAGCAAAAAGGCATTTTTCTTTTCTTATCTTTTGATATAGAAAGCAAGGCTCGCAAGAATCCGGGCAGCCAAGAGTGGAAGTGCCAATGCTTATATGCAGAGCAAACGAAATGGATTACTGAGTAACCAGCTCCAGGTAATATATTGACAAGTCCCTTCCTACTTGAAAAAAAATGTCCACAGTCATTAATATAATAGTGCTTTAAACCAGCTCTACCCTACTGGTTGCTTTATTGTCATTTTCTTTTTCCTTTTCCCATACCTGTGATTTCTTTGTGAGGAAACTTCCTCTACCAATACACAAAAGCAACTCTTCAGCAATTTATAGTCTTGGAGAGTTCCCTGGGACATTGAAAAGTTAACTGATTTACCCAGGATCACCATCAGAAAGCATCAGGAATGGGACTAGATTCCAGGACTTGCTAGTTCCCAGGACAGCTCTCTATCCATTACACCATGATGCTTCTTCTTCTGAAGTCATATCATATACTGAATAATGAAATAATAAAGACTATATCACTTCCCTCTGGCCCAGACATGACTGGTTAGCATCAATGCTGAGTTTAGAATCAATGGTAATTTTAGAGAACACATTTTTTTCTTCTCTCACACTGACCCTCAAACATGCTTGTGCAGCATTCTTGATAGTCCCCAAAAGATATGTAAGTGGGGTGAAGGCCATCAGGATTTTGAATAGTGTCAGCACCCTCAATGTTTTGATGCCCTGCCTGGAACAAAGTACTTTAGCAGTATAACAACAATGGAGTTCAGTATCAATTAGCAAGAATAATTAGTCAGTATGGCACTGCACCAGATAGCAAGCTGACAGGCCCCAAACAATCTCTTCCCCACCCTGTTCCTTTTCTCCCTCTCCTTTCACAGAGACTCGCCAGTGAGATTAGAGGGTGCTTTTGTACTGCTTACCTTAAGTGTGTTTCATATCTCTTTCCCACCCCTAAAAATTGCTCTTGTTTCTGGTTAACTTGGAGAGTGTCATAAAATTCTCTAAAAACCTCTGTTATTGAATTCATTTCTCTGTGTTTTAATTTTTAAACCTCATATCCTGAATTCTTATCCTGGGGTCTATGACTGATTTTTAAAATATGTTGGAAACTATTTTTTATTATAATTAGTTTCCTTTATAAATTTGTATTTTTAATTTCATGCCTTTAGAAACATTATTCCAGGAAGGGGTCCATAGGCTTCACCAGACTGCCCATGACAAACAAACAAGCGTTCTTGTCCTACATTTTAGATATGATTTCAATCATCTTAATAATAAGGAAGCTTTGAGATCTGCAGTTTTGTGTATAATGTTCTCTTTCTGTTCTACTAAATATTTGGAATTTGTTAAGAATAAAAATTAAAAGCAAAGTAACTTCCCTACCATTGAAAAAGTAAAGGTTTTTTTTAGATTGTCTATTAAGTACTTATTTGAATTTGAAACTAAGATGATGACAAACTGATCCAGAGTTATAACAGTTGAAGCTTCAAAAAAATGGTTTAAATGTTCACATTAAGAAGATATACTAGTCATTTTGACTGCTGATCATATAACTCAAAAGCTATTTTTCTGTCTGTTTGGTTTTGCTGACAAACACTGCAATTATGGCCCATTGTAGCCTAGATCTGTCTTGCAGAAGCATGTGACTAGCATTCCCATTGTTTGCAAATAATATAGACAGCAACACTGTATTTTCTGTGTTAACAGTCCTCTGGAGAAGACGAACAGGCCTTTGTTAGCAAATCTGGCTCTTGCTTTGAAACCCAGCACCACCACCTGCTTCACTGTCTGGAAAAAACTACGGTAAGGAGCAAGCATTATTGCCTTTCCCTGTCCTATAATGACAATCTCATTTGCTTTTGCAGAACCTTGTTGCTTCTCATCACTCTTTTTCATAGGGTGACTCATCAACTTTGTGAACAAACCAATGCTGAATTACATTGGATAACTATGTTGAAAGTTCAAGTTGGAAATCTTTTTAGATATGTATTTGGGAAATGTTGATGCACATGGTATTCTGGCATTTGAATGGGAAACCAAACAGTTAACATGGAGCTGCATACCAGTACAAAGTCATTCTGCTTTTCCAAGTCTATAAGCCGTGTAATATATAATAATGGAAGATTTCTTTATCTCTAAATGTCCTCAAAATGATTTCTTAAAATGCTGACCAAGCAGAAAAAGATGATCACTTTCCTGATAACCAAGTATAATGAAATCCATCAAAATAAAAAGTAAATAATGATATTTGTATGATGCTTTCACATTTGCTAAGCACTCTACATGTTTTACTTGACTTAGCCTCACCACAGACAATAGGCACAGTGGGGGCATTTCTTATTCTGGGGTTATGTTAGATTCTGAAGGATGTTGATTTTTGTAAAGTTAAAATTACCTTTGTAAAACCCTTCAAGCATTTGAAAGGGCAGTATAGTATCTTTAAACCTGTAGATCTGGGAAAGAGCCGGGTAGGCTAGGGTCTTTTAAAAAAGAAGATAGTCTGTTTTAGAGATCAGACAAAAGTGATGAGGTTGCTAAGGAAGCAATT
This sequence comes from Pseudochirops cupreus, assembly GCA_028627135.1. Lineage (NCBI taxonomy): Eukaryota > Metazoa > Chordata > Mammalia > Diprotodontia > Pseudocheiridae > Pseudochirops > Pseudochirops cupreus. Next base: position 482,808,042 of record CM053581.1, read on the forward strand.
GAATGTAAACTATATTTTTCACTATGCCCAGCTAAACCATTGATAAGGAGACAGATTGGAACAAAGATTTCAATTCAAACAGAAGAAAACAAAAACAGGTTAAAAAAAAACATAGCTTTCAAGAAAATTGATGATTGGGGAGAAAATACTCATGAAAGGGCTTAACACATAAGCATGATATATGTTAGATATAATTGTTCCTATGCCTTGATTCCCTGTGAAACAAAAGAATATACAAAGAAGTTAAAGGAAATAGTGGGATCCTTTCAGTTGATCAGGAATGTGATAACTAGGAAGGGTAACTTAAGTCTATCCTCAAACTCTATGAGCCTGTGATGACAATGGTATCCTAGAATCACAGGCAGGAAGGTGATGTGCTCACATTATGAGTGGCATACGTGAATTACAAAGACTGAGCAAACAACAGATTCACATCTACTCAAGCTTGCTTCAAATAGAATGGAGACATTTAAATTGTACTTCACCTCTACTCTCTACTCTCTAGTGCTTACAGTTGAATTTATATAGTTATATGTGCTTATAATGTAACTCCATTGTATGGCTGATATTATTATACCCATTTCACAGATGGGGACTTATGTTCAATGATATGCTTAGTTGAACTTGACTTCATGTCCTCTAGACTTTAAGACCAGTATTCTATCCACTGTGATGTTTCCTCTCCATTGGTGTGTTAAAGCTTTGAAAAATGAATATAACATGATAAAATTAACCCAATAACTCAATCTCTTTTTGTCCTATCCCTTTTTTTAGGTGATAGAGTTTAACTTGCTTTAAGGGTGATCTAGCTTGTTTGGTTTTTTTGCCCTCTAGGCATTTCATTGTACACACACACAGAGCTAATGTTTTGTTGTTTGTTTTTTTTTTATGGTAGCTACCTTAGGATAAAACAATGACTATCACATTGAGTTAGGTTTAGGCTACATGTGAAATCAGACATTTCTTCATTTAACAATTATAAGATGCTTCCTATGCACAAGATTCTAAGATCATAGATGCAAAGCTAGAAGAAATTTTAGAGGCCACCTGTTCTATCCCCCACTATGATATCATGGATAAGGAAAATGAAGTCCAATGAAATTAAGTGATTCATCCAAGGTCATGTAGATAGAAACAGAGCTGGAATTTGAACTCAGACTCTCAAGTTCCACACTCCTTCCACTGTACCATGCTAAAAAGTTATATAAATTTTACAATTATTGAGCATGTTCTGTCTGTAGTATACCAGACGAGTTCTCTTCATAAGGAGTAAGATTTCCAAAATAAGAGGATAAAATCATATTTAAGTAAATGATTGAGACCCTAAATTATCGCCTCAATTAGCAGTATATTTAATGTAAAATTATTTTGATTTGGATCTAGCTGTTAACACTTATGGAAACAAATAGTAATATGGTACAGTTTTCTGAACAGGCCAATGAAGAATTGCTCTCTCAGCCAAAATTCTTATTCATTCACATGTGAAAAAAAAAACAACATATAAATTTTCCCTTTAATTTTTTTATTTTTGCTTTTTCACAGGGGGGAAGGCAGGGTTAAGTGACTTGCCCAAGGTCACACAGCTAGTAAGTGTTAAGTGTCTGAGGTCGGATTTAAACTCAGGTCCTCTTGACTCCAGGGCCGGTACTCCATTCACAGCACCACCTAGCCACCCCCCTTTAATTTTTTTAAACTGCAAATAATACATCACTTTTTTTTTTTACTTTCATGGCATTTACTGGAAATTAAAACATTCTACTTCTTATGTCAAATTTAATATTACCATCCTATAGGTGTCTGTGTTATTTAATGTCTATTTCTGATACATTGGATGATTTTGTATAAGAAAATTTATTCTATCATGTACTGTTACCATGTTTTGATCCATATGCCCTCTGATTTATATTTTTATATGCTTAATGCATTTACTTGATTTAAGTAGTTTTTCTTATACATAGTCCATTATGAAAATAAAGAGCTTGGAAAATTCAAATGCAACTTAATCAAATAAGAACTGGTATGAAAAGTACATTTCCCAAACACATTCTGCTTTTTAAAAAATGAAGAGTTATTTTCCCCTGTGGGCAATGCAAGGAGTTAATGCAGGCAGTATTGGTTATTTGTGTCTGAAGGTTATGTGATTTATTCAAGAGTTATTATTGTGAGACCTTCCATGGCGTTCATAGACCTGAACAGACTTGGCTTTTCCATCAATGGTAGGAAGGTAATTTGGTAGTTTGTTACTGGTTCCAGGCTGGGGGAAAAGGTAGAGAGCAACTAGGGAAGGGGGGGGGGGGAGAAAGAGGGAGAAGCATAGGGAGGCAGAGATCGGGAAGAATTCCTCCAATAGGGTAAGTCTGAATCATTTGCTTATTAAGATATTCCATTTATTTAGCTAATAAATAATTCTACTATTTTGTGATTTTTTTCTATATCCCAAGATTTTAGATAAAAATCTAAAGACGTGGAAAGTATTATAAGTATATAATTTCCTAAAAACTGATTTACAGAATCTGTTACTATGAAAATATTCATATGAAGCAGAAAAACTGAATAGTCATGATTATCATAATAACAATAAGTAGTCTTTGTATAGACCTTTAAAGTTTGCAAAGTGCTTTAAAAAAACATTTATCCTCCCAAAACTGAGAGGCAGATGAGGAAACTGAGGCAGGTCGAGGTCAAATGACTTGCCCAGGGTCACACAGCTAATAAGTTTCTGAGGTCACTTAGAACTCATGTCTTCCTGATTCTAGACTCAGTCTTTCTATCCACGGTCCACCTAGCTGCCTCCAAAGTCCTCAGGACAGTTTCTTATGTATTTTTTGCACGTTGGAGTTAGTTTTATTTTTAGCACTAGAACCTCCTGAAGACCCTTCAAGCCTACTTCTGCTCCAAAGTTCTGCATTTTTATCTTTTGTGTTCAGAAAATGTTGAATAAATACAGTTTCAGAAAGGATTCAGTCATCAAATTGGGGCTATTTCAGCTTAAGTTAAGTACAGTCAAGGGGTAATGAGATACAGGTCAGAAAAGATTTTCCCAGAAATGCAAATTGAAACATAAGTAACTGAGAATTTACTTGAAAGCATGAATGTTCATGGGCAGCTAGTGGCACAGTGGATGGAGCACTGGACTTGGAAACAGGAAGATTCAATTGTGTGAGTTCATCTGGCCTCAGACACTCGCTAGCTTTGTGACCTTGGGCAAGTCACTTGATCCTGTTTGCCTCAGTTCCTCATCTGTAAAACGAGCTGGAGGAGGAAATGGCAGAGTACTCCAGTATCTTTGCCAAGAAAACCCCAAAAGGGGTCATAAAGAGTCAGACACATCTGAAACAATTAAACAATAAAGACAAAAATGAATGTTCATAGGATTTTAGACTTAAAGTTGGAAGGTGCCTCTTGGAAGTGTCAAACATGTGACCCACTCTCAAATTCAACCCAAACTGGATTAAAATGTAATAGAGAAATATTGAACAAAATTAACAAAAATATGAGAAAACATAGATAATGTTAATATGTAGTTTTCTACGTCAGTAGATACCCACAGGCATCCTTATGTACAGTTTCATGGCTTCCAGTTCTATCTGACCTTGACTCCATTCTGAAGTTTTCTAGGGGGAAAATAGGCTCAGACTTGTCCTTTTTACCATAATTGAGCACTGTGCATGGCCTAAATGCATGAGAGCAAATAAGAGTTTTGAATATAGTTCTGTAATATATCTATCCTTTTTTTCTCATCTTTGCTTTCAACCCACATTCTTAATGGTGTTGGACAGAATCATGAATTTGTGGATGAACAAGTTTATGAAGAAAGCTGCATGGAAGTTTCAACAGTCAACCGCCCTTCAAGTCATAGCCCTTCTCTGTCATCACAACAAGGTGTCACCAGCACTTGCTGCTCAAGACGACACAAAAAAACTTTCCGGATCCCAAATGCCAATGTATCAGGGAGCCACCAAGGCAGTGTACAAGAACTCAGTACTATCCAAATCAGGTGTGTGGAGAGAACACCTTTATCTAACAGGTACTTGGAATGTTCAATTTGATCTCAACTGATGACATAAATCATCCTCACCACCATGGCAGGTGTGTGAGTTTGCATGTGAATTCATTCATGTACACGTGCCTGTAACACAATTTCACACACACTAACAAACATGAACAACTGAGACCAAAGCAGTCAATGTAATGGGCAGAAGGAGGTCAGGTGACCATGCACATATACACATATCCATTAAGGGGGAAAGTAATAGGAGAGTTGAAAAGAAGAGGGAAAGAGACAGTGACCTTCCACCTGGATAAGCACTCTTCTTTCTCCTGTATGGACACTCATGCAAGTGTCTTTACGCTCAGGAAAACTTTAGATGCATTTTTTTTTAATTTAGGAAAATAATAACATTTTTTCAGTGCCTTTGAACTAGGTGCTATGGAGACACAACAAAGAAATTAAAGTTATTCTGTTCCCCTTCAAGGTACTTAAAATGTAACTGAAAAGACACGATTAACACAAAGGAAAACATTTAAAAGTACTTATAAAGAATTTAAAGCTTAACAGTTGACTTGATAAAAACTAAGGGAAAAGCCATACAAAGCCATTGACTCAAAAGTGAGATGAGGATCAAAAAACATTTTGGGGCACAACAAAAACATTATCAAGGGAAATTTTTAAAAGTCAGTTCAGACAAAATGTATTGCAGGTTTCTTTTTATTTTTTCTTTTTGTACATATATATATATATATATATATATATATATATATATATATATATATATGGGGAGGGGATGTGTGTGTGTGTGTGTGTGTGTGTGTGTGTGTGTGTGTGTGTGTGTAAAGAAAAAGATTAAGCAAATAGCTCAGTCTGTGGCTTTTTAAACATAGCAGAAGGCTTTGGAAACACAACTCAAGCTTCTAAGAGCTTAAAAGGGTTCTGTCTCTGAAGTCTGTCTTGTTTACATACAATACCATGTAGAGTGGGAAAGAGTGATGTGCATTAAAGAACAGCTCCATTCTCAAAACATAAACACCAGCAGCAGCTCTTGGCATGTGCTTTAAATCATCGTCTAGGTTGTTGCAAGAGGATTTTTAAAAAAATAATAATAGTAATAATTCCTAAGGAACCTTTTAAATACCATCAACTTCAAGGGTGTTAATTCTGTAAGTGGAAAATTAATACACTAGTGTTAGTTCTACTAAGAAAGAAGTTGTAGAAACTGTGAATTATCTAACCAAAGTTAACTGGGTTTGAAGCCTCTATTGAAGGTCTTTACAGACTGTGCTTGCAGGTCACACTCTGTACTTTGTTATTATCTTCTTTAAAAATGTTCCTGAAGTGATCACAAATATTCTTAGATTTAAAAATTTGATTCATGGAAACTAAAACATCTTCACCTGAGTTCTTGTTAAAGGCATGTAAGAAAAATGTGAACAACTTACCTTTTTTTTCTAAATCCATTCTTTCCCTATCAGCCGATCCAGTTTAAATGCCAAAATGGAAGAGTGTGTTAAACTAAACTGTGAGCAACCTTACGTGACTACAGCAATAATAAGCATACCGACACCTCCAGTAACGACCCCTGAAGGAGATGACAGGCCAGAATCTCCAGAGTACTCAGGAGGAAACATTGTCAGAGTATCTGCTTTGTAAAACAATTGGAAGAAGGACAGAGGGCAGTGGAGTCCAGGGCTCTAAAGAGGAAGACGGAAGAAATATCCAGTCTTTTACAGATTAAACAGCAAAATGGAAGACCTGTTGGTAGCAAAACCAAACATTGTTTCCAAACTTAAGGATGTGCTTAAAAGGCCACCGAATGGCATTTCTGGGCATAAGGTTTGACCTATTCTACAGCGGAAAAATCTGTGATCCTTTGACTTTACAAATGAGCACAATGAAATGCCTCCCATTGATGCTTCTTAAGATAAGAACTCTTTTTTAAAAAAATAAAATGAAATTTAAAAAACAACTTTGAACACTATGTTCCAGTTGAATGAAAAACAAATCTGGAAAACATTTTGATAACATGTTTTTTCCTGTAAAAACAAACAAACACGAACATTGGCAAGTGAAGTATACCACATTTAAAAAACAAAAAAACAAAACCTCATATGACAGGTTCGTATTGACTGAAAGGAATACCATCATAATGCATGCTGAAATTCTTTGAAGCAGTGATCTCAGTTTACTTATGTTGTCTTCAGATTAGGCATGATAAACTTTAACTGTAGAAAGGGGCATTTCTGGGCACTTACAACAAGCTGATTGTTCACATTCCATGGTAAGCTCTTCAAATAAACTCTTAGCACTGCGATCTTTCTGGCTGAGACGCCCATCTGTGAGCCTATAGTGTCCAGCTAGCTCAGTATTGATTATCATTTTACCTTGCTTCCTAGATACTGTTACAACTGCAATAATCCATTGTACACCTGTTGTATCAGGAATCAGGACTTTCTGTTTGTTTGTTTTAATTTTCGAGATCCCCTTAACAGTTAGTGCCACAGTCAGAGAAAATAACTCTTTGATGTAGCCCCAGTTTTTCCAGTAAGTTTGAAATCCAAACTGTTGTACCATAGATGTGTTTTTTTCGAGACTAGCATTCTTGTGCACTGTAGTCCTGTGACGCAGTGAGTTGTCAATTCCTGTATTTCTAGCTCACCTCTCTATTGACATTTTAAAGGTTTCTCATTAGCAGCTGGGTTAACCTTTTTTGTAGTGCCAATGGCTTTCCTACTTTTATATTAACCGACAAGGTCTCTTACTAGTGAAATATGATAATCAAACACCGCCCCCTTATCAAAAAGTAGAAGGGGGGCAAAGGAGTTATTTGACAAATGAGTACTTATCTTTAAGCCTCTTTGCTGTTAACACTAGCCCAGATACTGAATTTATCAGGAGGTGTTTTGTGCAAACAGTCCCATACACTGGGACAAGTGCCATAGCACCAAGTAGTCTTACAGCCGTACCTACACATTTTTCTACTTATTTTACTTTGGGTCTGATTAGATTACATTTTCTCAAATATATTTTGAGAGGAACTAACATGATTCTAAATATGGAGCCCAAGCTAATAAGCTTTCTGTACCAGTACTTAAAGAATGATTGCTTTCTCCCGTATTTCAGGAAAGCAATGCAAATCTTTTCTAGAAAGAGATTCCTGTAAACAGCAGTTTCCTCCCATAAAGGAGGACAAGGTGTTTGGTGATGCAAACTTGATCTCTGTGTACATTAAGTGGAAACGTGTTTATACTTTAAAGAATGTTGTATCAGCAGACATGTCTGCATGTACCAGTGTGAACAGTTTTATGTCAATCAAAAAGCTCTGTCTATTCCAAGATTCTACTACAAGGGATACAGTTTAACTTCTATGTGTGTAGGGGGGAAAGATTATTGTTCCCCTTAAATTTTTTTTAAATGTTTGTCATAAGAAGAGAAAATGTCATCCCCTGTATACCAAATAATTTGTGACTTTTTTTTGGAAAGTAAGATTGTACTTGCTTTACATTTTTATAGTTGACCCAAGACAAGGTTGTGTACACAGTAGGCACTAGATAAATGCTTATAGAATGAAAGAAAATAAGATAAACTCAGATTTTCTTTGGGAGGAACTGGCTTTACTCCTAAACTTTCTTGAACAAATTACTAATCTGCCAGTAGTTTGAAGATTAATCATTCCTAGAGCCTGCTTCTTATCACTTTGTGCTTTGAGGTTGATTGTACAATGAAACTTCTTTGATAACAGTTAATGCAATTTTTGTTGTTGTTGTTAAATATAGACTAAGGAAACTGCAATGCAGGAATACTTAGGATTTTAACTCCCTTAATTATCAGGTTTCTTTTTGATGTCCAGATGTGACAAAAAAATTTCCAGTTGGTAGTTTGGCACCCTCTTCCCACTCCTCATTTCTGCAAAGCTCTTTCATTTCTTCTGAAATTAAAAAAAAGACAACTTTTTTGGTGTTTTAGGTGATTTTCAAATACTGTGTTGGTAGTGAATGACTGTTGCTGACTGTGTAAAGTGCATCTGTACTGTAAATGAAATGTGATTATTTCTGTGTACCATATGAAGCAACCAAGGTTGTTGTTTTTTGACAATTTTGTTTGAAATTCATATATCTTATTTTGGAGGATAGCATAATAACTGCGTTGTGCTGAACAAGAAATAGACATTTGAGGAATAATAAAATAAAACATCTGCATGCTTGAACAGGACTAATGGGTTTTGCAATAACTAACTTTCTCTTCCTAGACTGTTTTCTTTAATTCCAAATTCCACAGACAACAGGTCTAATTTCAATAGGGTGCACTCTCAGAAGTCATACTGGAGAAGTGGATGGAGCCCTGGCTTTGGAACCAGTAAAACTCGGGTTATCATCCTGCCTTTGATACACATTGACTGTGTCACTTCAGGCAAGTCACTCAATTTTACCCATAGGCCTCTGGGCAGCTTTCTACAGCCTTAACTTTCTGAGAAATTACTGACCTGTATTGTTGGTGGGAGTTTCCACAAGGTATACACACAGGTTCCAACCAAAAAGAAAATCTATAAAGTTAGACAGCAATGAACATTATTATTCTAGTCATGTGACATATAGATAACCTACATTACCCATTAAAAACAGCAATTTGCTATCAGGAGTTTGAACTTAAGTAGAGTTTGGTGCTGGTTTAGTGGTGGTGGTGGTGGTGATAGTGGTGGTGGTGGTAGTTGTAGTGGTGGCTAGCATATGTCACCACAGCTAGTATATGTCATAAGGAAGATCTTTGAACCCAGATCTTCTTTACTCTGAAGACAGACCTCTATTTTTTTCATAGCACACTATCACTTACCTAATGAATATTGGTATGAAATCTATATGTATGGATATTGGTACGTAATCTATATATCATAGGACTCCTACCCAAGTGTAACACCACAGTTCTCAAGTAATTTTGCAAATATTTGAAAAACAACATATAAGCAGAGAGCAAGGAGAATGCCCACAC
>CM053581.1:482817521-482840262 GCA_028627135.1 Pseudochirops cupreus
CACACTTATATAAAACTACCTATTCAAGGTTTTAGTAGCAAGAAAATGTAGATATGGATAACATCACTTTCTTGAAGCATTATCTTTCAGTAAATGCAGTTTCCCCAGTGATACTCATTCTACCCACCATATGTCCAAAGCTAAGTCTATTCCTGAGAAGACTCTGTTCAATGAACTATATTATATGTCAGCATCTTTGTAAACAGCAGACAAACTGAAGGATTTTCCTAGAAGTGAAAACACGAAGACAGGGCAGATGGTAAAAAGAGAGGAGAAAGGTGATCATTTTTTTTTCAGCACCAAAATTGAACTTGAAAAGAACTAATCAACCTGTCAATCATTCATTCATTCAACAAACATGTTTAAGTGTCTACTATGTGCTACATTTGCTAAAAACTGGGAGAGAAACAAAGTTTAGATAAAACATGATTCCTGCCTTCAGGAAGCTTACAATCAATTAGATAGGTATAATACACACAGAAACTAAAATATAAAACAAGTTACTTAGAGAAGTAAGAAACAAAGGTCTGTGAAGTTCAAGAGAACTTATGAAGGAGGTAACATTTAAATTGGATTGTAAAAAAACAAGTGAATTCAATGGGGTTCACAAAAGGCAGGAAAACATTCTAGGCAAAATGAATCTCACACACACACAAATCCCAGAATTAGAAGGATCCTCTGGAGAATCCTCTAGGTTTATACTTTCTTCTCTATTTTCCTTCTTGGTCATTTTTTTTAAATAATATTTTATTTTTTCACAATTACACGTAAAAAATTTTAACATACTTTTTTTTTAAAGTTGAGTTCTAAATTCTCTCCCTGCTTCCCTCCCTTCCCCTCTCCATGAAACAATAAGTAATTTTATATAAGGTTATGCTTGTGCAGTCATGTAAAACATATTTCCATATTAGTCATGTTAAAAAAAAGAAAATACAGACCAAAAAATAAAAATCATAAAGAAGTGGAAAATGGTAAATTTTGATCTGTATTCGGACTCCATCACTTTTTTTTTCTGGTGGTGGATAGCATCTTTCATCATGAGTTTTTTGGAATTGTCTTGGATCATTGTACTGCTGTTACTGTATACAATATTCTCCTGGTTTTGCTCACTTCACTCTTCATCTGGTCATGTAAGTCCAGATTTTTCTGAAAGCATCCTGTTCATCATTTCTTATAGAACAATAGTATTCCTTCACAATCATATGCTCCAGCTTGTTTAGCCATTCCCCCAAATTGAGGGACAGCCCCATAATTTCCAATTCTTTGCCATCACAAAAGAATTTCTCTAAATATTTTTGCACATATAGATCCTTTTCTCTTTTTAAAAAACCCTTTCAGATACGATATTATAGTGGTGTTGCTTTGCTGAGTCATAAGGTATGTACAGCTTTATAGCCCTTTGGGCATAGTTTCAAATGGCTCCCCAGAATGGTTGAATCAGTTCACAACTCTACCAAAAATGTATTCATGTCCCATTTTTCCCGCATCCTCTCCAACATTTGTAATTTCCCTTTTCTGTTGTATTAGCCAATCTGATAGGTATGAGGTGGTACCTCAGAGTTGTTTTGATTTGCATGTATTGAATCAGTAGTGATTTAGGGCATTTTTTCATATATATCTATAGATGGCTTTGATTTCTTCATCTGAAAACTGTCTTTGAAATATCCTTTGACTACTTATCAATTAGGGAATAATTTATATTCTTGTAAATTTGACTTAATTCTCTATACATTTGAGAAATGAGGACTTTATTAGAGATACTTGCTGTAAAAATTTTTTCACAGATTTCTGCTTTTCTTCTAATCTTAGTTGCATTTTGTTTGTGCAAAAATATTTTAATGTAATAGAATCAAATTATCTATTTTACATCTCATAATACTCTCTTGTTTGGTCATAAATTCTTCTTTTATCCATAGATCTGATGGCAAACTATTCTATGCTTTCCTAATTTGTCGATGGTATCACCCTTTATGTCTAAATCATGGACTCATTTAACTTTTTCTTGGTATATGGTGTGAGATAATTGATCCATACCTAGTTTCTGTCAATGGAGTGCTGAGCCTGGAGACAGGAAGACTCCTACTGCTGAGTTCCAATCAAGCCTCATACACTTAATGAGCTGTTCAACCTTGGGCAAGTCACTTAAGCCTACCTGCCTCAGTATCTTCATCTGTAAAATGAGCTGGAGAAGAAAATGGCAAACCATTCCAGTATCTCTTCCAAGAAAACCCCAAATGGGGTCACAAGAAGATGGACGCAAATGCAAAATGACTGAACAACAAATCTCTTTAGGTAGCAAACTTTTTATTGGACAGACCTTATTTATCTCTTAATTTATTTAACTCAGACATGAAAAAGGCAAGAAATTTTCCCCAGAAACTTGCCTTTAAGATCTGGACATATATGTCAGTCCAAACTAATCAGAGATCTGTGAGCCTTGAGAAAACATGTTCTTGATTTCGAGTGGATGATGCCTGAGTGTTTCCAAAGAAAGGTTGCTTCCCTGGAGCATTATTAAGATGTTTGTTTTGTTATTCACTCACAGGTGCAAGAGTGGTTATTGCCTTGTGCTGAGTACTTCATAAGAGTTGATCATCATCATTTTGCAGGCGCAGTGTAATCAACAAAGGAAAAGTTGAAATTGAATTTACTTCAGTTGGTTATGTTTATGTTCATCTAAACTTCCTAAAAGGGTTGAATAGAATCTGTTTTTTAACAGAAAGGAAAAAAAATATATTTTTCCTGAATCCTAAAGACTTACATAAAATAACTACAGCAAAGACTTTTTCATTGCTATTAGTAATACTGTCTTATAACTAGAGAGGCAATATGGTAGGGCAGGAAGCAAAAAAAGGATGGCTGGACTCGGAGTCAGAAGACCTGAATTCGAGTCTTGGGTCCTGACTTTTTAATATGTTACTTTGGTCAAGTCTTTTCATATCTCTTAGCCTCGATTTCTTCATTGTGAAATTAGGATAATAATATTCACAGATCTTCCTCATAGGTTGTTGGTAGGAAAGTGCTTTGTAAGTTGTAAAATATCTTATAAGTGTGAATTGCTAGCATGGAGAATCCTTCCTCTTCCTCCCACTCCCACACTCCTCCACCCCTGTCTTATTGGCCTTTTCTCCCTTTCTCCTTCCTCAAGAATGGTGTATCTCCATTCAGTGAGTAGATATTTCCTCATCTTTCCTTCCTTGGGTGTCCTGTTGATATTTTCTAGATCTTAAGGCTGATGTCACAACAAAAGCAAAAAGATCCAGTTTCCACAACCATTCTGACTATGTGTCTCTGGCAACAAAAGGACCTTAATTCATAATACCTAGAAGAATTCAAGTTCCATCAATTGACACAGTATAATTTTATTTTATTCATAAGGCAAAGAAAATAGAGATGGGATAAAATTTATTTTTTTAAATCATAATACATTTTTGCATCAATTGACACATCTGGTCTTTCTAGTGCTAGCATATGACTGCTATTACTCTTTCTCATGGAATATTAAAAGATGCAAAGAATGCATAGCTTTTTTTCACAACAGTACTTGTTCAGACCAACCACTCTACTTAAGTAATTGTCAAGTGCTATTTCTATTTCCCCTGAACATTGGGTACTGAAGTATGTAGTGTTTTTATTATCATCAATGATGCAGACAAATCACCATCATAATGTCTGCATGTCCCTTTTGTTTCAATTTGTTGTCCTTTCAATTTCATTTTTAAATGCTCTTGGAAAGATATCTCAATGTCTTTAACTCCTTCACTATTTTATTCTACTCAGATACCTCATTCTCCTTCTTTTCTCCTATCATTTCCTTCACCTGTGTTCTCTCTCTCTCTCTCTTTTTTTTTTTTGCTTTGTGGAGGGCAGTTGGGGTTAAGTGACTTGCCCAAGGTCACGCGGCTAGTAAGTGTTGAGTGTCTGAGGCCAGATTTGAACTCAGGTCCTCCTGACTTCAGGGCTGATGCTCTATTCACTGCACCACCTAGCTGCCCCTCTTCACCTATTCTCTTAGCTAATCCTGTCCTGTTCCCTATCTTGTCCCTCCCTCCAACTCTGGGCCCACATTACTGCCTGTTGATAGTTCCTATCCAATATAAATATGCATTAATGGACATAGTCAACTTTTGACACTATCAATCACCTTAATATTCTCTCCTCTCTCCTTACAGTAGTAACATTCTCTCTTGGTTCTTTTCCTACCTATCTGATCACTCCTTAGCCTCTTTTGCTGAATCTTTATCCAGTTTGTAGCAGCTGATCATGGATGTCTCACAGGCTTCTTTCTTGGGTCATCTTGTCTTCTCCCTCTATACTATTTCACTCTATGATCTCATCAATTCCTACTGATTCAATTATCATCTCTATGCTGATGATTCTCAAATCTACTTACCCAGTCTTAACTTCTCTGTTGACCTTCATTCATTCTCACATCTCTAAATACTTATTGGACATCTGGAAATATATGTTTTATTGAAAACTTAACCTCAACACATCCAAAATCACTCATATCTTTCTTTCCAAAACCTCCCCTCTTTCTAACTTAGCTATTAGTGTTGAAGGCACCATCAGCCTCCTAGCTACCCAAGCTCACACCCTAAGTGTCATCCTCAGCTCCTCACTCTACCCCACCCTCCCCTTTATATCCAACAGGTTGCCAAGTCCTGTCAGTTCTCCCATTGTAACATTTTCACTGAGACAGCCACCACCTCAATGCAGACCCTCATCTCTGCAAATAATCTGATGGTTGGACTGACTACCACTAATCTCTCTCTGCTTCAATCCACTTTTCTATTAAAGTGATTACTCCTTGCCACCTTCGGAATCACATACGCAATATTCTCTTAGCATTCAACAGCCTTCATAGCCTACCCTCCCCACCTTCCCAATCTTCTTATACTTTACATCCCACCACTATTCAATCCAATGGCACTGGCCTCCTTGCTGTTGCTCTTACAAAACACTCCATATCCTGACTCCAGGTATTTTCACTGAATATTTCTCATAGCCAAGAATACTCTCGCTCCTCATGTCTGTCATCTGGTTTCCCTGGCTTCCTTCAAGTCTCAACTAAAATTCCAACTTCTTATAGGAGGTCTTTCCTAATCACTCTTAATTCTAGTGCCCTCCCTCTGTTAATTCTTCCCAATTTATCCTGTATTTAGCTTGTTTGTACAACTATCTGAATATTATCTCTCTCATTAGCTTGCTTCTCCACAGCAAGGACTGTCTTTTACCTTTCTTTGTGTCCTGAGTGCTTAGCATAGTGCCTTGCACAAAGTAGGCCTTTAATAAATATTTATGGACTAATATAGGCTATTTACATTGTTCATCCACTCGAATTTTCCAATAAGGACTATTAGATTTTGAATGTACATGAGGAGATATTCAGTATTATATAATCTACAGACAGCATCTGGAGAATTTTACCATCAGGAATCCCTCATTGATTTTCAGTCTACATAGGATATCCTCCACAATGATGGTAAGTATACATCTTATTTTGGGCTTGCTTAACAATAATAATCCCAAATCCTTAGTCATAGTGATCTCAGTCTTTGCATATATCAAGGAATCTTGTATGATCTTAACTCACATAAGAGACACTTTATTAGAGATTAACACCTCTTCCATAGATGGGATATAACTTTGCTTTACTAAATCAAGTGCTTTTTGTCATCAGTGAACAATGGACAAAATGAAATCTTTCATATAGTTGTGGAAGTATGAAGATGTTGTCTCCTGTCAAAAATCCACTGATCCTTCATCCCATCAAAAATGATAAGTGTTGTTATGCAGTGCAGGTAGATTACTAGCCAGTCATGCCTTTTCATCCTTTGCAAATGTGTGCATATCTTCTCACAAATTCTCCAGAGGGGGTATATTCAGTATGTGAGTGGTCTTATTTTAGATCTATTAATATCACATAGACACCAACAAAGCATATGAGCCAATCAACAATTAACCTTTGTTCTTGCTATAAAGAATAATTCTTCAAGAGAAGGGGCTCAAAAGCTATCATGGGTGTATGATTGGAAAAGCAGTTATACTGTTCTATGATGCTGTGGGTTTTGATGCAATCAAAATAATTGAAGCCAGTATCATCTGCAAACAGGAGCATCTGGAGGGCCTCACCATAATCAAAAAGTATTTCTACTTGGATTATCCATCAGACATCCACCATGGTAATGACACTTTGCATCAGTACACATCAAATTTTTATGGCTTGATAGACAGTAATTATCATATGTCATTAAACAAAGTAATTCCAATTGTTAAATCTTTTAAGAACTCTTGTATTTACCTTATGCATGGGACACACCTTTTTAGCAGAGACTTCTTCAGACAAAATTTTGCTCTCCTGAGCAAGAAAAAAAATTAAATAGTTGACAAACAATAAGCACAGTTGGATTTTGTATTTTCAGTATTTTTCATTCAACCATATAAATATTAAGACGTGGTCTGCTATAGGATTTAGTTTGTAAAAAGCCTGCGTGTTCCCCTCCTGTAGTCTCATGAAGAATGCCTTTAATGCCTTTGTAGAATATTCATATAATGATTTGGTAGTGATGGGCAAGTAGAAAGCATATTGTTAAATACTGACATTTTCTTGATCACCATTTCCAGTAACGATAAGGTCCATCATTTTCCCAAGCATTGAGTAATCTCTCGTATTTCAGATATATTAAGCATCAATATCTCAAAGACCTCAAAACTGTGTAATATACAGCTCAGACCTCTATGCACACTTTGTCTAGCCCAGCTGCCATCCCCATCTTTATTTGCTTTGGTTCTATTTCTTCCTCATGGAACACATTGACAACTGAGTTGATAGAGCCCAAATGTGGTGGCACGACTGTTATTAATGGATAAAAAAGGGGTTTTTTTTCCTTTGAAATAGAAATCTTAACAGATTTGTTCCACTGTTTGTTGTACTCCTTGAAGTTTCATCCTTAAATGCTCTTGGGATGGTCTGGATTAATTGAGTCTCTTGCCAAGCTTCATATGAATTTGTTTTTCACTCCCTTGCTGCTCAATTTGTGTGATACTGTTTATAATTACCATCCTCCTCCAGAAGATTGTTCAAATGACTTTCTGTTCTAAAGAAGTATTTCACATGCTTATTGAGATAGCCCCACTCACCCATGAAATGATGTTTCATGTTGCCTTCGGAAACACAATAAAACCAATTCTTCCAACTCCTTTAATTGCCTCTCCAAAGAGAACCTTTGAATCATCTTTCCATTTTACTTTACCTTCCTTTTTCATGTATAAGAAGAATTTTAAGACTAATATGATTTTCCCCCAATAACATGTCTGCTCATTTGCTTTTGGACAAGGAGCTCACTTTTTATAGTTTTAATAGGTTAGTTAATGTGTTTAAGCAGTCTCAAAACTGTAATGGTTCATAGTATCCTCTGTCTACTTTTCTTCCACTTCCCTAGCATCAGTGCTGGAGTAGAAGGGAGTCATAAAAGACTGGAAGCCATTTCATATTTTTCCTTATTATCTGGGTTGCCATGGCCAAAGAATTCCTCACCTTGCTGCTGACATACTGTTAAGACCCATTCCTTATTAACTAGGCTGACCCTCAGAAAGTATTTCTGGTCTGTTGCCAGAATCCTACTCAAAGTCCTTTCATCATGGTAGAAGCTACCAGAGCTAATGGGATGACATTTGAGAACCTAGAGTTATTGCTACACCACAATGAGACATCACAATAGTAGTTCTTAATTCAGCAAATGAGATTGTATTTTATAATGGGGTGGCCTAGGTTGCCACATCATTGTGACTGACAAGAAAAATCAAGTTTTCGGTGGCTGATTAATTTTCTAGCCCTCATGTTTTAGTGTTTTATAATGATTAGATTCCTCAGAAACAGAAGTAATGAGAGTCAAGAGCTTGATTTATAACTATTCCTCATTTTTCAGAATCAACAGCATTTTAAAATATGTCAAGTTGGAACTGTTATTATTGCACTTGTTTCTTTTCATATTTAAGATTAGAATTAGAATCACTTAATATTCTAGATGAAAGACTCTTCTTATGAATATCATTTTATGAAACCAATGATGTTCATATAACAGAGTAGAAAATGGAAGCCCAGAGAGGGAAATTGATTTGACCAAATTCACAATTCATCAAGGACTCAAGTCTCCTGACTTCTCATTCAGCTCTCTTACCCTAGATCATGCTTCAGCAGAAACTGACCTCCTAAATAAAGCTCTTAAGACTGATACTCTGAAGCCATAAACACAAATGATTCTGAAAAAGAAGAAAAGAGAAGACTGTTTACAGAAAGCATGTGGATGCATAAGGAAATCACCTGAATTTTATTTCAAAAAAGACAAAATTTGAATCAAGAACAGGTAACAGGATGATGGCAGTATAGTTTCATAGGAATAATTTCGGGAACAATAAAGATCAGAATGAGTTGGGTTTGGCAAAAAAAAATAAGGTAAACAAAAGAAGGGCTTTTTAAAGTTATCTGGAGTGTAGAGAAAAATCAAAGAATGGATGGAACTGCTGCTTGGGTTGGTTGAATGGAATTTTTAATTTATTGACTCCTTTGGGGCAGTGAACTGAAGGTCTCTGTCAAAATACATACATTATATGGAAGGGTCACACAACTAAGTCATAACCAGTTATTATGCCTTGGCCTTAATTCATCAGTTAATCCTCATAGATAGCACTGAGAAATGGTAATATAATAATGTAAGTTTTGATGGAGAAGCAGAGGTCTTGGGTTAAGAGGAGAAGCCTAAGTGTCATGCTTCATTGGGAACTGAAGAGGACAGTCAAAAAGAACAGGAGTTTCTTGGCATGTAATTGGGTGGGGAGGAGAGAGAAAATACTTTAAAAAATAAAAGAATAGGAAAGCAGTAGCAATCTTGATTTAGGTTGATTCAGTATGAGGCTTAAGAACTGACTGAAATCACCTCTAGATAGATCAGTGGTTCTCAACCTGTGGGTTATGTTCAATTTGTAACAATGAAAATACATCCTGCATATCAGACGTTTACATTAAAATTCATAACAGTATCAAAATTACAGTTATGAAGTAGCAACAAAAATAATTTTATGGTTGGGGGTCACCACAACATGAGGAACTGTATTAAAGGGTCACGGCATTAGGAAGGTTGAGAACCACTGCTATAGATTAAGGTACTTCCTCTTCCAGAGCACCTAACTGAAATACAAATTATTCTACTGGGGCATAAATATTTGCTAATTATCAGATACTAATACTTTAACATAGGTCTCCTGAGCAAACCTAGTTTTTGTATTGTAAAGCAAGGTGAAAAAATGGAACATTGTCTATATAAACTTGAAATGTCAGGGTAAATTGAAGGATTTGGATGTGTCCAAAGGATAGGTTGTTGCCAAATATATTAGACTTAGTTTCCCTTTATATCCAAATTTCTTTCTAAGATAAAATCCTTCTATCCTGAAAGGAATTTTCCAGACTAAAATCTCCTTATTCACAGTAAGTGAATAATTCCCAATAAAGTCGTACAAGCCTAGTAGATGGATCTGTGAAGGTAACCATTCAATGATATGCTGTACATCCATTGATGTAGATAGGGTCTTGTCTATAATTTGGAGTCTTTGAGAGTTTCCTGTTGCTCAGAGTTGCATTTTATGCCATATTGGCCTATCAGTTGAAATATAAAATGGTGTTTGGCAGCATCACCAAGGGTAGTTCTTTGTCAGTTTCAAGCAAAAGACAGATTCCCTATTGATGTTAAAGTTCTTCAAATGATTCTGTTCACAGATGACATTATTCTAATTTCATTTATCACTACAAAGTGTCCTCAGGGAAATCTACAACAGTGTGAAAGAGATTGGTCTAGTCACCCACACTCGAAAATCAAAGTAGATGATATGAGCCTCTAAAGCTTCATATCATTAGTCTTTATGTTTGCATACATATATGTGTGTGTATATATATATATACATATACATGTGTATGTATGTATACCATATGCATATACATATATGTATGTATGTGTGTGTGTATAAAGAGAGAGAGGGAGGGAGGGAGAAGGAGAGAGAGAGAGATAAAATTATATGGGCAATGATCTGGAACCTAAACTAAGTAAAAGGGGGAAGAGTTACAAAATGTATTTGGGAAACAAAACAGTGCTTTCATAACTGTTTATTGTTGTAAAAGCACATCTTTTTGGCACCATTATTCTCCCATTGTCTCACTTAAAAAAAACTTCAGAAGTCACTTAATCCAACTTCTTTCTTATTTATGAATCACCACTTCAACTTCCTTATCAGGAGGTCATCTACCTCTATTGGAACATTTCCATTGGTTGGAAAGCAACCTGTTCTACTGACTATAATTGTTATGTATTTCTTCCTTATAATAACATCTGTCTATTCCAGTTCTACCCTCTGGAGTCATGTAGAATGCATCAAATACTTATCCTCTTTGAATATCATATTCCCATCATATCTTTCCTTTTCTAAATGAAATGTTCGCAAGTCTTTCTATTCTTGCCTAAATGGCACGGTGTCAGATCCCTTGTTCATCCCAATTGCTCTCTCCAAGCATACTCCAGCTTATTAATGTCCCTCCTGTCATTTGATTCTCAAAAGTGGACACAATAGTACAGATATAGTCTAATCAGTGAAGAGTAGAACGGGACTATTAATTCCCTTGTTCTGGACACTCTACTTCTACCAATACAGCTTTTATGTTTTCACATTAATTTTTTGATAATGATATTGTTCTCTACTATTGACTCATGTTGAGTCAACTGAAATCCTTAGGACTTCCTCATTAGAACTTCCTCTAGATAGTCATGATTCCTTTATTTCATGCTTATACAGTTGAGATTTTTAGCTTAAATTCATTATTTTTCTTCAATGATACACATGTGCAAGCATTTTGACTAAGGCTGAAGATACATATTCTCTAGAATTGACCCATCCTGTGATTGACACATGTAAAATAATGATCTGATTTCCAAATAGCCCAAATTATTTTAAATCATATGGTACAGTAAAATTATATCTGATTTTTTTTCAATCATGACAAATAATATTAAAGTGTGCCATGGCTTATTTTTTTAATATTTAATTTCTACTGAAATAGGAGACTTCAACAAAGATATAAACACAGACACTTGATTTATATAGAACTGTAGAATAGTTAATGTACCTTTGAAAATGGTACTTTGTATGTAACTGTTTTCCATAAAACCTCTTCTTTGGTTTTCATCATTTGCTTGTTTTATGTTCCAAAATAATATGAAACTATTAGGAATATAATTTCACCTTCCTCTTCTCTTCCTTTCTTACCACAAAAGATGTAACTGAACTATAGAAAATTATAAATTTGTTAAGATGTTTGAAGCTATTCTGTATTATGATAATTAAGCATTTGACATGATTATCAATGGTTTTATCAGAGAGCTTAGAAAGAAATTTATGTGGCTTATCATTACTTAATGCAAAAACAAAGCTTGAAAGGCAAGAAGTTGTCAATATAACTTATGTGGATGATTAAATAATGAAGTTCTCTGTTATTTTAAATGTATCAAACTTTCATGCAGGTAGTTCAAAAAAACCTTCTCCATGTTTGTTACACAAAGGAACCAATGTTAAGTAATTGCAGTTTTTAATTCTTCAAAAATCTGTAACTTTATCCGTGTAGGTTCAGAACCCCTCTAAAATTTAATGAATGGTCTTAAAATAATGGCATCATTAAAATAGCAGAGAAGTTGTTTTCTCCATAATCCCCAACCTAAAAACCTCTATAGGAGGAATTCAGTCAAATATAGCGTAACTAATGTTGAATCCACTAGATCAGTGGTTCTCAACCTTCCTAGTGCCGCGACCCTTTAATGGTTGTTAGTTGTATGTGGGCAGACTCGTCTGGAGACAGATAGAGGAGGTTCCTAAGACCATCGGAAATATGTTTTCTGGTGGTCTTAGGCGACCCCTGTGACCACTGTGGCCCCTGTGAGAGGGTCGTTCAACCCCAAAGGGGTCTCAACCCACAGGTTGAGAACTGCTGCACTAGATGAAAATCTATCAATAGACAATTAGTAAGCACCTACTATGGGTTCAAGGTGTTGAAGATACCTAGAGAAAAGCAAAAGTCTCAGACATCAAGGAAGGTCCATTCCAATTGGGGTGACAACATACATGCATTTAGATAGAGACAAAAACCAACAACAAAACAACAGACTTACAAGATAAGCCTGAAAGGGATAGCTACTAGCAACTGGAGGATCTGAGAACAACCAGTGCAAAGGCACTGAGGCCCAAGATGGAGTCATGTAAGGAAGAGCTAGAACGTCAGATAACTGCACAAGGTGAAAAGTCTCATGAGAAACTGAAGAGCTTAAATCCTCAACCTCTCACTTCCTTCAATACCATCAGCTCAGCCCCATGTACCAAGTAAGCCAATATCAGTCACCTCACGAGGTTGTGTTCTAGGGTCCAGATGTAGGGACCCCTGACTTGCTGACCTTTGGGAGTAACTCACTCTTAACCAAAGTACAACCCACTAGAGGAGGGAAAAATTGATTCTGCTCAGCCACTGAAGGAAAGGAAGTGCAATGTAGGAGTGGATATATAGGACTGGTATAGATAGAACATAAAGCAGCATAAATATTGGCTAAAGAAAATAGGATTTTCATGCTCAAGGGAGAAAAGACTAGAAACTTCACTGGAGTCAGTCATCTCACCATAGAATTTACTCTAAACATGAATTCAGTCAGCTCCCAAAACCACTAACTCAGAAGGTTGAGGAAAAGTAAATGAAAGGCCCTATACAGTAGAGAATGTGCCTTCCATGGCACTGGAAAGGGGAGTAGCAAAACAGTAGGCAGAGGAGCTTGAGGCAAAGCATTGGGAAAACAAGAAAAAGGCTAAAAGATTTTTTTAATGTCTAAGAGAGAAAGTCTGGACATAAGCCTAGCTCCCACACAGATAAATGTGGCTCATAAAAATAGGGGGAAAAATGAGTAAAAATTCCCCCAAATGGCCATAGCACAATAAATAAGAATTAGACCATGAAGGGATCTGAATTTAAAATCCCTAATGAAAAAGATAATTTAATGGATTTTTCCAAAGACTGTAGAATAAGAACCAAAAAATATACCCAGAATAATTCAACAGAGAAATAAAACTTTTAAAAGAATACATAAAGATAAAATTAGGTTGGAAAGCAGAGTTCCAAAAGCAGAAATAAAGAAAAACAAGAAATAGACAATCTAAAAAATATGATGAAGTAATAGAGGCTCTGAAAAAGAGAATGACAGGTTTAGAATTTAAAAATTCAGAGGGGGAAGGAAATTTGACAACAGAAACATAGACAATAGCTATGAATAACATATGTACAGTCTGTACAAGCTGAAGCAACTGACCATGAAGATCATGTGCCTAGAGGTAACAAAAAGTATAGGTCTTAAGGCAGTGGTTCTCAACCTTCCTAATGCTGCCACCCTTTAATATTCGTATGTGGGCATATCTGCATGTGGGCAGACCCACCTGGATTCTGATAGAGGAGCAGAGTCTCAGTTCCTAAGACCATGGGAAATATGTGTTTTCCCATGGTCTTAGGTGACCTCTGTGAAAGGGTTGTTTGACCACCCCCCAGGGGTCGCGACCCACAGCTTGAGAACCACTGTCTTAAGGGATGAGGATGGGAATTAGAATTTTAAAAAATAACTATGCATCACACTATAGGAAATAATAAACTCCCCAAAACTTTTGAATATAGACAAAAATGGATTGATCAAAACCACAAATCATTACCAGGGTAATACTTCAAATTTAAAACTCTAAATTTATTTCAGAATTTTAATGTCAAAAAATAAATCTTGCAAGCATCCAGGGGAAAAAGTTGTCAGCCTTGAAGGAATCTTAATTCAAATAACTGATGAATTGCTCAGTAGCCACACACAAAAAAAAAATCACAGTGGGGGAAATGGAATATGATATTCCCCAAAGCAAAATGATTGTCTCGAGACCTTCAATAAAAGAAAACATTTGAGATATTCCTGAAAATTAAACAAAAGATAAGCATAGCATTCAACTTGCAAACACTCCAAATAAGAGAAACACAAGAAAAGTTTTTTAACAAGTATAATTATCAAGAAAAGACAAAGTAATTAAATTAATTTGTCACACTCCTATGTTATTGTTTAAAGAAAGGTAGATTGATAAGGGTACAAGAAAGGGGGTAGGTTCATGGGGGCAAAAGGGACCTAAGGGATTAAGTATTTAGAATTTTAAACAATTACAACAAAGGAAGGAAACTTAACTCAATATATTCACCTATTAGTGAATATTTCTTGTGGAGGAGGAGAATAACGTACGTCTGGACCCTAGAGCAGGGAGAAGGAAATCAAGAGATGAAAAGGAGCTAGAGATTCACACCCACTCGGTCCACAGAGAAGCAAAGAAGGGATAGTAATTTTCTCGGTCTTTCATCAAGCATATAGGTACAGTAGGCAGTGGTGTCAAACTCAGGTAGAAACAGGGGCCGCTAAACCCTATCTAAGGATCCTCATGAACCACACATTGACTTAGAAAATCACATGTTAACAAGGGCCAAACTTAGAAGTGTTACAGGCAACAATGTGGCCCTGGGCTGGGCATGAGACATCTCTGGATTAAAGAGTAAAGCAAGAATGAGAGATAGAGAAGGGAATGTGATGGGGAAGGAGAAATGGAAGGCAGGTCTTGCCCTGGAAAGGGAAGAACGGGTGCTGTTAAAAAAATGTTACCAGGTGTAGAAGGTAATTCAAGAAATTAGAGTGGGAGAAAATAAAGGTCTTTTTAATGGCTTTCATCTGGGTAGAATTGATGTAATAGGAGACCAACTTCTCTAAACAAACTCTAAGCCTTACAGGACCGCATATCACTCAAGGAGAGAAGGATATGTATTCACCGGGGTGACCAGCACCAAGGATTTTTGTGGCAGTTCGTAAATCAAAAGGTAAGTTACGTTGTCATTGATGGGGTGAATGATCAGGAAAAGAACAGGGTTTAAGATTAGAACTTCTGACTTGGGATTCAGAGAGACTTCCACAACATTCCACTGCTTCCTTCAGGATTTGGGGTTTTTAGAAGTGAAGTAAGGTAGAAAAACCTCACCAAAAACCAACCAAAAATAAAATAGAATAATACATAACACAAAGTAGAGAATGAGGTAAGATCTATAAATGAGCTAACATAGAAATGGGATATATGGAATATAATGTTGGTACTACAGAAATAATCTAGCCCATAAATAAAATATAATTCAAAACTGGCCAGAAGTTGATAGAAATAAGAGAAAACGGTCCAAATAACTAGTAATTAGACAAATACAAATTACAACAATTCCAAGGTTTCATCTTCTATCCCGTTGACTGGCAAAGTTGACAAAAAGGGAAGACAAATGTTCTGGGCGTTGTAGGAAAACAGAGATATGAATGTACTGTTGAAGAAGCTGTGAGCATACTCTTTTGCAAATCATGAAGTCAGGGGTCAGGGAGGTTGACCTGCCCAGGGTCAGACAACTAATAAATTTCAGATGAGGAATTTGAACCCAGATCTTTTGACTCTGAGGCCAGCATTCGATGCATTATACCACATTTATCTTTTCAGAGTCATATTTTAGAGGAGGAGGGAGGGAGCTACCAATAAATCTAGAGATTTCTATTTGTTTTAATTTACGTGTATTTTAATGTTTATTCTAATAAGTCTTATTTTCATAAGGCTTTGCAGTTATATAAAATGAATGAATTATATTTGAGCCCAATATTCATGGCTACTGAAAAAGAGGAAGTCAAGAGTGGCTAGCATTTCTAGCATATTGCTTAAAACCAATGAGTATCCCAAGGACAATAGACTGGCTATTATTTCATTCTTCTGCTGCTTCTTTAGCTTGACTCCAGAGGCACAGGCCTCAAGAACAACATTACCAGGATGTGTTTCCACCAAATGACCAACTCTGAATCATTTTTCTGCATATGATCCATTCATGATTCATTGACAGAATTTGTCAATATAGTAGGGAACATGAGACGCTTCAGCAGTGGTGTCCAAACTCAAATAGAAATGAAGGCCACCCGTTGACTGTTTTAAAATGTGATAGTATCTATGTTTTACTGTATTTTTGTTTATTTTGTTAAATATTTCCCAGTTCCATTTTAAGTAGGTTATGGCAGCACTCAATATTGTAGGTCTCATGTACCACCTCTGCTCTACATTATTCTAAGGCAGAAGGCGCAGTTGACACTCCATGCAAGATATAGGAAATAACGCCAGTACACTTTATCTGTGGTGGGAAGGTAGGAACAGCTGGGTCATGTTAGAGGCTGATTGCTAGCAGCTAGTTGCCCATTAAGGGAAGATAGGGAACAGCACTGGTAGGAGAGGCCAGGTAGGCTGAAGGAGTAGTTATGCTCAGATTGTTGCGGTTACTGGGATTTTTCTCTTTTTCTGTCTCAGTGTGGTAAGTATGAGGGGTTATCAAAGCCTTTGTCAGTCCAGGGGTATTGCTCATGCTGACCCAAGGTTTATAAGCAGTAATGGAACTATATCCCAAATCTGGTCTAGAAGTGCTTGTTTAATTGTTCTCTCTGCATTTACTCCCCCATTTTCCTACCTTAAGAGAGGGGTGCCCAAGAGCAGTTGTCCAGTCCAAATGGAAATAACTTAGATTCTAGATAAATGAAAATAAAACTACCAGAGCATAGATTTAGAGTTGGAATAGTCCTTAGAGCCCATTTAGGCCAACCCTCTCATTTTACAGATGATGGAACTGAGGCATAGAGGAGGTAAGTAATTCACCCAGGGTGACATAGCTAGCAAGTGTCTGAGGTAGGATTTGGTCCTGTATTTTCCTGACTGTAAGTCCAGAGTCCTATTTATTATATCACTCATCTGTAGTTGACCATGAGGAAGGAGACAAGAGTAAGCACTCAAGCATATCTAAATGTTTGAGTTCCAGGTATGAATGTGAATCAGCGATTACATCCCAGTTAAAATATGAATGAACTTAGAATTAACCATTAAAAAATATGTTTCATGCTACTTTTCACCTCTGTTACTTCAGATAATTAAGAGTTGAATATAGTCAATGTCCCAAATCAGTGGGGATTGGGAAACCAAACTCTCAAAAAGGGTATTTCAAATACCTTGCCTTTCTTTATTTCTTTCTTTCTTTTCTCCTTTCTTTCTGCCTGCCTTTCTTCCTGCTTTTCCTCCTTCCTTCCTTTCTTTCTCTCTTGCCTTTCTTTCCTTTGCTTGTTTTCCTTTCTTTCCTTCCTTTACCTTTCTCTCTTTCCTTCCCTTTCCCTCCTTTCTCTTTCCTTCCCTCTCCCTTCTTTATTTCCCTCCCTCCTTGCTCTTCTTTCTCTCTCTTCCTCCCTTGCCCTTCTTTCTTTCTTCCCTTCACTTGCCCTTTGCCCTTCTTTCTTTCCCTCCTTTGCTTTTCTTGCTTTCTTTCCCTCATTTTCCTTTCCCACCTTTTCTTTGGTAAAACACTATTACAGCACTGTCATAGCTAGTCAGCACTGAGACCAGGATTTAAGCCTAGGTTTTCTAATTTGAAGGTCAGATCTCTTTGCACTACTGCCTGATATATCTTGATACTTCAGTAGATTCATGATATCATCAAAAGGGGTGCTCCTAGGCTGATTGTAACTCATCTATGTCTTTTTGATCTGTTTGATTGTGGTCCAAGCCTTTCCATAAATCATCTAGAGAATATTTATCCAGCATAGTGAAGAATTTCCCCCGGGTGTTTTAATATTTTCTGGATACTAGAGCATCCCTTGGGCTGTTCATCTGCTATCTCTGAATCTCAAAACTTGAATAGCTAACCTTTTTTTTGGTAACATATGCCCTACCTAATTTCTTGAAAGTCATTGTTGGAAATATGCTGCAGTCAGTTTCTACGCATTATTCTATGTTTCATTGAAAGTTGGGATCACCATAAATTTTCATTCTTTTTATATTGTGATCTTCCATAATTCATAGCTATACAGTGTCACCACGAAAATACAGATGTTAAAATAATGGCCTCAGAAATAGGAAAGAACTTGGGGTCTTTGAATGTGCTTTACCAAAATTGAGCCCCATTTAGTTCTGAACCCAGCACTTTGTCTTGCTGCCTTGTTTGTAAAAGATACATGTATTGATTGACTTGAAAGGAAATTTAACATAGTAGATAAAGAGCTGATTTCAGAGCTAAAAAAGTGTGGGTGCAAGTCTGCCCTTTGAGGTGTACTGGTTCCATATTCATGGACGAGACACTTAGCTACTCATTGCTGGTGGTATCAGACTGAAGTAGAAATGGATCCTTGTTGGCCGCATATTGAAAACCACAAATTAACATCATCTGTGTTGTGTTTTTATTTATTTTGTTAAACATTCCCAATTACATTGTAATTTGGTTCCTAGAGTTTTGTTCCTGGGTAGTGAATGTGACACATCCATACTAGGAAACCTTCTGTGGGTCCTTAATTTGTAATTAGAATCTATGGATAGATTTCATGAACATAGATGGGGGAAAATATCACATCTCTATTTTCACTAACCTCTAACTGAAATTTAGAATTTTCTTGAATTATGATTTTTAAATAAACAAAAATATTGCTCTGAGAAAGGCTCCATCAGTTTCACCAAACTCCCAAAGGAATCCGTGGTACAAAAATAGTTAACTTCTGCACTAACCCTAGAATTTGCACAGGTGCTTTCCTGCATTGGTAGAGGGGGTTTTGTCATCTTGGAGTTCCCTATGTTAGCCGAATCACAGATCAAGTCAATGTCCTGTTGATGGATTTACTTAATATGTGGCCTGTTCAATTACACATTCTCATCTGGATACGAAGCATTCTTCATGCACCTTCATTCTCCTGCATAGATTGCTAGGTTAATCTCTATTGAATTGATGCAGAACACATTCAATAGGCCCTGAACTTGATGCAGTCAGTATTCTGCTGTCTCCAAACACAATCGTCTGGATAACTTCACCATTTTCTAGGGAATTGATCTTCTTTGGGGACATAAGACATCCTCTATAACACTGGTTAACACTTTGACACATATATTTCCCTATTTTATACTTCGTTTTTATCCTTGTAATCAGAAGGTCTCAAATATTCATGAGTCTGGTTGTATTATAGCTGTTCTTGCTACAGATTGCAATCATCCATGCTGCTTCTCATATCCTTCCATAAATTAACAACAGGGATTCTGCCTGAAGTGCTGAGGCCTTCCTCACTTTTTCTTGACATTGTAATGGTTTCACTGGAGTACACAGGTTTTCTAGTTCTGTATTCTCACTCCTGACATGTAACAAGCCTATCTTATTTTTCTATCTCACATTTTTTATGATATTCATATAGGGGGGTGGTTCTTCATGGTTCCTTCTTTATGTGTTATACAACCTCCAAATGCTATTTCATTAGCCTTTGATGATACTCATTTTTAATTTTTTGGAGACTGTAGTGTTCCATGACATGAAACCATAAACTATTAATACTAGTGAAATGTTGCTGTTAAAAAGATGTCCTTTATTTCTGGGAGGAGTTTTGAGTCATTAAAGATTTGTAATTTGCCAAAATCAGCCTAGCCTGTTCTCTTCCTCCTGATTGGTTCTGGCTTCAACTCATTGTTCATTCTCACAATTCGTCATAGATACAAGGATACTGATGAATAAGCTCTACAAGTTGTTCAGCTAACTGTATTTCATAATCCTGACAATAGACATTTGTCATCCACTTGAGTGTTCATGGTTATTTTCCGTGGTTATAATTCTGCTTTTTCTAGGAGTTTCTGTAAATGTTCAAGTGTAAGAATGAGGGTCAACTTTGCCCCAAACACAGAATACCAGAATTTCTTCTTTCAATCAATCAGTCTCACCCCAATTAAACCAGATCTTTGCTCTTTGCTTCAGTTATATAAGCAATCATATGTATAAACAGTTCTAGCTAGTTAAAGGTATAATGTTCTAAATCAGGAAATGTTTTGAAATTGGTTGAAAGAATTGGACATACCACTGAGCCTAGGTATATAAGAGAAGATCCCAGCAGAAGAGTCCAACTACAGCTTTGAAAATTGTTTCAAGAACACTTTAAAGAGCCCCTGTAACCAGGGTACAATAAAGTGAAGGATGGACTCCTCCATCCAACCATTGGAAAGACCAGACTAGTAATAAATAATGTATCTAGCTGGGACCTGAAAGAAGACAAGGTAGACTAGAGGAAAGGGAACTTCATAAAGAACTTCAAAAAAGGACTTCTGTCCAATCAGAAACTGTTACCTCTTTGCTACATGTGTTCTCTAAATTTGAGCCCACTTTGTGCTGGACTTTGTAAATATTTGTGGGATATTGTGCCCCAAACTCTGGGTGGGAAATATTGTACTTTAAAAATCTTTGCTATTTCTTCTCAGTAAATGTTGTTATTGTTCAGTCATTATTCAACTCTACATAACCCCTTCTGGAGTTTTCTTGGCAAAGATACTGGAGTGGTTTGCCATCTCTTTCTCCAGCTTATTCCAGATGAAGAAACTGAAGCAAACAGGGTTAAGTGGATTGCCCAGGGTCACACAGCTAATAAATGTTTGAGGCCAAATTTGAACTCATGAAGATGAGTCTTCCTGATTCCAGGCCTGGCACTTTATCCATTGTGCCAACTAGCCATCCCTCTCAGTAAACTATCCTTTTGTAAAAACTAAATTGTGTTAATTGATTAATTGCTATTGGAAGATATCACCTAGTTAAGTGATATTAGAAATCACAACTGGTGGAAATCCATGAGTAATAGTAATAGTATCAGTATTAGATTAGTATTAGAAGTACACTCAACCCTTCAGGGTGACCCCTAGAATCCTGTGGCAAGAAGTAGTGGCAACCCACTGAGTATCCAAGACAGTCAGTGCTAGTGGGATCTGGAATAAGGAGTCCAGAACCTGTGCTACATAAGTTTGCTGTCACCTGCAAACAGAAGCTTTGGGAAGAACTCACCATCTCTAAGGAATCCCTATTCAACTTGGAGTACGCTCTGAAATCTCTTCAATGATAGTGGTAAACTCTTGGTAAACATACAGCTCCTTGTTTTATGCCCCACCTGATGCTATGATCAGAACCCGGTGACCAAACAAGGGCATCTCTGTGCATAATTTTAATGCATGGATGTGTTGAGGTTTGGGCTTTAGGGGTACATGAGACCCCAAAATACTGACATACCAGGCCTTGCTGAATGAATTTGGCTCAAGTCTTCTCTCAGCCAAAGTAAAATAGTTTATTAAAGATTCACCATAATGGGTAGACTCTTAAGGAGCCTAAGTATTTGTGATGCCTGTATTAACAAGTAGAGCCAGAACAATCTGACACAGACTAAGTCTGAGCTAGACTTAATCTGACCTCTTCATGGAGGCAAGATAAATCTTTTATACAGAAAGACTGTGGGAGGGATCTAGGAGTGGTCTACAGGAGGGATAAGGAAACGGTCTTGGAGGATTTTGAGATTAGACTCCAGGAATGGGATTAAGGGTGAGAAATAGCTGAAGGCTACCTGGAAATGACAGACAATGTAGGGATTGTTTAAGGATCACAGATTTGGATATAGATATTTTGGTAGGATGGAGGGTGGGAAGTAGCTGGACAATGGAAGGCCTGAGGGCTTTCACCCCACCTTTTTATTTTAAAGTACTTCCTGCTGAGAACCTGGCTAGATCCCAAGACATTTATTCTGGTTGGTTTTCTCCTTCTCATGAACTTGGTTACTCTAAACTCCAGTGGAGGGGTGCAAGGATATGGGTTTAATGCTTTGTAAGTGTAATTCACCTAGATTGGATTCTGTTTACACTCTAAACAAAAGTTAAGGTCTTATAGCTGGATAGGGACCTGCCCAGGATTGAGGAGCACGGTCTCAGAGGATTTGGGTAATCTCATTTATCAGCACTGTCCTTCAGACATTGACTGATTTACAGGGGCAGGTTCGGAGAAATGGAAAGAAAAAGCCTTAACACTAATTTAATAATTAATTATTAATATGATGGAAAATAATTTCTCTCATAGGTTAAAAAATAAACAATGGAGCTGGAAATATAGCTTCACCTAACCTGGAATTGAGCAGATAAGGAATAATCATTTTGTAAGGCTCCCAACAAGCATGAGGGGTCATGAGAGAGTAAGGTAAGAGCAGTGAAGTGCAAATATAGGATTGGTAGGGAACCAAACAAAATAGAAACCTTGCTTGAAATGGGGAAAGGAAGAGTTGCCAATAAAGAATATCCCCATGGAGTTTGGGAGGTATTTGTCAGTGGTGAAACAAGATCAATGAATTCTCTTCTTGGGCTACCTAGGCTGTCATAGGCAGATTACCCTGGGCTTCTCCTGCAGTTATTTTTGGCATCTGGACAGAGGTTGAGTGGAGAGAAGAAATCTCTTATCCCCATCCACAGATGTACTGTAAACCGGAAGTCCAAGAAAGATGTTTTATACATTTTTAGAGACCAAGGCTAATTCTTCCAGCAATAATATCTGCACTGACACTTCTGTAGAGGGACAGGGACAGGGTAGAAAGTGGAATGGGGGGGAGGCGGATAGGAAGGAGGGACATGTAATCAGTCTCTCACAATGTGTCCATTGTGGAGAGGTTCTGTGTAATTAAACATGTACAGCCTGTATTTGATGGCTTGTTCTTCCAGTGGGAGTGGCTGACGAGGGAAGAAGAGAAAGATATAGAATTTAAAGCTCTATAATCAAATGTTA
>CM053581.1:482840762-482858389 GCA_028627135.1 Pseudochirops cupreus
TGATTGAAGCGGGAGCTCACACCAAGTTTGTGCTTTTACTCTGCCATCTTGGCTCCACCCCTCACCTGAAATATTTTTAAAATGTGATTGTGCTTTCCATTTCCATCATTTTAGTTTTTTTTTTTTTAATTTTGATTTCTTGACTCTGCTTACTTATCTCTACTTTAGTTCATGTAGATCTTTCAATATAGTCATGTTACACTAAAATCATGAACCATGATGTTTTTAGCTATTCCGTAATGGGCATCTAATTTGTTTCCACTTATTTGCTGTCACAAAAAGTGCTGCTAGAAATATTTTGGGATCCATAGGGACTTTCTTATCAGTGATTTCCTTGGGATATAAACAAATTTGTTTAAAAACAAATAGAATCTCTGAATCACAAGGAATAGAAATTTGTCACTTTATTTGCATAATTCCAAATTGCTTGTGTCAATTTTCAGCTCCACCAACAATGTACTAGTGATCTTATCCTCCCACAACCCGGCCAATATTAAACATTGTCATTTTTTGTTATCTTTGTTAATACTCATTTCTGTTATTAGAAGTTTGAAGCAACCCTTCATGTGATTGTGAATACTTAGCAATTTCTTCTTTTGAAAACTATTCATATCCTTTGACCAACTATCTATTATGGAATGACTTATATGAACAATTAAACATATTTGAGATTATATCTTGAATACCAAACCCTAATCACTGAGATTTGAGACAAAGGTACTTTTTCCCATTCAGCTGTTTCCTTGTTTATCGTAAGTACATTAATTTTATTTGCATGCAAACTCTTTAGTTCAATGTAGTTGAAGTTATCTGTATTAATTTTTATGTGTCTCCATCTTTTGTTAGGTTAATAATACATTACACATGTCTGAGCTATAGATATGGAAAGTATACGACCAACTTCTTTTCTAACTTTTTTGTAGTATGATCTTAAATATTGTGTTGTGTGTGTGTGTGTGTGTACATAACATATTGTGGCATGTAGTATAAGGTCTAAGCTTTCTTGCTTCCAGATTGCTTTTTAGTTTTTCCAGGAAATCTTATCAAATATGGAATTCTTGTATCATTCACTTTATCAAACATCATGTTAATTGAATTCTATTGACCTATCTACTTTTTAACCAATATTAGATGATTTTGATGACTATAGCTTTATAATATGGTCTGAGGTCTAGAAGGGCTATTATCCCTTTATGCTTACCACTTTTCACAATTTCCCTTGATATTCAAGATCTTGTGTTTTTCCAAAGGAATTTTGTAATTATTATATAACAATTCTGTCAATTTTTAAGGGTTTATTTTGTAGCATGCAACTTTGCTGAAGCTATTAGTTGCCTCAGTGTCTTTGCTGATTCCTTAGGATTTTCCAAGTATTTAATTTTTTTCTCTTATGTTGTTCTTGGTAGCATTTCCAGAAATATGTCAAGTAACAGTGGGCATCATTCTTTAAATCCCATATTTATTGAAAAAGGAGGGGGGGGTTCCTATTATATCCCCATTGCATATGGTTTTTGCTTTTAGATGTCTAGGCTTTTAATATGATTGTGTGGATTGTGGTTCCTAATGTGGAACCATACATCCTGGTATAAATCCCACTTGGTCATAATGAGTGATTTGTAAGATAAATTGCTTTAGCCTGTTTGACAGGATTTTGTTTAAAAATTTTCAATTAATTATGCCTTAATAATGATATTGTCATATACTTTTCCTTCTGCACTTTATCATTTCCTGGTTTAGGAATTAGGAATACATTTGTCTCTCAGCATTCTAATAGAGAATTTCTGAGAATAATTTGCCTAGTATGGGTACTAATTGTTGTTTAAAAAATTTGATGGAATTCTCCTGTGAATCCATTTTCTTTGACTCCTTCATTATTTAGTTGATGATGAAATGATGAAACCAAATTTCATCATTAAGTCTCCAACCAACCCATTCTGGGTTTTTCCCTCAAAGCATTTCCTGTCTCTATCTTTTACAGCTTGTCCCCCAGTTCTTCCTTTTCCATTCATCTCACTCCCAGAAAAATGCTGATTCCTACAAGTGACATTAAAACTTTGACTACCCCACTCCCAAGAACTTCCAGACTCCAATTATATTATAAAACAGCAGTCATTAAAACCATATGACATAGATAGAATAATGGAACTTAATAAACTAGCGTTTGATAAAGTAGAAAACAAAATTTACCTAAGAAAGAATTCCTTATATGACAAAATTTCCTTGGAAAAGTCTGCCACAAATTAGGGCAGAACTTTGAATTACTGCTCATAGGTTAATCAATATTTTACGTAGATTATAAGTGAATAGATTTGGGGAGGTCTGAGGAGAAGGTGATTCCTATGGTCCCTCAGAAAGAGAAGAGCCTGCAGGGAAGTGGGAGAGATTAAAAAGAAGAGTGTAAGGGGGTGCCACTGATGAGTATTTCTAGAGATAAAGAAAGATGTCACAAAGTCAGATGTGTTGGGTAAGGTCTGTGATAATTTGGCAATTGAGGCCAGTTGTCTAGCCTCAGGGGTAGGTACCTGGGGAGCAATTAGCACCTGGGGGAAAATAGGGCATGATCCCAAATTGGAGATTTTGAAGTAAGTGGAGAATGATAGTGACTGGTGGAAGGGTCCTGCCATGAGGCTGCATTCCCTCTGTTATCTACAGGAGTTAACCATTTTCTGGAAATGAAGAGGAGCAGAAATTGCTTTGATGGAAGATGTCAAGATGGGTACCTTGGAAGTTTTGATTCTAAATAATTATAAGGGCTGTGAACCAGAGAATGAGGGTCTTCTAGAGTATATACAAAGAGATGGTGGATAGTGAACAGAGTGAGGGAGAGAAATCCTTTGTGGCAAGGGGCACACACACACAAAAATTAAATTAAAAAAATTTACAAATGGGAATTGGGAGTGAGAGGAAGACAGCTAGTGGGAATAGCTAAAGACATTAAGCTAAAAATATCTGATGAGACATAGTACTATATTTACAACAAAAGAGAGAAAAATAAGTTTTAAAAAATCCAATAAAATGAAAAAAAAATGGCAGGCCAGATAAGAAAATAAAGCCTACAATCTGTTGCTGAAATAAACATATTTTGCCAAGGCATATACAAACAAACTGGGAGATGGAAAAAAAAATTTACTGTGAAACAAGTGATTCCATAAAAATAAGAGTTATAATCTTGCTATTTGATAAAGCAAAATGCTAAAAAAAAAAAATCCAATAATCAAAGAAACTAACTGAGCTACTAGAAGACAAACAGTAACACAATAGTCTCAGGAGACTTCAATGTCCCCTCTCTCGGTTTTGGAAATGACTAACAAAAGATAAAGAAAAGAGAAAATAAAGGACTGAACAAATGGCCGGTAAACTAGAGCTAACAGATGTGCGTGGGTCTTTGAAGAAGGACTGTCAAAGAATATATGTAGTTCTTAGCACCACTGAAGCCTTTAGAAAAACTGATCATTTTTTGTTATTCCATGTAAATATTAAAAGACAGAAATAGTAAATAATCCTTTACAGGCCACATAACAAAAAGCAAGACAGTCGTTTGTTTGGGTACCACAAAAGAGACAAACCCAAGTTGATACTTAACAATGAAACCCTAAATAATGAGAGTCAAAGCAAACTGATTCACAGGAGAATTCGATCAAGCTTCTAAAAATAATTAATACCTATGTTATGCAAGTTATTCTCAAAAATTGAGAAAGTACCCTGCCAGAATCCACAGAAACCAGGAAAAGAAACTATAAAGAAGGAAAGAAAACTATAAGACAATATGATTAATGAACATCAACTCAAAATTTTAAAGCAAAATCCTATCAGTCAATTGAGATGTTTTCCCAATTCATCTTCCCTCAATTGATTGACTACCACTATTTATCTTAGAAATCATTCATTATGACCAAATGGGATTTGTAGCAGGGATGCAAAGATGGTTCAACACTAGGAACCACACTCAACATAATCATTTAAAAAACCCAGACATCCCAAATCAAGTGATTATCTTAAGAGATGTAGAAAAAGCCTCTGACAAAATATTTATTTATGCTAAAATCTTACAAAGTATAGGCACAAAGGGACCTTTTTAATATAAAAAGCATTTATCAAAAACCAAAAGCAAACATTTGTAATGGGGATAGACTAAAACCTTTTCTAATAAATAGGGAAGTAAAACAAGGATACCCAACCTCCCCACTATTACTTGACATAATTCTGGATAAAAGCTACCAACAGCAATAAAACAAGAAAGAAATTAAAGGTATAGGTAAAGAGGAAATAAAACTTTGTTTGCTGATACAGTGGTATACTTGGAAAATCCCAAGAAATCAGCAAAAATACTATTTGAGAACTAATAGGTTCAGCACTCACTATGAGGCTACAAAATAAATCCTCAAAAATCAACAGCATTTCTACATAATAACAAAACACAAGAAGTAATAATAGAAAGGGAAATTCCATTGTAAATAACTATGAAATATATAAAATACCTAGGGAATGATCTGTCAAAGCACCCTAAAGTGTAGGTGCAATTACAAAATGCCCCTAAAAGAAATAAAGAACAATTTATGTAATTGTAGGAATTTTCAGTGCTCATGGCTGGGCTCTGCCAATATAATAAAATGACAATACTACCAAAGTATCAATCAAATTACCAAAGGGAAACTTTATAGAACTTGACTGAATAACGAAATTCATTTGGAAAAACTAAATATCTTGAATATCAAGAGAAATGATGAAAAGAAACAAGAAGAGCACTTCTAGACCTTAAACTATATTATATAGCAGCAGTCATCAAAATTATCTGGCAATGGTTCAAAAAAAGAGAGCTAGATCAATGGAACTCAATGACACAATTTAAGATATAGCAACAAGACCCCTAAGAAGACAGCAATGACCTTTATAGAGTGCTTTTGCATTTGAAATGTCAAGAAAAGTCATCCATAATTTCTGGCAAAAACTAGTAAAACTTTCTAGAATTTGTACTTCAACTGTTCTGGTTACTCTTTTTTTAAATGGTCTAAAGTTTTTTTTAATGGTCTAAAGTTTCAACTCTGACTTACAGTATTTAGAGCCAAAATGTTTTAGAGAAATAGGTCTCTACTGAGTAGATGATCTCGAATCTTTACCTTCTGTATTTTCAAGCTTGTTGCTACAACATCTTCTCGGACTGTCAGGAAACTCTTCAGGGAGTAGAGAACAATTGAACAGAGAACAACAAAGGCTTGTCCTCCCCACAGCCCCTTATCTCTACTGCTTTAGAGAAATGAAAATTAGTTCCATCACACAGAAAGTTAGGAACCTAAAGTTTGATGGAGAGACAAATAGACTTTCAGCAAACACCTGTTAAACAGGTTATTAATTAGATTACTGACTGTGAGTTAAGTCTTCTCCCTCCCTATCCAGGTGGTTGTTGGGCTGGGCTCCTGATAAGACTGAATATGCCTGGAGGTTAGGTTTGATACAAGTTATTGGGTGTGTTTCTGGGCAGATACCACTGACTGTAAGCTAAAACCATATATTAATGATTTTTGTATGATCTATTGTTTAATATATTTTATGCTCCTTTCTCCACTTCATGCCTCCAGTTACCTGTAAATAAAAATTATTGTAAAAGTTAGTGTGTAGAATAACCTATAAGAGGACACTGTTAATTGTGTGTGTGTGTGTATTTAAAGCATACTTCAGTGCATTGGTTGACATTTTGAGATTAAAATCCTTCTAATCCTGGATTGGCATTAATTACATGGCATAGCAGTAGCTCTTGATCAAGTTTGCATAAATAGCAGCTAAGGGGTAGAATTGCCCCATTCCTCTGTTCTTAGTTGCCAGTACTGCTCAAAGCAGCAGCTGATGGCCAGTATAATTCCTTCTCCCAAGTTCCCTTTGTCTTTCCTCCTAGGAACATGTCCTAATGGCAAGAGCTGAGATTTGATCTTTATGCATTTGTAGCCACTTAAGTAGTAGGTTAGGAAAAGCTATGGTGGTTATTGAGAATAGTGGTAAAAGAGTATTTACTATACTTACTAGCTGCATAAAAAATACTTATTCCATTTCATACTGTCAGTACAAGTGAAAAGGCTGATTTTTCCTGTGAAAAAACATAGGACAAAACGGAGTTATAAATTTTGCTTATGTTCATTTATGTTCCTGTCGATAGAAATGTATGCTGTCTGAAATCTGTGTTTTATTTATTCTTGGAATCATTTTTGCCTAGCAGATTGCCTGGTAAATAGTACCTATTTAATAAATAACTTACTGATTGATTGGTAGTTGACCAGAATGGTTGTCTCATACACCATCATCTGAAGTAAATTAATTTCTTAATAGGTATGGATGTGCAAACATCACTTGGTATTGTTAACTAATGCAGAATCCGTATTGTCTTTAAGAAGAATTGGAAGAGACATCTCAAATGACACTGACCACATGTATTTGTTTTACAGGGTTGTGGGAAGAAAATGTACACCTTCTTGAGAGGAACTAAACAACTGCAAGTTCTAAGATTCTTGGGTATCTCTATCGGAGTTACACAAATTCTGGCAATGATTCTCACTATTACCCTACTGTGGGCTTTGTATTATGACAGAAGAGATCCTGGGACAGATCAAATGATGTCCTTGAAGAATGACACCTCACAGCACCTGTCCTGTCATTCAGTAGAGCTGCTGAAACCAAGTCTGTCAAGGATCTTTGAACATACAACCATGGCAAACAGCTTTAATACACACTTTGAAATGGAGGAACTGTAGATAATTGCAAAAGGATGAGGCCACAAAATTTTTGGATTGGACTTGTGATTTTTTCTTTTTGAGCATACAATCCTTTGCCCATCTGTTTATGAAATATCTCCATAAAAGAATACTCGAAGACTTGATTATCTGCTTCCTAAACCAAGGAGAAAAGGATTTCATATCATACTAGAAGTACCAACTGGCTATGCAGTTAAAAAACAAAAACAAAAAAACCACCTCCTTTATAGTGTTGGGGGGCAGAACTAATATCGGCCTTTTAGACGGTATCATGTAAGATTTTTATTGTTTGTAGATGTAGTTATGTTTGGGAGTTAACTATGGTAAAATTTGACTTACATCCACAGGCTATTTAGATTAAAAAGCACTGATTAATTACTAATATAGAAAGGTAGGCAGTACTAATGATCCATACTCTTTGATGGTGAATTATTCTGAAGGTGTTGAAAAGATTTTTGAGAAGAAAATTGTGTGTTGGTTACCAATTAAATGTGACTTTCTTTAAAGTTTCTAAAATGAACTTTACCACTTAAAAAAAAAGAACTAACCCAATGTCTTAAAGCTGATCAGGGATATTTGTGTAAATGATTGTTTTTGTGTGTTGTCTGTATATTTGAATAGATTTCACCTAGTAAATGTTAAAACAATTGTGAAAAGGACAACATTGCCTTTGCACAGCACCTTTATTTTTAGCCTTTCCTGTAAGATGATTTTTAAAATTCTGCCCTATATTATATAACTATTAAATATCACTAGGTTTGGAAAGTCACCAGTATGATGAATAGGCATCATTATTTTTCAGACTATGGTCCTGTCTCTAGAAAATTTTTAACAAGGCAGTTTCCACTTAACTGAGTTTATACTGTATGACTTGAGAGCTGTACCTTTCCAAACTGTGGCTCTATATGAAACTAGCACATTTTCAGATACTTATTACTGTCCTCAAACAGTATGTAGAATATACTTTCTTATTATCCAGTGACATGCCTGGGGTATAATTTCAATAAATTAAATATTGTTTGATTAGAAATTTTTTTTTTGCTATATTACTTCAATTAAGACACTGGGGTTACACAAATTATGAAATTTCTACAAAAGTTAGAATATATTTATTTGAAATGGGAAAAGTGCATTTTACTGTATTTTGTGTACTATGTTTAATAGAATATTTGAAAGAAAATTAAACAGGTTTCAATAAACCTTTTGTAAAGAGTGGTAATTTCTGTATCCCTATTTTTGTATATTAGCATCATTCTTACCATTTTGTTGGAATAAATTCTAGGGAAGATATACTGTAGGGAGAAAAATGATGGTTTTTCCAAGGCCTGAGAGTACCTTTATTAAGAAAAACTCAAAAGGAACTTAAAGATGTCTCTTCACTTTCAAGCATAACTTTTGTTAACTTGCTGTGTTTTTATTTTTAAAAGGACACAATTCAAGGAGAGTTAAATTGACTTTACCTTTAAAATTTTAGCTTCTCATGCTTTTCATATTCCAGTTAATTTTTCAGATTTCTATTTTTCTTCTTCAAAATGAGTACATACTCCATCAATGCAAATTATAATCCCTCCCTGAGCTTTAGTAGAAAGGAGGAGGCAAGGGCATACTGAAAATAGGAGAGGAATACATTCTCAATAGTTTCCCAGACCAGTTGATAGAACTCTCCAGAGTAAAAGTAGGAGAACCAAGAATAGCACCAGGCCTGGAGTCTGTAAGACCTGAGTTCAAGTCTGGTCTCAGACAATTCCTGA
This sequence comes from Pseudochirops cupreus, assembly GCA_028627135.1. Taxonomy (NCBI): domain Eukaryota; kingdom Metazoa; phylum Chordata; class Mammalia; order Diprotodontia; family Pseudocheiridae; genus Pseudochirops; species Pseudochirops cupreus. The sequence goes on from CM053581.1 coordinate 482,849,254, forward strand.
CTGTGTGATCCTGAGCAAGTCACTTTATCCTGTTTGCCTCCTGTCAAATGAGCTGGAGAAGGAAATGGCAAACCACTCCAACATCTTTGCCAAGAAAGTCCCAAATGAGGTCGCAAAGAGACGAACTGAAAGGACTGAAAAACTATAATAGCATTTTTTGAAAAAAGAGATAGATAATAGCCAGAAGGTTTGAGAAGTGCTTGACATATAGTAATTTATTTGACCCTCACTACTATCCTGTAAGGTAAGGTGCTGTTATTTCCACTTTACAGATGAGGAAAGGAAGAAGTATCAGTTAAACAACTTGCCCAGAGTCACAAAGATAGTATCTGAGGTGGAATTTGAACCCAAGTCTTCCTGACCTCCTGCACTCTGCCCATTGCAACGTCTCCTGGCCTCCTAAGAAGTTGGGGTATAGGAGCTAAGAGGTCAGACATGAAGAAAACAAGCCATATGGGAACCCAGATATGTAGTAAATGGGTGGAAATGGCATGTTTTCTACCTTATGACCAGCCAGTATGCCTTTCTTATGGGCACACCAGTCCCAAACTTCTGTTAATCCTTTGCAGCTGTGCCATGCCAAGGCCACATCGAAGTCTGTGATATTTTGAATTCAATTACTTAAGCATTTAAGTACCTATTATTCACTAAACATTGTACTAGATGACTACAAAACAAGATATCAGTCCCAGCTCTCAAGGAATTTGTGTATTATTGGGGGTGGAGATGATGGGGCAACATGGAGTACACCAAATTTACAAAGTATTTCCCAAGGGGAGAGCACAGGTCTAATAGAAGAGGAAATTTGTTAGTAGAACAGAGGTTCCAGAGATCACAATGGAAGAAGGTAAGGAAGAGTAGAATAGAGACACCAGAGAGGGATGAAATGCATACAGATGAGTATGAGGGAACAGAAAAGGGTAGTCACAGAAGAAAACTTTGACTTCAGCAGCCCACAATCACAATAAAAAAAATCACAGGGATTTTGAACAGACCCATGGGACAGTGTTGTCATTCCCTTCACAGTAGCAAAGTCAATGTTGACTTGATGATCAGTCCTTGCAAGATGCAGAAGTGTGCTAGGGGTGGAGGAGGAGTAGGATTGTTACATGTGTGGCTGCAGAGTTGATGACCCTGCCTGATGGTCAAGATGAGAAGGAGTTGACAGAGTCCTGTACCTAGGCTAGTAAAGAAAAAGCTCTAGTAAATATTTTAAACTAGTTATAATTTACAGATTTCTTGAAGTATCTTCCCATGCACATTCAGCCTTAGTAACCTATATGGCACAGTGGATAGAGGTCCAGGTCTGGAGTCAGGAAGACTTATCTTCCTTAGTTCAAATCTGGTCTTAAACACTTCCTAGCTTTGTGACCCTGGGGAAGTCACTTAACCCCATTTACCTCAGTTTTCTCATCTGGAAAATGAGTTGGAGAAGGAAATGGCCAACCATTCCAGTATCTTTGTCAAGAAAACTCCAAATGGGTTCTTGAGGGGTTGGATAATACTGAAACAACTGAACAACAACAAAAGCCTAGAATCAAATATTGTTTGGTTTATAAATGGGCTTATTTTAATTAAAAAATGTGAAGTTTTTACAGCAGATCTTTTTAAAAGGTGCTAATCGTAGCGACCCGAAGTAATAGATCTGCTAGAATTTTTAGAGACTGAATAATTCATTGAAGCTCAATAAGTTCATAGTTTTAATACTTTGCAAAAAAAAGAAGTGTTAACCATGGTTCTGGGGATTTCAAAGTATAGGGAACTGGAGAGGTCTAGGCACAACTATTACTTGTGGTTTTTCATTGACTCCAAATTGTAGTGCTGGTTATTGAAGTTTCAAATAAATCTAATATTGCTGAAATATAAACGTGCTTAGACTATGAAAATATCAAGTGATGGATTTTTACATACACATAGGAAAAAGGGGAGAACTGTTTTTCATAAATAAGAGTCAGCATTCAGTATATTTAAATCTCTCTGTTTAGAATCACTTTTTTTCTAGTTTAGGAATCAAAATTCAAACAAATTCTTTTTTTTTTAAACACAGTTACTGATTAATTTCCTTTGACTTGTTTATTATTATACCTGCAGAGTTTTATTCCTTGCTCTCTGAACTCAAGATACCTGAGATAAAAGGGCTAGAAACTTAATCCTTCAACTCAAAGATCAGACCAGGAGCAGCAAGTTCTATGGGCTGTAATCCTATTATTTCTTCCCTAGGAATCTTCTCTTTCAATGCTGACTGGGAATTTCAAAGTATGAAATTCTAACAACTATGAAGGAAGAGTTACTGGACAGGACAGGACTTCCTTTTGTTTCCCTTTAGCTAAGTGCCAAACAGAATCACACACATATAGAGAATCAGGGTTTCAAGGGACCTGACCCCAAATTCCTGCAAGGTCGATAGGTATTAGGGATAGAGCAATAGAATCAGGAAGATGAACTCAAACCCTGCCTGCCTGTTTCTAGTTATGTGGCCCTGAGTAAGTTACTTAAACCCTGCGAGTCTCCATTTCTTCATCTGCAAAATGAGCAGGTGATGCTTGTTTGTCCAGAAGGTCCCTTCCAGTATGGAACCTATGATCTGATGATCCAAGTCCTCCCCCACCCCCAGGGAGCCAGCACCCTAATTCAGGCCCTCATTAATTCTCTTCCAGGATTTTTGGTAATAGTCTTCTATTTGGTTTTTGTTTCATTTTGTTGGTTTTTACTTTCTCCCCTATTCAAAATATATGCTTAAAATTCTTGTGGCAGGGGTCTGATCATATTCTACTGCTCAAATCCTTACAGTGGCTCCCCATTGCCTCTGAATAGAAAATATTAATTTCTCATCCTAGCATCTAATGCCCTCCACAGTCTGACTCCAATACACTTTGCCAGCCTTATTCATCATTACTTGTTTTCATGCCCTCTGTATTACATCAAACTAGGCTACTAGCTATTCCTCTTGTTCAACAGTACATCTACCACATTCATACTGTTCCCCTGTGCCTAGAATATGATGTCTTCTGGATTCTCTTTACAGTGACCAAAGACATCTCTTTACATCAGTTTTTGTATTGTATCCTTACAGGGGTGGGGAATTTGCAGCCTTGCAACATGTCACCTTTTAGGTCCTTGGTCTGGCCTTTTGACTGAGTCCAAGTTTTACAGAACAAATCTTCCTATTAAGGGGATTTGTCCTGTGGAGCTTGGATTCAGTCAGAGGACTTAGGACCTAGAAGGCCACATGTGGCCTTGAGTCCACAGGTTCCCCACCCTTACTCTAGGAGAACGTACCTGAGGATAGGAACTGCTTTTTTTCACATCAATACCTTGCATAATACTTTGCTCATAGTGACTAATTAATAAATGCTTGTTGGATTGTACTCTGCCTCTCAGAATACTTCTCCCTCAAGTCTCAGATCAAGTGCCATTTCCTCCATGAAGTCTTCCCTGATTTCTCCCCATCATCGTTATTAGTGCTTATTCCCTCCTCATACAACCTTGAATATATTTATGGATTATACCCATCATTTCATTACAGTAGAATGTAAGCTCCTTGAGGAAAAGGAACTATTTTATTCTTGGTCTTTTTTGTCATTGTATCACCAGTATCTGGCAGAGTACTTGCATGTATAATAAACACTTTGATTAAATTGTTGATTAAATTGATCTCAGAAATCCCCTAGTCCAGAGGTCTCTAATCTTTTTTGTGCCATGAATCTCTATGGCAATCTGGTTGAAACCTATAGACCTGTTCTCAGAATCATGTTTTGTTTTGTTTTTTTAAAATAAAATATAGGGGTGGCTAGGTGGCACAGTGAATAGAGCACCAGCCCTGGAGTCAAGAGGACCTGAGTGCAAATCCAGCTTCAGATACTTAACACTAACTAGCCATGTGACCTTGGGCAAGTCACTTGACCCCAATTGCTCTGCCCTCCCCTCTCCAAAAAGCAAAAAACCACACACACACACACACACACACACACACACACACACACACACACACACGTTTTCAAAGGAAATAAATTATATTTTAAAGGGATGAGACAGAAGTGGCAGAGCCATGATGGTGGAAAAAAGCCAGGGACTCACCTGAGCCGTCCCAAATTCCCCCTCTGAACAACAATTTTAAATAATACCTCAAAATGAATTCTGAGGCAGCAAACCTCACAAAAGGTTGGAAAGTGAGAAAACTTAAAGTTGGCAGGCAAGATCTGTTGCACTGGATAAGAGTGGAGTGTACTCCATCACACAGTATTGTCCCAGCAAACCTACAGCAGGCTTTGGGGGTGACTGAATCAGTGGTGGCAGAGATAGCTTGCAGAGCTCTCAGTCCACAGACAGCAGAGGGCAGGGGGCTGTCGCACAACTTGTCGGAAGGAGATTACAGGGGTCCCTTTGTTGGCACCTGGTCCAGGATTCTATTGTATTGACCCTATGTGGATCAGAGGTCAAGTCCTGGGTTGAAATACCAGGGTGTGAAGGAACACTAGCACACCAGAGCTTGTGGCTGCAAGGCAGCTGCGGGGACCCCGGTCACAGCTTCAGAGTACAAAAGAGTGCTTGTGGTCACTCACAGATCAGAGCACAGGCCAGGAGAGGAGTAGAGACACATCTTCCCAGAGTCTACATTTTGGAAGAAATGAAAACTTTACAGACACCCAGAACTAGAAAAGCAGCAAGTAAGGTTTGAAGCTTTGGACAGTGCTCCCTCTACCCAGTCCACACAGGGAGCAGAATAGAAAATTTCACTTTCAAATACAAGACTCAAGAGAAACATAAAAAGGGAAAGAGAAATCACACAGGGTTCAATAAGGTTAAACTGTTTATATTCCTACATGGGAAGATAACCTGTAATTCTAGGAACTTTCTCATTATTAGGGCAGTTTAGAAGGAGCATATAAAGACAGAGGGCATGAGTGTGAGTTGAATAGGATGGGATAATATCTTAAGAAATAAAATTAAGGGGTGAGAAAGAGGAATGCACTTGGTAAAGGGGAAAGATAGAGGTAGAATGGAGATAAATTATTTCACATAAAAGAGGCATGAAAGAGCATTTACAGTGGAAGGGAAAATAGAGGAGCTGGGGTTGGGGAATGCTTGATCATTATTCTCATCTGAATTGCCTCAATGAGGGAATAACATACACTCTGCTGGGTATAGAGATCTATCTTACCTACAGGAAAGTAGGAAGGTAAGGGGATAAGAGAAGTGGGAAAGGCTGATAGAAGGGAGGGCAGATTGGGGGAAGCAGTAGTCAGAAGCAAAACACTTGAGAATGGAGAGAGTGAAAGGAGAGAGAAAATAGAATAAACAGGAGGGAGAAAATAGGATGGAAGGAAATGTACAATTAGTAATCAGAACTGTGAAAAAATTTACAGCAAGTTTCTCTGATAAAGGCCTCATTTCTCAAATATATAGAGAACTGAGTCAAATTTATAAGAATATATGTCATTCTCCAACTAATAAATGGTGAAAGTATATGAACATACAGTTTACAGATAAAGTAATCAAAGCTATCTATAGTCACGTGAAAAACTGCTCTAAATCACTACTGATTAGAGAAATGCAAATTAAAACAATTTTGAGGTACTACCCCATGCTCATCAGATTGGCTAATATGACAGGAAAGAAAAATGACAAATATTGGAAAGGATGTGGGAAATTGAGACACTAATGCATTGTTGGTGGAGTTGTGAGCTAATTCAACCATTCTGCAGAACAATTTGGAGCTATGCTCAAAGGGCTGTAAAACTATGCACAATCTTCAACTCAGCAATAGTACAACTTAATGATCTGTATCCTAAAGAGATTTTTTTTAAAAAAAGAAAAGGACTCATATGTACACAAATACTTATACTAGTTCTTTTAGTGGTAGCAAAGAACTAGAAATTGAGGGGACGCCCATCAACTGGGGAATGGCTGAGCAAATTGTGGTATATGACTGTGATGGAATACTATTGTTCTTTAAGAAAAGATGAGCAGGACGCTCTCAGAGAAAACCTGGAAAAACTTACATGAACTGATGCAAAGTGAAATGAGCAGAATCAGTAGACCATTGGACACAGTAAAGGCAATGTTGTACAATGATCAACTGTGAATGACTTAACTATTCTCAGCACTACAATGATCCAAAACAATTCCAAAGGATTTATGATGAAAAACAATATCCATCTTCAGAGAAAGAAACTGATGGAGTCAGAATGCATATGGAAGCATACTTTTTAAACTTTATTTTTTATGGCTTTTTTTGGGGGGGGGTTGGTCTGTGGTTTCTTTCACAACATAATATGGAAATATGTTTTGCATGGCTGCACATGTACAACCTACGTCAAACTGCTTGCCTTCTCCATGAGGAGGGAGGGAGAGAATCTAGAACTCAATTTTTTTTAAATGAATGTAAAAAATTGTTTTTACACATAATTAGAAGAAAAATAAAATAAATATATTTAATGGGATGAGAGAATGATGAAATGACATTTGTCAGTAGGGAGCCAATTCACTGAGCAGGGGCTAGGTTTAGTCAGACCTTTAAGAAACTCTCTAGCAATTATATGGAGGCTGCACTGGAGAAGGGAGAGACTTCAGGTGGGAACAAGTAAGAGCCTGTAGCTTTCAAGTGATGAAATACTGAACATGTATGGTGGCTGTGTGAGTAGAGAGGAGACGAATGTGAGAGATGGCAAGGTAGAAGTAATAAAATTTGACAACTCACAGTATATGCAGAATGAGAGAGATTGAGGAGTAGAAGATGACGAGGTTGCAGATTTGGGTGACTGGAAGAATGCTAGTCTCCTGATGGCAGTGGGGAATTTTGAAAAAAGGCCTCAAAAGGTTAAGAGTTTGCATTACAGAAAGTCGAGCTGGAGTAAGAGTAGATGTAAGCATAGGTGTAATCGTGTTGGAGTAAGGCTCTATGATGAATACAATGTTGTGGGAAGTATGGGATTCAACACACCTTCCCACCTTCCCATAGGAAGACCCCGTTGGGGTGAGGTCATGGTCTCCTACCTGCCCCCTGCCAATTTGGAGACTACCAACCAAGACTGTTGGTTCACAACCTATGGGCGACAGTTGCCAGGAGTTTCAAAGTTGTTGCAACAGTTTCAAAAATCTGTAACTACACCAAGTATTTTCATTTTAAAATCAATTTACCTACAACAATACATGCAGTGTGAATAATGGATTTTATGTCTACAGACTTACATTATTGATGCTTCATTTGTGCCTAATAAGGCTAAAGTTATTTAAAAGTAATCTTCATGCAAGAAATACCTGGCTTAGTTCTGGCCACATTTGTCCTAAGTATCCTCTGCTGTCTAATTCAAGCCAAGAGGTAGCTGAGGCTATCTCCAACAATATATTGGTGAAAGTAGAAGTTCTGTACTTGTAGCTTAGAAATTTCAATACAGGAAAGTTGAATGTGGTAGCAGATCGAAGGTTGGAATTTATATTACTTTAAACTAGGTTTCAAATCTCTACAAGCCATGAGACTTTCATTAAATGACTCAATACAATAAGCAAATGTAACTTCTATGAACTGAAAAAATGTTTGTGCATATGCGCACACACACACACATTCTTTTCAAAAATACCTGCTGCTGTGATTAATAAGGAAGTGAGCGTTTATTAAGCAACTACTGTATGCTGAGCACTTTACCACTATTATCTCATTTGATCCTCTCAATAACCCTGGGAAATAGGTGCTATTATTAGCCGCATTTTACGTATGAGGAAAATGAGGTGAACAGGAATTAAAGTGACCTGCCCAAGATCATACTTGTATGTGTCTAAGGCCAGATTTAAACTCAATTCTTCTCACTCCAGGACCAGAAGTTTTATCCACTTCATCAACTAGCTGTCTCTTTAAATTTCTTATTAATAAAATATAAATTTGTATCACCAAATTCATAGTAGCTTTTTGTCATCATAGTAATAGCTAACCTTTCTATAATGCTTCTGATGTGCCAGGCATTGTGTTGAGCACTTTACAATTATTAGTTCATTTGGTTCTCACATTGAAATGGGAGGTAGGTGCTATTATTATGTGTTTTCATTCATGTCCCATCTGGCTTCATTCTTTCAGATTTAATCATGAATCCAGAAGCCTTATCTTTCTGAAAAATCACATCAACTCTGCCACTCACACTTCATTGGTATCCCTGCCCCTGGGATCCCTCCCCCATTCCCTCTAATTGGACAGAGTAGAGAGTAGAAAGCAGAAAGCTCCTCCCAGAACCTCCATTTAAGGAGGATGCCCAGATGAGGAATGTCTTCCTTTCCCACAAAGCTACATTTAGATTTCATCTTGCCCCCAAGACAGGTACCTTGATGCAGTCCCTTCTGCTGCCCCCCAACCCATTCCTTTTCAGCTCCTTTTTAGCTCCTTGAGGGCAGGAACGATCTTTTGCCTTTCTTTGTAATCACTAGGACTTAGCACAGTGCCTGAGCATGGTAGGTACTTGTATTGGTAATGGAATTTGGAGATGCCCTTGTATTGGCTTGGTTTTTGGGTTGAGTGTTAAAACCCAGAGCTTGTGAATCCCACTTGTGGGATGGACTTGTTGACTTGAAGAGAGAGGGCTGAACTGGGAGGAGTCATGAATTGGGAGAGAGGCCCAAGCCTAGACAAGGCCAGAAGAACTTTGGGAGAGCAGTATCCAGTATCATGGAGCCTGAGTTGCTGAGAGAAAGACTGCTGAGAGCGCATTGGAACTGCCCAGGACTTTTGAGAACTGCCAAGAACTGAGGAGTCATGGCTGTGATGCTGATATTTTGTCTGTCTGTTTTGATGTTGTTTTGCCAGATCCACCTGATGGTGAAGGATAGTGCTGCTGTTGTAGAGGTCCTGGAACCTGGCTGTTGGTTCAGAAGCCCTGAAGGAGGATTTTCTTGTGGTACCTGCACAGAAATCCTGGAAGAGGGCCTTGCTGATGTTTTCAGGGGTGCTGGGACTGTTCTACAGGCAGAGAGTGACTTGATGAGGACACTGGCTATGGCTTTGTTGAGCCTTGTCTCCCCAGGAACTGAGATTGCTGAGGGCTTGCCTCAAGTGAAGATGAAAGAAGGCCCTTTCCTTGGGTATTCAATGCTGAGCTTAACTTTGTAACTTAAGGGTGGATGGCCTTTTGTGCTCTCCTGCCCCTTTTGA
>CM053581.1:482858489-482871015 GCA_028627135.1 Pseudochirops cupreus
GTGAGTGAGGCTTGGGAATGGGGGTGTTCACTTCATTAACCATGTGTATCAACTTCGTGACTACTATAATGACTTTGGTTTTCTGATTCTGGGACTCGTTTTTCTGGTATTTGAATAAAGGCTTTAATTCTGTCCTCCACGTGGAGAGTTTGCTAAATTTTGTGATTCACAACTATACCAGCATATTCATAACAACTGTGGGTGTTGTGAATATTGCAGTATTGTTACAGATCCTTATCTGCAAGATGAGCTGGAGAAGAAAAGGGCAAACTATTCCAGTCTCTTTGCCAAGAAAATCACAAATGGAGTCACAAAGAGTCAGATACAACTGAACAATTAGAGGAAGGATTGAGAACCAATGACCATGAGGATCATAGATAGATCTTCTGCATCTGAAGTGAGAAGAATTAAGTTTAAATCTGGCCTTAGACACATACAAGTATGATCTTGGGCAGGTCACTTTAATTCCTGTTCACCTTATTTTCCTCATATATAAAATGGGTCTAATAATAGCACCTATTTCCCAGGGTTGTTGAGATGATCAATGACTTCCTCAAGAAGTGGCACCTGAGTTGAGCCATAAAGGAAGCTAAGGATTCTAAGAAGCAGAGAAGAGAAGGGTATTATACACCTATAAGAGGGCACAGAGGTGGGAGACAAATGCCAAGTTTTAGGAACTACAAATAGGACAATTAGGCTGAAATGGAGAATTTGTGAGGGAGAGAACAGGAAGCAAATCCTGAAAGGTGATCTGGAGTCAGTCTGTGGGAAATGCTCAATTGAAAAGTTGGTATTTTTTTCTAGAGAGCCATTAAGGAGTGCCATGGTCAGACATTATTTTAAGAAAATTATTGTTAGAGCTGTGCACACAATTAATTGGAGAATGAAAAGACTGAAAGCAGAGAATGTAATTAGAAGGCTGCTGCAGTAGTCCAGGAGAGAGGCTATAAGGGCCTGAACTAAGGTGATGGCTGTGTGGGTGGTAGTGTTTGTCCTTTGTTCTGGAAGAGGACCATGACATCAGGAAGGTGATGCCCTGACTTGCACATGAATTGGATTTAAGTGAGGAAGGGCTGTGCAGTGTCTCTAGCCTCACTTTCTCCTCCAGAGCCATTTGGGTCCAGTGCCAACATAAGGAACAGGGCAGTTGGAGATGACTCCTGGCTGTGTGGGTAGAGAAAGGACAGACTGACAGAGAAGATATGTGTGGGGATGAGAGGGAGAGAGAAAAGGGAAAACAAGGGAAGGGAGAGAGAAGAACAGAAGGGGAAGAAGGAGGAGAAAAAGGAAGGAAGGAGAGACACACAGAGACATAGAGAGAGGAGAGACATGGGGGGGAATGAGAGGGAGAAAGGAAAGAGAGGGAGAGAAGGAGAGGATAAGGATGAGGGAGAGAGGGGGTGGGGGGGGGGAATATGAAATATCCTATATGAACCTGTGAAGAATCTAAGAGTCTTTTCTTGACTTTTATTTATCTTTTTTAGGTGGCCTGTCTTCCTCCAAATTTCCCTTTTCCTGTGTCCCTTTAATAATCTATTGTAAAAATATAGTTCTTCCCTTGTTTTTAAAAAAAAAAAGTTTGACCTCTTTTGGTTTGAATAATGAAGCCCTGCTTCCAAGTCACCAAATCCTGTCAACTCTCTCTTTGAAGCATTTTTTACACTAAGCCATTCCCATTACCTATAGTGTAGTCTCTGCCCTTTTCATCTCATACCTAGGTTATTGTAATAGATTTCTAACTGATCTCCTGGCCTCTTATGATTTTCTCTTTTCCATTATGTCCTGCATACCATTTCAAGATTAATCTTCTAATATACTATTATATGTCCTCAATACTGTTAGGTCAACTTTCAGCGTAGAGCTAAGCAGTGTAAGAACAAGATAAAAGACCAAACTCATTAGACTGCTGTCTAAATCCTTCTAGTCTTTGGCATACAGTAGGTGATTAATACATGTCTGTTGAATTGTAATGAATCTTACTCAAACTACCTTTCCTACATTATATCCTAGGACTTTCAACAAAGAGAGAGACAGTATTTCAGTTCTCAAATGTGGTCCATGGACTCCTAGAATTACCCAATACCCTTTCAGGGGGTCTGCAAGGTCAAAACTATTTTCATAATATTTCAAGTCATTTTTTCAATCATGTCCAACCCTCTGTGACTTATTATTTTTTTTTTTGGCAGAGATATTGGAATGGTTTGCCATTTCCTTCAGCTCATTTTCTAGATGAGAGACTGAGAAAAATAGAGTTAAGTGAATTGCCCAGTGTCACACAGCTAGTAAGTGTCTGAGGCCAGATTTGAAGTCAGAAGAGTCTTTCTGGTTCCAAAGCCCAGTGCTCTATTCACTGTATCACTTAACTGCCTCCTGTGTTATTTGACTATTAATACATATCCATGTGTTATTTGACTATTAAAATACTCCTCCATTTTCCAATTCCATATTTGTGTGACATCAGATTTTCTTCATATACTTCAACCAAAAAAACCAAAGTATTACAATAAATTGACTGCAGAAGCCAGTAAGAGAATTCAGTTGTCTTCCATTAAGCCAGATGTTGTAAAAATTTGTCAGATAAAGTCATAATTCATTCATTTTTTAAAAATCTAGTTATTTTCATCAAAATAGGCTTTGTTAATATACAATGGGTTTATTTTTTAAATAAACTAACAAATTATTTTAAAATTTTGGGTTTAAATTTTGAATAGTGTGTGATAGTATAGTATAATAGTATGTGAATAGTATAAATAAAATGTGGGTTTTAAAATAACCCACATAAATATAATAGAATTAGGGTTCTCAATAATTTTTAAGCATATAAAACTGTCTGAATACAGACTGAAGTATACTATTTTTCACTTTCTTTTTGTTTGAGTCTTGCACAAAGTGACTAATATGGAAATGTTTTACATGATTGAATACACATATAACTTGTATCAGATTGCTTTCTGTTGCGGGGGGAGGGGAGAGGAAAAAAGGGATTGAATTTGGAACCCAAAACTTAAAAAAAAATGTTAAAAATTGTTTTTACATGTAATTGGAGGAAAGTAAAATATTATTTTAAATAAAAGAATATACATAATTACCTCAAAAATTTTAAAGGATGTAAAGAGTACAGAAAGTTCAATAATGCTGGCATAGTGTATAGAGAGCTGACCTGGAGAACAGGAAAACCTGGATTCACATCCCACTGCTGATCTATACTAGGAGTTTGACCCCAGGCAAGTTATGTAACTTCTCAGTGATCTAAGCAACTATCTAAGACTTGCAGGATCTTTAACTTGCAGAGAAAGTGCTGATCTGCATTGGTTAAGGGAATTTTCTTACTTGTGGTACCTCTGTTCCAGTGAAATCACTAATCTAATCACCGATCTACAAAAACAACAACCTCTTAACATAAATACTCTGACTCTAGCAAGACTTATCTACTCTCTGTTGCCTAAATTATCATGTATAATTCTGGCTCTAAGATTTTTCTCAGTCTATTAGATGCTTCTCAAATAACCTCCTCCATTTATTATTCCTACACATTCTTTTGTTCCCTCTACATCCATTAATACCCACTTTGAGTCCTATATCTTTTTTAAAGTCATCCTTGATCACTCCAATCCGTAGTGATAATTTATTCTCATGTGATCTAATAGTCTTTGATATTTACATAATACATTTGACATCTATTTATACCTTATCATGTTACTTGATTTTTCCCCTGCATCTGTCTTGTCTCTCTATTAAAATGTAAGCTCCTTGAGGATAGCTACAGAATTGAAGAATTTGAAAGCTGGAAGAGACCTATCTACTGTGCCACTTAGCTGCTCCTTTTCATAATACAAATTGTCATCTTGCTTCTGCCTGAAGGCCCTCAAGGAGGGGGAATCCATCAGTCAGTCGGTCAGAGGCCATGTATTTTCAAAACAACTTCTATATAACTATTCCTCCCCTATCTTATGTCTGTGGTGTTTTTTTTTACCCAAGTACAAGAGTTTGTCTTTACCCCAGTTGAATTTTATCTTATTAGATTCAGCCTAATATCTACCCATGCCAGATCTGAGATAGAGGAAGGGAGACTTGACCCTTGTCAGCATGGTAAAGAACTGAACAGTGTAACCGAGAGAAAAGGAAGACAGCAGCACACTCATAGCTTAAAAACAGATTTGAAACTTTTTTTTTTGGAGTGGGGGAAGGCAGGACAATTGGAATTAAGTGACTTGCCCAAGGTCACACAGCTAGAAAGTGTCAAGTGTCTGAGGCTGGATTTGAACTCAGGTCCTCCTGACTCCAGGCGCTCTATTCATTGTGCCACCTAGCTGCCCCAGATTTGAAACTTCTGAAGAACAGAAAGCAATAAACATTAATAAGTTCATTACTCATAAATTTGAGCAGTATATAATTTAAACCTTTATCCAAGTTATTGATAAAAATGTTAAATAGTGAAGGACCAATTATTGAATACCTCCTGTCCCACTGACATTGAACCATTAACACCTATGCTCTGAGTCTTGCTATGGGACCAGCTCTCAATCAGTCTGTAATATTTTTGAATCCATATCCCTCCATCTTTTCCATGGGAATAGCATGAGATACCTTATAAAAAAAACCTTTGCTAAAATATAGGAGGGGTCATTTCCAGTCCTCCTGATCAATACCTTGCCATTGGATCCAGATGGCTCCAGAGGAGAAAGTGAGGCTAGTGATCTTGCACAGCCCTCCCTCAGTTATATCCAATTCACTTGCAAGCCATGGCATCACCTTCCTGATGTCATGGTCCTTTTCAAGAACAAAGGACAAAGATCAGCAACTAAAATACAGGCAAACTATATCCACAACATTCCCCTCATTTCTAAATTAGGAATTCTGTCAAAAAATGAAATGAGGTTAGTCTGGTTGATATATGCTGGATCTTGTTTCTTCTTTTTGGCTACTCTTGAGGGTGTCTAACTTGGGGGATGTCTGTAGTCTACTCCCTCATCCAGCCATTGTAGTCGACAACTCCTTTGATTAGATTTGCAAGTCACTGGGTATTTTTATAACTTCACACAGCCTTTTTTTAGCTGTGTTTCATGTCTGGCTAGGAACCTGCCATCTCTGTATTTTGAGCTATACTTCAGAAATCCCAATCTCATTCTCAGACACAAACTTCTTAGCCAGCTCTTCACTTCCCAAATAAGTTGTTCTACTCTTCATCTCTTTTTCTTGGTAGCTGAGATGAAAACACAACCTGTGTGCTTGTAGTCCTCAATTTCTTGCTCAGGACTTTATAATTGTTTGCAATATTTTTATGCCCTTTCTGGAACTCCATTTTAGCATGATGATTTAGGTGACTCTGCTACCTCATTTTTTTCTTCTTTCCAGAGCTCCTCTACTGCAGGGACTGTTTTTGGTCTCTCTTTGTATGTGCAGTGCTTAGCACAATGCCTGGCATGTGGTAGGTAGGCACTTATTATGTGTTTATTACCTCAAATCTGTTTTCCAGCCCTGACTATGCTGCTGTCCTCTCCCTGCTCTCTGCATTGTTCCATTCTTCATCATTCTGACAAGGGGCAAGTCTCCCTTTCTCTATCTCCCTTTTCCTCATATTAAAGCCTCACTGTTTAATTTAAGAATATTTCATTCTCCCTTACACTTGGAGATGCATTCTTTAATTTCTTTCACATCTTTCATGAGAGAGATCAGCCTGCACTTGGAGCACAGATACTAGTAACTTGGCAGAAATAGAAACATTATGTGTTTGATGTAAGTTGCTATACAAATATCCCATATTCTCAGTAAGGGTTGAGATTTTTTAATGTTATTTCTTTGAACTACTTGTGGGTATCAACACATCTGCTCTAAGCTGAACACCTGGTTAAAGACTTTTATAGCTCTTAATTAAGTGACCTCCTTGCTCAAATTTCTGTCCTTTGTCTTAACAGTTCAGCATCCACAAACATACCCTCTTCCCCTTCAGTTGACACCTAGGTAGGGATAATGGGCTGGACCTGAGGTGAAGAAGACTGAGTTCAAATCAGCCCTCAGACATGTTCTAGCTGTGTGACCCTGGATGGGTCACTTAACCTCTGTTTGCCTCATCAACTATAAGATTTTGATACTAATAGCAGTTATAACCCCTGCCAAGGTTATTGTGAGGATTAAATTGAGATGATAATTTGTAAAACTTGCTTAGTACAATGCCTGGCACATAATAAGTGCTATATAAACTCTTAATTAACCTTTTATCTGTTTTTATCAATTTATCCCACCCATTAATACTAGTTTAGATTCTATTCCTTAATCCTCCTTCTCCCTTTTATTTCCTTGTTGAAGGTCCTTTGATTTTGCTTTTCCCTTCAACTGGGAGGCAAAATTTAGATCAGTATCTGGGCTCAGAGATTTTTTGCCTTCAAATTTTTCTAGGCTTCTCTCAAATTTTGCTGTATTTTTCCTTAAATCCAACCTCTAACGTATTTCACTAATCCAGACCTGTAAAAGTCACCTGATTTGCTTCCTCTTACTCAGTTGTAGACCTCTCTTCTCCTACTACTTTCTATGGAAACTGGAAGTAGAAAATACCACTAAGTACACCATTTTATAGAGCATGTTACTATTTTGTACGGTACAAGTTAAATTATTTTATTTATTCTTCATAAGCACAACATAGTGATATTAACAAAGCAGGTGCTTGATAAATATTGAGTGAATGAATAAAGCAATTAATGGAATCAAATGCTACTGGGACAGAGACTTGAGATCACTGAGAAACTCTTGAATCTATCAGGGGGATACCAGTTGGCTCTGCAGCACAGCTTGAGCACTCAGCCAAACATTACAAATGTCTGAAAGAAATTCCAAATTGTACTTGAGGCCAAAGAATACAACTACTACCTTGGATTTATCATGGTTTTTTTTTTTTCTTATTGAGAACTCAAAAGTTTTTAGAGTTTTTTTTAACATCTCTAAAATTCTTTGGTATGAAGTTAAAGGTCACATGGCCAGTATATTTAGGAAGTGGAACTCGAATTCAGGTCATCCTTGCTTTGAGGTCAGTTCTCTATACTGTTTAATTTTTTCAGGGACCTCAAAACAGTTTATGTTTTTCCAGATCAACTCTATTCCCTATTCACTTAATTAGTGCTGTCATTTTCTGTTGTATCTCTGAATCTACCTTCCTGCCCTTTGCAAGACTCAGCACAAGGTCTTTCTTGGCTGCTCAAAAAACATTTATTAAGTACCTACCATAAAAGCCCTAAAGTTTGTGCCCTATGAGGACTAGTTTAAGGAAATGGGCTACTTTGCCTGGAGAAGAGATTTGGCAGGGGTTGGCAGAGTAGGACACAACTGAAGAGCTGTCACATGCAAACAAAATTAGGCTCATTCAGTTTGGTTCTGGAGGGCAATACTAGAAGTAATAAGTGGAATTTTCAAAACAGAAAATACAAACTTGATATTAGGAGAAACTTCCTCCTTAGAAAAGCCATCTAAAATAGCTACCCTCCACTTTACTGGAGGGCTTAAAAAAGTCCTACAACCAATTGCTGGGTATGCTGTAGAGGGCATTGTGCTCAGGTTTGGATTGGATTGATTAGCCTCTAAAATCCCTTCACAACATGAAATTCTGTGAGTCTGTCTTTTTTTTTTTTGAGTCTGTCTTCTTTAGCAAAAATTAAGGGAGGCAGTGTGGAGTGTGGTGAGGTTTTTGCTCTGAAAAACCTGAATTCAGCTCTTGCCTCTGACATACTGGCTTTGTGACTGGGCAAATCAACTGTTTGAGTTGTGAACTGCTCTAACCCTTCTGGAGAACAACTTAGAACTCTGCCCACTGGGCTATAAAACTGTGTATATACCCTTTGGCCCAGCAAAACTACTACTATGTCTGTATCTCAAAGAGAACTAAGAAAAGGGAGAAGGACCTGTTTGTATAAAAATACTCATAGCAGATTTTTGAAGTGGCAAAGAATTAGAAATCAGGGGGATCCCCATTGTTTGGGGAATGACTGAACAAGTGATATATGATTGATTGTGATGGAATGCTATTGTACTGTAAGAAATTATGAAGGGGCTGGTTTCAGAAAAACCTGGAAAGTCTTATACGAACTGATGCAAAGTGAAGTCAACAAAACCAGGAGAACATTTTATACAGTAAAAATAATATCATAAGAATGATCAAATATGAAAGACTTAGCTACTCTGATCAAGACAATGATCCATGACAATTTCAAAATATTCATTAAAAGATGTTATCCATATCTAGAGAACTGGTGAACTGAGTTCAGATGGAAGCATACTTTTTTGTTATTTTATTTTTCTTCCTTTTTTCTTTGTAACATGACTAATATGGAAATATGTTTTGCATATATAACTGATATATTACTTTCCTTTTCAATGAGTGGAGGAGGAACTAGGATCAGACAACTGGGAACTTAAAAATAAAGTATAATTATTAAATTAGAATAATTTAAAAACTGATCTGCAGAAAAGAAGCCAATAAGCATTGGTAGAGGGAGTTCTTCACTTTATGTCAATGAAATCACAGGCTGAGTTCCTACCCCTTATGTAAATTAAAGGAGAAAACATAACGTGAAATACCATGAGAAAGAGTCCTATAAATACAATTTTACGGGAACTTTTAGCTATAGCCATAGTTGATATTTACTGAATGCCTGCTGGCTTCATGACATTAAGGTAGGTGATATTCTGTCTTGATGGAAAGCTGAGGCAACGTTAGATCTGACTGTCTCACACTTGGACAATTACTAAATACCATTATAATGTTCACAAACAAAATTGGAAGTTTAATTCCAACTGAAAGCATCAAAAAAGTAGACATCTTTCCTCTCATCCTAGTATAATTTCTGAGATTTTGGATATCAAGTATTTTGCATTATAAACATTATTTCATTATATTTCTCTCCAAAACAAATTCCAAAGTTTCTTACGGACTTTCCTGTTTCTGTTAAGGACATCTCCATAACCGTAATATAATACAATGAAAATGAGAAGCAAAATTAGAGAAATGATATTAGAACACATTTAATTCAATTCAACAAACATTTACTATGTTCCTCACATACAAGACTCTATTAGTATAGTGGACACAAAGACAAAAAAAAAACCACAACACAGTCTCTTTCCTTCAAGGAGCTTACAATCTAATGGGACAGGGACAGGGAATCAGACATATGCATAAAATAACTATAATAAAAGATAGGGTTATAACAAAGGAAAAGGAAAGATCTAGACATTTTTTTTAAAAAAATGGGAGGAGAACACTTTCATATGGGAAATGGAGATAGGCTCCATGGAAGAGGTGGCACTTGATTAAGGTCGTGAGGAATAGGGATTTATAAAGGTACACATACCAAGGGAGTATATGACAGGTAGAGTGAAACCTTCAGCTCATTTATGGAAGCAGGAAAAGACTGGGGGATGGTGAATAGTCCAATTTGACTGAATATAGAAGGCATGAAGAAGAATAAAGTCTGGAAATATTGGAGCTCATTTATAGCAGAAATTGGATGATATGTAAATGAGTTTGTAATTGATCTTCTAGTCCAATGATCACCAAAGTAGGAGTCACAGCACCATGGGGAGCTATGGTATGACTATAAGAAATGTGGATCAACCAAAAGGAGGATGGGAAGATGGGCTTCATCCCACCCTGCCTAAGAAAGTCAACAGTTGTGCTTATTTCCCCTTTTACCCATAATGTGCCCAACATTCTCCATCCTGACCTCCAGTGCTATGCAAACTCCCAATCTTTTTCCTCATAGAATCAATATTGGTTCTTCAGGATGGCTATAACCTATCTGTGAACAGCAGCTTGAAGCAGAAATTGAGCAGGCAAAATCAATGCCTTCATACCCACACCCTGTCCTAAATCACTTAGTGGCTGAAGAAGGTACTCTTTTAGAAGGACAGACTTTGAATCCTGTGTTTAAGAGAAGTGGGTGATGAATCCTTCCTACTTTTCATTTTGTTTGGGAAAATGAGTCACATAGGCCAACCATGTATTATGCATTATAAATATTAATTCATTATCTACTCCCCTCCCTCCTCCCCCCACCAAGAAGTTTTGAAGTTTCTTGAGGACTTTCCTGCTTCTGCTAAGGAAATCATTTTGTCAGTCTCTTGACATTGAAGCTTAGTCTCATCCTCAATCCTTGCATCACATAAGCAAAAAATACCCAAATCTTGTTTCTGTCTCCACATCTCTCATACCTGTTATTTCTTTATTTAAACAGGCTTCATTATTTCTCGCCTAGGTTACTGAAATAGTTCCCTAAATTGTCCTCCCTGTCTTAAGTCTCTCCTTACTCCAATCCATGCTCCACATAGCTGCCAAAGAGATTTTCATAAAGTACTGGTCTATGTCACTCCTCAAACTCTTAAGAGTTCCTTAGGGTGAAACATTATTTCATCTTTATTAAAATGCATATCTTTGTGTAAGTCTTATAATGCATATAATTATTAGAACAGTGGTACATATAAGTAATTTATAAATGAAGGGACTCATTGGGTCTACATTCATTTTGGTGTGTGCTCAATTTTTTTTTTTAATGATATGTAAGATCAAAAAAGTTTGTCAACCACTGCTAGAGGAAATGGGGAACCACTGAAGTTTTCTTTCTTTTTTTTTTAACTGGGGTGTGACATTAAATCTGTGAATTCTTTTGGCAGCTATGTATTCTTTCCCAAGAGTACATTGCTTCTTCCTTATCTGCTAAAAGTTACAACTTAGTCTATATTTGGTGATAAGAAGAGTAAAGCATTTTTTAAATGCTTACCATTAGTCAGGCATCCTGCTAGCACTGAGAATACAAATAAATGCAAGCCCAGTTCCTACCCTTACAGAGCTTAACTCAGATAGTGGCTATCTGAAAATTAATGTGGATCCACAAGTAGCTAGAAAACAAGCCCCTCCCTTCCCTTCCCTGCCCACTGGATAATTGTAGGGTCACCTTCTTTTCCTAGATACTTTCTTTTATTGTGACACTCTTGTTTCCTGGTTCTGACTTCTCCTTGATATCTTTTACCATGGGTGGGCTCTCAGGGCTTTGTCCTAGATCCTCTTTTCTTCTGCTTCTACACTACTCCATTCTATGATCTCATCAGCTCCCATGGATTCAAATATCATCTCTGTTGATGATTCTCAAATCTATCCAGCCCCAACTCTTCCTCTTTACCTCCAGTTTCACATCTCCTATTCCCTATTGGACATCTTGAACTAGATGTTTTGTAGACATCTTAAGCTCAACATGTGCAAAATTGAACTTCTTATCTTCCCAACCAAACCTTCTTTCTTTTTAACATCCCTATTACTATTGAGGGCATCACCATCTTTCCAATCACACAAGCTTAGTGCTATCCTGTACTCTTCATTCTCTTTCAAACCCTATATCCAGTCATTTGTCAAATCCTATTGATTTTAACTTTATAACATCTATTGTATACATTTATTTCTCTTCTCTGACACTTCCACTGCCCGGGTGCAGGCCTCCATCACCTCATACCCAGACCACTGCAATAGGTGCTGGGTACCACACTATAGTCCATCTTCCACTTAACCATCCAAGTAATTTTTCCAAAGCACTGGTGTGACCATGTTACTTTCGCTACTCAACAATCTTCAGTGGCTCCCTATCATATCCAGGATCAAATATAAAATCCTCTGGTGCTCAAAGCCTTTTATAACCTAGCCCCCTCCTTCCTTTCTGGTCCTCTTTTACTTTACCATCCCTACATCCCTACACACATGTACACATATTTCTCCATCCAGTGACATTGACCTCTTAATTCTTGAACAAGAAACTTCATCTGGAGTATCTAGGCATTTTTCCTTGGCTGCCTCACATGCCTAGAATATTCTCCCTTATTTCTGCTCCCCAGCTTCCCTGTTTTTTTCAAGTTCCAGATAAAATCCTAGCTTCTGTAGAAGCTTTCCCAGATTTCTAATGCTAATGCTTTCTCTCTCCTTTAATTATCTCTAATTTATCTGTTCCTTAGCTTCTTTGTACAGAGTTATTGCATGTTATCTCCCAATTAGACCATGAGCTCCTTGAGAGAAGGGACTGTTTTTGGATCCTTACTACTTAGCACAATGTCTGGCACAAAATAGGAGCCTAAATTGACTGGTGAACTGATTGGAGAAGAGACTTGAGGCAGGGAAAGTAGTTCAGAAGCTTTTTCAATAGATAGGCAAGAGGTAATAAGGGCCTGGACCAGGGTTATGGCCGTGTCTGTGAGGAGGTAGGGGTAGACATGGGATTGTATTAGTGGAATTGGCAGACCTTGGCAACTGATTCATTGTAGGATGGGGGATGAAGGAGAGTGAAGAGTGAAAGGTGGCTTTGAGATTTAGAACCTGGGAGACTGGGAGGATGCTGTGTTATAAATAAAAATAGGGAAGTGTAACGCCATGCACCAGCAGATTCCCAAAAGAATGCTACTGTGAACAGCTTTTAGAGTTCAGATTACAAAATATAGTGAACACTCTGTTTATTCCATTACAAATCAAGACAAACATTCAAAACATTATAATATTCACAAC
>CM053581.1:482871515-482896410 GCA_028627135.1 Pseudochirops cupreus
TTATCATATACAGAGTCAAAAGAAGGCAAATTATGTGCAAAGTACTGATAATTATAATAGAAAAAAATGTAAAAATACATTCTATTTCTTATAAAAATATAATAGAAATCTATCAGACTGGACAGAATTGAATGTTCATACTTTAAATGTAGTTTTTTTCGGTTTGAGCCAATGATCAAGAAGACCATTAGATAGGAGAGTTTATTTCTTGCTTTAATTTCTAGGTAAAACTTGCTCGAAGAGGAAATGTTAAAGGAAGGAAGAAGATCATTTTTGCTGCCAAGTCATAGGACCTTACAACTGGAAGGATCTTTAAAAGCCATCTAGTCCAATATCATATTTGACACAGGAATCCTTTCTATAAGATCTGTGCAAGTTGGTCACCTGTCCGCTGTCTGAATATGTCTCATTACAAAGATAAATACTTACTAAGGGAGCCAGTTTAATTATGAAACTTGCTTTGGATGATTCTAATAGTCCCTTAAAAGTCCTTCCTTACAGTAAATTTAAATCTGACTTACTCTAAATTCTATTGGCAATTCCTAATTTTATCTTAAGGGCTAACAAGCAGGCAAAAGGTTTAATCCATCATTCATATGATACTCCTTTAAATTTTTAAAAATAGCTCATTCTTTCCTCTAGTCTTCACATTTATAGGCTAAACATAGCAAGCCCTTAACCATACCTCTCATTAGATGATTTCTAGATTCCTTATAACTTCTAGAAGAGATGTAGACAACAAATAATAGTAGTTCACATTTATACAGCAATGTATAATTTATAAATTTCTTTGTATTATCGCGCTCATCTTACATATGAAGAAGCTAATATTCAAAATAAGGAAATGACTGGCCAGGGGTCATATAACTACTAAATATCAGACAGGGTCTTGAATGCAGGGCTTCTGATTCCAAGAACAGGGTTAAATTAGAATCGCGTCCTATATTTTGATTATTAATTTAATCTCTACTTTGAATTTTTAAAAATCTGTGTAACTACACATAAAATTACATATTCATACTAAATGCTTATTGATCAGGTAATTATAATTATATAGCAAATAAAAAAGTTGATGAATCTGATGAAAAAAAGATCTATCTTTCTCAAATGTCTAGTTTAATAGCATAATAAAAACTCATATTAAGTATGTATGCATATGTATATATGTATAATACATTATATGTGCATATATACATACACATACTATACTACACACACACACACACACACACACACACACAGCTTTGAGGTTTACAAAGCAGTTCTTCTACCATCCCTACCCCTAGAATTAAATTAACCCCTGAAAAGCAGGAGCTGTTTTTGTTTCTCTGGGACCTAGCACACACAGTTCTTTATACTTTTGGGGGTGGGGGTGGAGTGAGGTGTTATGAACCGCTAGTTTAGACATTCCCTTCACTAATGCAAAATAGCAACTTGTATATAATTTATATGCTTAGAAAATTAACTGGGACAGTGAAAGTTTAAGTAATTTACCTGTGTTCACAAAGTTAGTATATATACTGTCAGATATGAGATTTAAACTGTGGTCTCCCTAACTCCAAGGTCAGCCACCTAACCACAATGCCACACTGCTTCTTACCTTGAACATAAATGGCACTGAATAAATCTTTACTTGAATAACCCAATCAGATATAGAATATAAGTATTAGTCCAGTTTACTGATGAGAAAACTGACATTTAGAGGGTTCACAAGATCCCAACATTAGCATAGACGTCTAAAGCAAGAAGGGGCCTCAGAGAACCTGCTTCAATTCTTTGCTTTACAGATAGTGAAGTGACTTGACTAGGCTCACTCAGCTAGTAAATAGCAGCTCCAGGATTCAAATCTAGGACCTCTCTATACTCTTAAATTATTGAAGACCTCAGAAAACTATTGTTTATGTGGGTTAAATCTATCAATATTTAAAGTATTAGAAAATCAAAACATCTTAGCATTATTAGAAAAAGAGTTTTGAATTTGTGGAACCCATGAAAGGGTCTCAGGAATCCTCTAGCATTCTCCAGACCATACTTTGAGAACCACCATACTCTACCATGCTGCCTCTTTATAATAGCACTTTACCAAGTTCTTTTTTTTTGGTTAATTTTTTTACATATAGTATGTCATTTGATTACAATACAGGTTAAATGAGATATCATATGAGAATATACAATGGTGGAGTTTTTTTTTAATTAACACAATTTACATTATACTTGCTGCCCCTCCCCTTCATCTCCAACTCACTATTTTTTCAATTGAAAAGGCTAGAATTCTGGGCACTATAAACAGACACCACCAACTTGGAAACAGCAATCAGGAAAGCACTTTAAAAAATATACCAGACTTGTGAGTTCATTGGTATTGGCAGCTTCCAAAGAGGAAAAATAGTAGATTAAGACATGCTCCTCAATTTACAATTTTAGGCAGCTGTGGGAGGCTGTATCATTTGCTCAGGGTCAGAGAGCCAGAATGTGTCAGAAGTAGAGAGATAGATCCCATGTCCTCCTGACTCCAAGGCTAAGTCTCCCTCTCCCGTGCCACACTTAATAAATACTTATAAAGTTATAATAATTAATGCAAATGTCAGTGATATAAAGCAATACAATCATAATCTAGTAAAAATAAGTCTTGTGACAACCTTAAAAACAAGAAATGGGATTTCTGAAATAAAACAATAATAGCAAATTTGATTAAAACTATTTTAAAAATAAAACAGGGAAGGGAGGTAGTACAGTGGATAGAAAGCCAGGAAGACCTGGTCTCAGATACCTACTAGTTGTGTGTCCCTGGGTAAGTCACTTAACCCTGTTTGCCCCAATTTCCTCATCTATAAAATGATCTGGGGAAGAAAATGGCAAACCACTCCAGTATCTTTGCCAAGAAAACCCCAAAAGTGTTCATGAAGAGTCAGACACAATTTAAAAAAATAACTAAACAACAAAAAATAAAGTGCTGACAAATTTGACTAAAATCGAATATGATAAAAGTCTAAGTAGATCTATTCATTTTTGCCATTTTCATGATCAGTACTGATGGCCCCCCCATCAAATCAGCCAGTGCCAATGTCAGGAGATGATAGAAATGAATGGTTATTCAAGTTGTCCAGTCTCTTTTCACACTGAGCTGCTACATTTTAAGAGCTAATACTGCAAAGATTCCCCATTAAGGAAAAAGCCTATTCACCAGGTTCTAATTACACCTTTACTGTCTATCTCAACTATCTCTTGACTTACCTTAACTACTCAGTATAAATTGGAAGTAAATAATGAGGTATTGAATTTCTACAAGTTTTGTTTGACTTTCACGTGTCTTGTCTTTTTCATAGCAGAAGCCAAGACTCAACATTTTGGTAGTACTTTGGGCTATAAATTTGTTGTTGTTCAGTTGTGTCTGACTCTGTGACCCCATTTGGGGTTTTTTTTTTTTTTTAGCAAAGACACCAGAGCTGTTTGCCATTTTCTTCTCCAGCTCATTTTACAGATGAGGAAACTGAGGTAAAGGGTGAAGTGACTTGCCTGGGGTCACACAGTTAGAAATTATGAGAGGCCAGATCTTCCTGGCACTCTATACATAGCTGCCCAGACTATAAATAATAGATTCTTATTTTAAATGTACATATATATCCTTCAGCATGGAAAGGACTCAACTATTGAATATTCTAATGATCTTCCCTTCTACAGACAGTAACCAATAAATAGCCTTTTATATAGAATGCAAAATCCATAAGCTCCTCGATACCAAGGTCATAGACTTAGAAAATCTGACTGAAGAGACCTAATTGCTAGTTTACCACACATTGTAAATCAAGTCAATTAACATTTATTAAGAAGTTACTGTATGCCAGGCCCAGTGTTGGGACCTAAAAAAGGCAACAAAAAATAGTCCTTGTCCTCAAACACCCTATAGCCTAAGAGAAGGAGGAAGATAATGTGCAATTAATTATGTACAAACAAGATATATGCAGGATAAATTGGTGATAATTGTACAAAGGAAGGCCCTAGCTTTAAGAGGAACTGAGAAAAACTACTTTCAGATGATAGGATTTTAGCTTTACATCCCTTAATGATAAATGACAAGGGGCAGAGTACAGAGGGAAAAAATTAGAGAACAAACTTTAAAGCATTTCCCTATAAACCAAGCTTCACAGTACACATATATTTGATTCGATACAACAGGCATTTATTAATCACCTACTAAGGACCAGGTGGGAAATGTGCTAGGCAATGGGGATATGAAAACAAAAATTCCACTAAATATAAAATAAAGTTCAAGAAAGAATGAACAATATTTCAATAAAATGAACGCTCACAAAGATCAATGACACTACCCAGGAGCAAACAGGAAATCAGCAGAAGAGCTAAGACTAAAAGCCAGGTTGGCTGACTCTAAGAACTATTAATTTTCTAGTATACCATGCATAGCCATAACTACAAAGTAATGTCCCTCATTTAGGGGTGACTATAAAACAATTTATAATCCAAATGAACATTGTTCCCTGAAAAATTGAGAAGCTATACACTTATTCTGGTGACTCTACCACTGCCTAAAACATTTAAGAATGCTTTTTTTTTTTTTAGAATAGCTTTCATAGTCAGTGGCATATTCCTTTCAATGGTGGAAAATCTGTATCCTTTGAGGGTAGATTTGATTTCTGAAAACAGCCCAAAATCATTTAGAGCCAAGTCTGAATAAGGTGAATAATGAAACCAGGCAATACAGCTGTTGTTAAAAAATGTGGTATGACTATATAGTAATGACATGGAATTTCCTCTGTGTCTGGTAAACTGTCTCTGAAGACAATTCCAAAACATCATGATTAATGGCAGTATTACTGCCTAATGCATATCCTGCTAATGTGGCTACTTTAAAGGACAGCACTTATTCTGAAGCATAAGCTCTAACACACATTTTAAAAAATCATTTCTTAATATTTACATCTCACATTGTACGTGTGAAAATTACTTGCATGAAAACTGTTCTTAACTTTAAATGAAAGGTTGGAACACTTCTGCTAATATAAAAAAACCTGGAAGAGTTTGGAATAACTGCATCCGAAAAAAATACAATACAACCTATGAGGATCTGAGTAAATTACATCCTAGAATACAAGGGTAAGGATTTAGAGCTGAAAGGGAAGGCCAAGAGCATCTAGTCCAAACCCCTCATTTGGATGTGGAAGTTGATAGCCTTTATCGCTGAATGTTTCCTGTCAATGTATTCCTAGTCTGATAAATTCAAAAAATCCTCAATTTCTAAAGTCTGAATATTCTCATTTATTGAGGGTTTCCCCCTTGTGAAATAGATTCTAAGTATTTCTTTCTCAACTTGTATTCCACTATGACCATCTAGTACTGTCTTCAACACAGTGATCATTTTTCACCCCTCATCCTCCAAACCCCTCTCCAAAAAAAAGATCTGTTAACTAAATGAATAACTATATAAAGTTAATAGCTTTAATCATTAACCAGCAGGGGGAACTGGAGAACAACTCTGACAGCTGTTGTGGTTTTTTTTTGTTTGCTTTTTTTTAAAGATCAGAAGTTTCTAAACTTTTTGTGCCTCTGTATGACTCCTTTGCTATGTGCTATTCTTAAATAACCTAACCCTAGGTACAATATTAGTAGAGGCCAAACACAAGTTTATCATGTATGTGTTTTTAAGGAAAGTTTTTAAAATGCCACAAATACTCTGTGGCAGGACGGAGAACACAATCAGAAATACATTTAATAAAACATTTACTTCTAGATCAGGATCAACATTTTTTGTTGATATGTCTTAGATCCAAACACAAGTTGTTTATATGTTTACAATTCTCCTGCCAAAGAAGAAATTTGGGGGTCTGGAGGTAGAAAACTTTTTTCACATGATCCAGGCCCTATGCTAAGCACTTTTACAAATGTTGTCATTTGATTTGTGGTTGCTTGGTAGATTTTTTTTTTAAATAATGTATTTAGAATCAGTAGGAAAATGTCTATATGAACATTCTCCAGTCAAAAGTATTGATTTTCAAACATTCTTTTCATTACCAAAAAGTTAAAATCGCAGAATACTTGCACTTGAAATATAGTTTCTTTCCTTACCTCTTGAAAAAGGTCACTGAGGTCTTCACGATTTGCCTGCTTTGAACATCCTGGAAACTCCTTAACACAGCAGGAATCTGGAGGCCAGTCCATCTCTGTCATTTCTAACCAATCTGTGAAATATACCACTCCACAGCACTTAAACTGCAAAAAGAAGACCAGCCAGGATCAGGGAATACAGGAACATTTTCTTTGCTCAAAGGAGATAAGACAGTCACACTTCTTAAATGTCCATCTCAACAGCCAACTCTATTTCCACTATCCATGATTTATGACATATATTCTGTATTCATAATGGTAGTATGGCCAATTGTAATACCAGTATAGTTTTTAAAAAAAAGGATGTGCATAATATACAGAAGTTGCCAATCAGGTAATCCCTTTTAATTCCTGAACTCTGAGAGATTTTTTTTCACAAAAAATCTTACAGTAATGTCAATTTAACAAAACAATAGAAACAAGATGGAATTTGATCACTATAATTTAATCTCTAATCACATTTATTTCCAAGTCACTAATTTAACTTCTGGCTAAATTAAAAGGTTTCTTAGGACTATATTAACAGATTCTGTGATTTTGATGGCTGGATCCAAATCCACATCCACATTTTCCATATCCTTTGAAATTTGGATGTTTTTTCTATCAGCTACACATATCTTTAATAATGTCCTTGAGCCTCCCTTTGAATTTGCTACTTCTAACATGCTATATGCTGAGGAGAAAAAGATAACAAGCTGTGTTTTGTTTTTGTTTTTTAGACAACCTTATGTTAAACAAAATCAAGACAGCTCTGACTAAAGACATACAAAGAAAAGAGAATAATACTTGAAATAAGGAGATTGTCAGAAAACTGCTATGTGAAGTAGGGAGAGTTACTTGCTATCTCCAGTGAATGGGGGGGGGGGGGTCAGAGAAAATGATGTTTACAATCTCTTTTGATTCTATTCTGTGATTTTTGTGTAGGAAATTTGTAATAAATTTTTCAGGGCATTTTTAAGATTTTTTTCCCCCTGGCTTTCTATATGATGGATTGGGGGTTGCAATGAAAGGCCCAGAAGACTGAACTCTGTAAAAGTAGGATAGCATTTTAAACATCATGTACTTTGGCAATTTGAATGAATTGATGCCAAAATAAGTAACTCTATTTATAATACTGGATTATAACATTTTGCATCTTTGATCATCAGGGGGGAAAAAAAGCTTCATTGTGGGCTTATTTTTGTCTAAGTGGGTTGTTCTTTTTGGCTTTATTGGGAGAAGGGGGTAGACCTACGATTTCAGAGTATTATGAGATTCCACCATGTCAGGAGACAGTTTTCTTCATCGATTCTAGTGCTCTCACTAGTTTTCTTTATGTTCTTTTTTAGTACAAACACAAATTAAACAAATAAAATTAGGAAGTCTTCAAATAAATAGGAAATTTGTGCTAGTGTGAGCCTGAGCATTTCAACAAATTTAGCATAAGGAGTCAGATTTAGCCCTGAGCTAGGAGTAAGGAGTCCCTACTTGTAAAAAGAAGCATCTGGGTGTCTTTTGATGCCTATCTTGGAATCAAAGTCTGAAACCATAGTCTGAATCCCAGTTCTAACACTTACTAGCTATGGAAATATAAATAACTCAATTAATCTCTCTGTGTCTCAATTTCTCAATATGTAGAATGAGATAATAATATCTTTATTACCTACATCACAGGGTTGCTAAGACAAACTTCATAAATTTTAAGTGCTTTATAAAATATAAGTTGTTTCTTATATACTACCTCGCAGATTTTGTCCTGTACCTGAACCACTGCTTCTATAAAGGAAAGAATTACCCAAAAAAATGATGTTTATTATAAATATTGTGATTACAAAAAAGAAGAGTCATAACTAAAGTAGGGCAATGGGGGCTTTACTCTAAAATTTAGAGTATGCTGACTGCAACTACAATCCTTCCTCAATGCAGAAACAACTGAGTTTAGCACTTAGCAAGAATAATTAGTTAAAATAGGAAGCTATCAGAAATGACTTTCCTCCTTAGTCTGAGTCTGTCTTGTTCCCTTCATCTCCCACTCAGTTTGTCTTTAAAAGGGGGGCCATGTTCCATGTCATTTGCCCCAGATGCCAAAGTTGGTAGTTATGGCCCTGGGAGATGAGAAACAGAGTGACGTAATGGATCATGGGATTTAGAGCTTACAGGTATTTTACAGATCATCTAGTCCAACTTCTTCACTTTACCGATGAGGTAACATATGCTGGTCATTAAAGAAAATGCATTGGGGCTGGTTTGAAAGTTTGAGTTCTAAATTCCAGAGTTAGAATATCTAGCTAGTATAGACATCATTTTTGCCACAATTGAGTAAGGTTATGCGGTAAGAATTAAATATAAGAATGAACCTTATGTTCCTGCTTTAAGTCGGTCAAAAGTGATTTGAATATTATTGAAAGAACAGATAAAGTCAATTATTGTTTATCAAGAAAAATTAAAACAATTTGTTATTGCTAATGATATTAAATACTTTTAAATAATTTACTTGAACAGAACTTGGATTTTTTCAAGAATACCCTCTGCCCCCATCCCTAAGAAGAATCCTGGCTGCAGTTCAGCAAAAGAACTATGAGTAATTCTGAAAATACTAAAAATAAATCCTATGTAAGACAAAAAGGAGAAATGAGAAGGATAGAAAGTAGTTAGCATTTTCAGGAAATGGGATATTTCTCAATGAAATAAAAACTTCCCTGACAACTGCTTCAGCCATAATTGAACCACAGGTTTAACTTTCCCACAAAAAGAACACACAGCAAAAACTTCATCCACCTTAAACACACACACACTCTCACCTGGAAAAGATCAAGTACGTGCCACTTTCTCCTCACTCATTTATTTCAATGGAGTTCTTACCTCTCTCTGAAAGAAGTTCCAAGCATGAGTCAGCCACCGGTATCTAGGCAAGCCATAGTTTGTCATTCTAGCTTTCAGAGTGACCATATCTGACCACTGCACTGGGACCTAAAGGACAAAAACAAAATAACAAAAGCAAATTACGTTCTACTCTAAACACCCCATCCAAGATACGCATTTATTGGGAAAAGTCTACAATTGACATTTGTTTAGTGACTGAATTATACACAAATTCACTTAAGTGTCTATACTGTCAACCAATTGTTGCACAGGGATATACTAAGTGTGGAAAACTAGCTGCAAAAAGGAATGAAAAACACATTAGAAACAGCTCTACTTCCATGCTTACATTTTAATGGAAAAGACAAAAGTAACTACCTATAATCACAAAAGATAAAAATAAGAGGGTTTTAGTTAACACACTATATACACATCTACAGAGAAGGACACAGGCATTTTAGTCAGTCTTGAGATGGTTACTGTAGTGTTTTCAAGGGAATGAAGTTAGGTGGGACTAGACTGAAAAGGAAACATGGAGAAGAAACCTTTGCTGAATTTAGAAGGGAGAAATATCATATATTTGAGAGGAGAGTATTGTATAGATCACCAATTTCAATGACCCATAGTCATTTCATAAGGAAAGTGTTTGCAAGCAATAAGATGGAACTGATTAGTCTACTTATCACATCATATTTATTATGTCATTTCCCTGATTAAAACAAAATAAAACTTGACTTCAATTGTTCCCTAGTTACTTACAGGATAAAAGTCAAATTCCTTAGTGTAGCATGCAGAAAGCCCTCTACAACTTGGCTGTACTTCTTTCTAGGTTCGTTTTCAACTACGCCTCTTTACAAACTTATGTTCCAAGTAAACTGGTCTAGTCACTGTCCCTTAACACATTGTGCCCATTCTTGCCTCTATGCTTTCATCAATTCCATTCTTTTAACCAGCATTTTAAAAATGTGTTGTTAATGCTCTTTTTTTGCTTTACCTATCATTACCCATGAATTATCAGCACCACCACTCTTTCCTTAGTAGAAATCCTCTCGTAACAAGTATGTCTAGTCTGAGAAAATAAATTGAAATATTAGCCATGTTTGATGACAAAACATACCACCTCAACTACATTTCAATTCTTATTTCTATTTTGCTAAATAAATCTTTTGTTTTAGCAAGATGTCTCATTATTTGTTAAACTCATTGTGCTGATTCCCACTTTTAAAGGTAATATAACTATAACAATAAAGACAAAATTTGGTCTAATATCCCCAGAACAGATGAGCAAATTGATAACCACAGAATTTTTAGGAAAGGAAGGAAACTTAGGAATTATCTAGTCCAATTTTGATTTTATAACTGAAACGACCAATACCTACAAAGGTTGAGTGACTTGCCAACCTCATACTGATCATTGATGGCAATGCCTCAGTGAGAGTAGACGTCAGGTCTGACTCCTATATTCTTACCACTAACTCATATTAATTCACAATTCCTGAACTGTTCTTTTGTTATCAAGACTATTTTAATTATTTAAAGAAATTCTTTATTTAGCAAATTAGATAATTTATATAAAGTGATTTGCAAACTTTAAAATATTATATTAATTAGTAAGTACTTAAGCCCCAGGAAATATGGAAGAAGTAAATATTCCAGTGAATATTAGGTTTATGCTATGTTTGTCTTCCTGTTAAAGACCCTGATCAATTATATATGTATAAAATGCAAGCTCCTTTCTAAAGGTAAAAGGTCTTAAATACATGTTCTCTGTCTTTTGGCCCATGAGAGAGCTCTATCTAGGACAGGGAAAAATAAAACAACCCTAACAATCTAAGGAAGTCAGGAAGAAAACAAACTAATATCAAGAGGTTGATGAGCAAAAGAGCAGAACACAGAGAAGAAAATCTGAACTGGAATGAATAAAAGACATGAGAAAAGTAGAATTTATATGGAAGGATATTTTGTTTTACAAAACAACAAGGAATGTCCATAGATTCTACCTAAGTGTTAAGAAGGAAATTTCTTACTGGCATTTGAACAAATGTGGCTAATGAATCCAGCTGAGGAGTACAGAGGCAGGACCATGAATTAAGTATTATGACATAGTAGCTGTTTTCAGCATAATTGCTCCAACTGAACAACCTCAAAAAAAGGAAATAACAAGCCAAATTTGTAGTATATAAGGCTGAATCAACAAGATAAGAAGGTAGAAACAACACTCAAGATCAAAGCCCTGTGGAATAAAATCAGAGCTAAAATACTTATAAGGTTCTGCTCATCTTCCCCACTGGCAGGACAACTGGCATACTAAATGCAATTAATGTCGAAAACCTTACAGGCTTGTATTCTGAGGTCTGGCTATGGTGGCCCCTAACAAATCCCACCCCACCCTCCATGACAGTGACTCAAACTGACCCCACAAAAGATGGAAAATACTGATCCTGGCCAGTCATAGGAAGGAAAGAGAGTACAATTATGTGAGTGTGTGTGCATATTTGGGGGGTAGTGGTAGTAGTGAGTGAATGATGTGGTACTGCAGTTAGCTAGATGGAAAGGCAATTATATGATTAAGGGAAGAGGAAATAGAATCCTACTTGTCATTATTTATTTGTCATGGAATTTACTGTAGTCAGGGCAGAACAGAATACGCGACAGCCAATCTTAGGCAGGGTGGGGGAAGGGGAGGTCCTGCGTAAAAGTAAAAGTAAAAGTAGATGCCAGAGCAGCGGAAAAAGGAGGGCTTGAAAAGTGAGAAAGGAAGCCAAGATAAGCTACTGGGAATACAAGGAAATGGCCAAAACACAAAATCTGATGAGAGAAAGTCTGGACATAAATTTAGATCCTGAGCAGGTAACACCAACAACAAAACTCATCAAAAGAGAAAGAAAAACAAATAAGAATCCCCCCCCCCAAAAAAAGGATATAATAATGAATATATTTTGAAGAAAGTAATGTAAAAAGAGAACTGTACAGATTCCTCAAAGAAAATCTAAAATAATTCAAAAGAAGGATAAAACTTTTAAAAGATGAAGATTAGGTGAGAAATCAAGGCTCTCAAAGATTTACAACACATAATGGAGACTCCAAAACAATAGTTCTAAAAGGCAATGAAGGTTTGGAACTCAAAAATACAGAAATGGACAAGAAACTGGCAGAAGAGAAGCAAAAGATAACTTTTATGTTAATTCAATAGTATGTAATCTGAAGTAAATGGCATTAAAGATGGGATTTACAGAGTTAATTTAAGGATCACAGGCCTCTCAGGAAAACATGACATTAATATAAACCTTAAATACCATACATTAAAGGAAAAAATATGAGATAACTGCCCAGAATTTTCGAACATAGACAGTAATAACTGACCAAAACCAAAGATTTCTGTCAGAGAAAAATTCCACTTCTGAATGGCATATAGCTGATAACTTTCAGAATTTCAATATCAAGCAGAAAATTTTTAAATCTGTGGGAAAAAGTGCCTCCATTTATGATGAAATGACAATTCAAACATCCTAAGATCATTTCAGTTTCACTTTTTGGAAAAGGGCATGATGAAAGAATAATATTTAAGCTAAGAGATTTGTTTTAGGGAGGGCGAAAGGGAGGCTTTTGAACCACAGGCATATGCATGGGAGAAAGAGCAGGATCAAAAGAGGTGAGGTAAAAGATTACTAATAAAAGAAAGAAATGTTGGCAATTAAATTCGTGAAACATGGGGTAGAACAATTGAATGGCAGGTAATGGGGATTCTGTGGAAACAGACTAGCCTCAGATACATTCACAGTGCCAATCTCTAGATACAGTAGAAGCTAGATATAAATTTGATCTAGCTGGTTGCCTTTGTTTCATCAATATGGTTTTGGCATAATCTTAGATGACGAACACTGGCACTACCATTGATATGACTTCTGTGAAGTTAGGTGTACTGACTACATTCAGTCTGATTCAGGGCAGAAAGGGAGATCAGAAACAATGAATGAAATAAGTATGCAGAAAGAGGATTAATTAGAAATGGTACGAGACACTTTCGATGAAATCAGTAATTAAGTTTTTAGAGATTAATTAGTAGTAATTAGTAATTAAATTTTTAGTAGTGATTTTTAAATTAGTGGTAATTAGTAATTAACCCTTTTTCTGAGAGATTAGGATTATGACAGAGTTTAAAGAAAAAAAATACAGGGATGATGGAGCTGCTATCCAAACCATTCACTGATTCCCTTATTTGATGGTTGAATAACAGGTAATAAATGTTTTTGTTTATAGCAACTCATGAAGATAGTGCAATACTATACTGTGGAGAGACCACCTCACCCACACTAAAGAAAGCATAGATCTTTTGAAGTATTATGGTCTACCTGGACCTACTTTAAGTACCTATGACCTTATAAAAGTTCAACAAACAGTCACAAATTCATCCTAACAGTCAAATGGATTAGTAATGCCCACATGCCTAAACACTCTAGGACAGTGGCTCTCAACCTTCCTAATGCCGCAACCCTTTAATACTCGTATGTGGGAGCATCTGCATGTGGGCGGACCTGTCTGGAGACAGAGAGAGGAGCCATGTCTCGGTTCCTAAGGTCATCAGAAATATGTGTTTTCTGATGGTCTTAGATGACCCCTGTGACCCCTGTGAAAGGGTCATTCAACCCCCAAAGGGGTCGCAACCCACAGGTTGAGAACCACTGCTGTAGGAGCCTGCCATCTAGAACAGATTACAGAGGCAATCATTTATAGACAACATAACAAATGAGAACTAATTAAATTCAAAGCACAGATGTACCAGAGGGACAAAGGGGACATATAATTTCAAATCTCTGCTTGAGTCATCAAAATATGTCCTATTTCACTAAATAAAGTCTTATCAACAAAATATACTTGTCATCCTACATCATCACAAATGGCCTGAGACCAGTTTTGGAAAGAAATAAGATAAGCCTTTGAGGATCTGATGTAAAATGTTGGGATTTAGCCAGATATTAGTGTATACTTTTATTAGTTTCCCATAGGGAACAGCAATCAACATAAAGTTAATTTTAACTGAAGTTTGGATTCTATAAAATTTGGCAGATTCTAGAGATCTATGGAACTCTCTTTCTTAATGCCATTAATGTACAAGTAAAATACAAAAAAAGTAAAACTGGAAGTGGAAGAGCTATGGAGAAACTTTTATAGGGTCAGTAGACCCAGGTTTATCATTCATGGCTCATAAATAATAAACTTACAGCTGGAGGGGTACTTAGAAACCATCAACTATAGTTCCTTCATTTCACAAATAAAGGAATTAAGAGGATAAGTGGGTATAGCTAGGTGATGCAGTGGAAAGAGAGCCAGCCCTACGGTCAGGAAGACCAAAGTTCAAATCCAGGCTGAGACACTTGATGCTTACTAGTTGTGTGACCCTGAGTAAGTCACTTAATCCTGATTGCCTAGCCAAAGGGGCAAGGGGAAGGAAAAGAAAAGAAAAAAGGAGTTAAGTGACTTATCTAAAGTTATACATGCAGTAAGAAGTAGAGGTGGGATTTCAATCCACATCCAGGAGCAGAGTTAGAATTTAAGTCTAGGTCCTCTGATTGCAAAATCCAAAGGTCTTTTTGTTAAGTGGCAGGAGGAGTTTTCTACACATTTTAATTACTAACTCTCCTCCCTAGTGAGTAAATGGAGGTAAAAACAGAGGTATCATAATAAAACATCTCTAACTTTTTAAATAGAATTTTACAAATATACATGTACCTATTCAAGACTTTTATGAGGCAGTTAGAACCATGAAAAATGCCACGAGCTTCTACAGATGGAATGTATTGTTGTGGTCCAAATTAGGTAAGCTGAAGCACAATGTTCTGAGCATGATCAATTTGTCAGTAAAATGTGAATCACCAAAAAATCAGGTCTTGGTTTTCTCGGTAAAAGCTAAGACCCAAAGGCGGGGAATGGTTACCCTTTTTATAGTTATTGGGGAAGTGTAGAACAAAGAACAGAACTTCAGAGGTGAGGAACAATTTATGATTGGTTAAAAGAGCTCTACAATATAAATCATGAAATCAGTATGATTGGTTACAGAGGTGAGGCATGAGAGACAATATGATTAGCTGGAAACTAGGAATAAGGAAGGGGCTAACAACAACCCCTTCCTCCCCTCTTGTGGCTAAGAAGTATTCATTGTTTGAGGTCACCTACAAGGTTAGAGATAGTGGATGAGACTTCTTTGGATAACAAGCTAGACATCCTTGAAGGGGTAGCTTGGTGGTGTAAAGATACTAAACCATACTCCTGGTGTTCACCTGCATTCTTCAAGAGTAAGAGATTTCCTTGACACAAGAACAGAACAGTGATTAACAAGAAGACTGGATTTCTAAACTTAACGCACTAAAGGCCAGCTGAATTCTGAACTAAGTTCAGAGACAAAGAACCATGACTTGGGCAGTTATGGGACAAAATCAACTAACTGCAAAGAGAATCAATTAAAAGATGATACTAAATCAATCTGATTGTTTCAATATCAAGATAGGGAGAGATCAGAGAGTGTCTAAACTGCAAATTGGCATTTAGTTCCACAAGTTTGTGTGTGTGTGTATGTGTGTGTGTGTGTGTGTGTGTGTGTGTGTGTTTAATATAGTTGGAGCAAAAATATCTCCTTTGTGAATATTTTAATTCATGTTTAATTTTTAATAATTCATCACAGATTAGTCAAATCTCACTAAAATTATCCATATGTAATATTACATGTGTAAATATTTACACATCTAATATACAATTTAACTTTAAAATCAGGAGGCAGAGTCAACTGTTTTTTAAATCCCCTGACTTTCAAAAACAGCGTAAAGAGTACTATTCAAAAGCTATTGCTAGGACAAGGGAATTAGGTTTATTTTGAGAATTGCTCTCCACTGCATGAACACTAAGTTGATAGATTTATTTTCGAGGATGAGGACAATTTAAAAAGAGCACTGACTTTACCAGCTATGTATACAGTAGCAGCAGGATCAATTCTTAGAATCAACTGGCTTCATCTTACCCTTCAAGAGAGCTACCATCTGGACATACAGTGAGAATGAGATTTTTTAATAAAGCGTACACCTATATTTTCTTTCAGTTTGTTAGGCCAGTACAATTACATAACATTTAGTTTTTAAGAAACAGTTTATTATTTTACCTTTAACAGTCTGCCCTAGCTTTTTAATCTTGTGGATGGAAGAAATTAGTCATAAGTTCTTCTTTCAAGCTTAGAGCTGTCATAAATTGGAAGCATGAGTATTTATACATGGTCTCAGATGTGTACAGGTGCCAAAACATACTCTGCACATGCCATTTTAAATGCAAAAAAAATCAGTTTAATCTGTAATTTTCATTTAGTTTTCAAAGCTGTCTTACATCATGGTAGCAGATTCACCATCAAATCTTTAGTCAAAGAAATAATACTGCCCAAATATGAATATTCTACTGCCAAAAATTCCTTTGGTTTTGTATGAAAAGAAGAACCAAAAGCCTCCTCTGCTCCTACCTTCTCCTTCTACCAGGAACATAATTGCTATGTGACACCTATGTTTTGGATGGTAGTTTGAAAAGACTTATCTTTTGGATACAGTAAGAATGTCCAAAAAAGACTTCTTTTTCTCTTCAAAGATGTGAGTCATAGCAAAAACAAGATTATTCTTTCATTCAATCATTTATTTAACAAGCATGCATTAACAACCTACCATAAGCAAATCAATTCTCTAAGGCACACTGAATTGGAAAAAAAAAAGATCATACAAAGGTCCCAATTCTATACTTAAAAAAGTATAAAGTACAAATTTTTATTATTAAATACTTTGCCAGGCTTTAATAAAATCTACATTTACTGGTTTTACTAATAAGTTGAAAAATTAAATCAGCGAAACAAAATAAAAGCCCTGAATAGCCTCTATAGCTAGTCTATCAGTTTGTGTGCATATTATGAATAGACACCCCAGATGCACCATAAACTGGGTACACAGAATTAAAGAGGAGGAGGAGAACCAGCTGGATTGCATTTGGTAAATTGTGCAGTGCTTTTAATGACCTCAGGCTCCTCTCTGAAACAAAGCCCCATCTCTTTAACACTAATATTCTTTCAGGGATGCTTTGTGGCCATAGAGCATGGAATATGACAATCTCCAAAGAATAAAAGTTGCAGGTCACCCAAAGGACAACACAAAGTCACATGGTGGTCATAAGGTGCAGCATATTACCAATGAAGAAGTACACAGCAAAATCAGATAAGGCCAATGTACTGATTTGTTTGGCTTAAAAGGGAGGGTTTCTATGGGTAGGTAAAGGGTAAATTAGTGAGAAATTGTAGAAATACCAAAAAAAGGGCAATATTAAAACATTATCAAAAGTACATCGATCAATCAAAAGGTGTGCAGAAGGGAACACAAACAGCAATTTCTTAACTTTTTTTGTTAAATTTGTTAATTTAATATGTACTTGAAAAAAGCCACAAAGCAGGTCCTTTGCACATTGAAATGTATTATTAAATTCAATATATGCTTGAAAATCTACCAAGCAGAAGCATCTTTCTTGTTCTTTTTATATTGAAACATTCACATTTACTGATTATTAAATTTATATTTTTTCTAATTTTTAAAATATTTACAAAGGAAAAGCAGCAAAGAATATATTGCTAAAGAACTGTATGACTAGGAAAGGCAATGGGTTAGTCATCAAGTGATAACAAAGGATAACCTATTAAATTAGATAAGTTCATGTACAGACTATGTACTCCATTGGCACCTACACAATGCTAAGAGACCTAAGGGAAAATCCCCAGAATGGCAAGTGTACCCCAGTAGAAGATTTATAATAGGAGGGCACAAACAGGTCACAAGAGATGAGAAGGGATGAGTGGGGAGTGAGCTGTGCCCCCTGGAGATAATACCCACATTGAATTTAGAACTTCTAAGAATTAACATTTCAAAAAACTCTAAACCTACCCCAAAAATCAGTATATAATTTCATCATCCAAAACTTCCCATTAAAAAGTCTATTCATCTAAATGAATGACTGACAAGCCATACAAGTTAGAGGGCTAAAGTACATGGTGAAGCAGATTAGTACTATTGCAGGACTCTTTTCAAATGCTACTGGATTTAGTGTAACTACATGAGACAGAGTGATTCTAGCTTCAAGAAGAGGATGTAAGAGAAAAGAAAAAATAGAGGTAAATTATCTGAGACTTTAAAGATGCTAAAGCTACCCAGAAACTCTTACTTGAAGAAATGGCGCTTGGTAAAGATTTGAGGCCAAAGGGGATATGAAAAAAGGTGCTGACAATTTCACAAAATGCCACTGCAATGGCAGACAGAATTATTACTACAAGTTTTGGAGCAAAAATCTCCCACCACTGCTGTTAAAGACACTCCTACCAATAATTAGCCAGGGCATCAGGATTTGCATGAAGACGATGTCAAAATAGAATTATTTCAACATAATACAATTTTAATTTGGAAATCTATAAAATTCTTATCCCAGAAAGAAAAATAGCATCAAAGGCATAAAGGGTAAACATATTAAAGACTATGTATTATACTGAAATCTACCCCAGTACATTTTAACTTTGTATCCAGGTTTGCTTGGATTTTTAAAACTTTAACTTGGGAAGTATATTTTGATTTTTAAAAATAATTTCATAATCATACTGTGTAAATTATGTAAATATCACTAATTTACTACTAAAATATGTACTTGTAATGAGAATGTCGTGATATATATGTATAAAACTAACCATCACTTGATCACAAGGCTAAGGCACTAAAAAGAAATATTTTGTATTTAAAAATACATGTACACAAAAGGACATAAACAAAACACAATTTGCATAATATCAATAGCTATTTAAATAAAGTATTGCATTAACAAGTATTTACAAATATAATAAATAAAGCTATTTTTCTACAGTGGGAGCTATATGTCTGGGGAAGAAGATATAGCAAATTAAGGAAATATTAAAACAAGCCTCTTATGATGAAGTTTAAATAAAACCTTGTCCCAACATGTCGCAGCAGGGGAAAAATGTTTTTCAAACATAACATAAAAAGCAAATACTATTCCGACTATTAAAAAAAAAAAGTAGTATCCTCATTTCCTGAAACCACATCAGTTGAAGGGGGAAGGAAACAGGAGAGAAAGAAAGGAGGGAGAGCTATTTTCAGGTACCTAGGATTCAGATGATGAAATGTTTATACAATGAAACTAACAACTCTTCATACCACACTTGTTAGCAAACTGGAAGATAGTTTGGCTTTTGAAACACAGGTGGCACGTGCTTTCTAATGATAAGTACACATTTAGCTCTAGCTAGAGCTACGAAGCGGTATTCAAGGAAAATCCAAAATAAATTCATCGTATGAGTCTCTGATGTTAAAACCTTCTCAGAACTTTATCAAAGGTATTTTTAAAGCAGATACTCTATCAGGTTATATATATTAAGCAAATCCTAAATGAGTGCCCCTTCCCCTCCAATCAAAAAATATTTATTAAGTGCCTACAATGAGAAAGGAAAATGCCCTAAATGATTTATTATGTAAACTCTGGAAGCATATACACAACAGAGAGGAGAAAAAGATTTTTATCACATGTATCATAATTAGAGAAAATGTACCTTCAAACTAATGAAAGCACTCTTGGAATAATACATTTTTTTGAAAGCTGATTTAACTCAGATTTTAGAATATTTTACTTTCCCCCTTTAAACTTACCATAACTTCCTGCTCATAGGTCCAAACACCACAGGCCAGCTCCACGCAGAAAATCACAAGCAAACTTCCAAAGTACTACAAAAAAAGCACAGGATAAAAGTAGATTAGTGGAATATAATTAAACTTTATTTCTCTTATCAAAACCATGCTAAATATCTTCAGTGCCATGTTTATCTAAAGGAAAAGAAAACAGATGTCCCATCATTACTGAAACAGGGAGCCACTCTCATCAACAGATGGGGGAGAATATCTTACAAATTTAAAGACATCTGCAAAGGACATTCATTCTTACCAAAATAGGCCATTGTTTATTAATCACCTCTTGGGATAAATACCCTGGAGAAACTTCACTACTTCATTAGTTTAACATCTGAATTAGCATGTTAAAGTCTAATAAAACTATATACACTGAAACCAATATGTGGCTCAGAAAACCATGCTTACATAAACCAAAACCTAGATCTAATAAAGTATGATCCAGAGATTATCTTTGCTCCCCTCCTTATGGGCGGGCTTTACTCGCACCATTCAATATAAGTAAAGATCCATCTATTCTTAGAAGTTTACAAGTCACAGAACAAAACCAAACAACTAATAAACTATTATTAGGTGTGTCAGTTACTTGTGTGAAGCACACACCTAATTAGTTGATTGAACATGATTAATTTAGTTTTTTTTCCCTGTGGCTTGTAAACTTCTGAGCAGCAGAAAACACTGCAAAATAAATAACTGACTCAAAGTATGAGACAGCTTTTCCTCCAGTTTGATCCTCTTCTCTAATTTCTTCCTTCATTCTCTACATCTCTATCATGTGACCCCAACATCCAAAACAGTCTGTATTTCTTTCTGCTTTGATAATACTATATGCCACTTCAAGCTCCATGCCACCAGTTGCATTATTTGTAAGTCTTAATTTGAAGACTTCAAAGTATGCATTTGTTATCAGAAAAAAACATTTTTGAACACAAAAGGAAGTCACAATTTTTCTCCAAGTCTTCTTTAATAGTCTATATATAATAGAATTCTAATCAGAAAACAATGCTTTAAAATGTAATTTATGTTGTAATGAGATCAAAAGTCAAGGTTGAACAGCTTTCTTATGCAATCTATCCTGTAAACACATTTCACAATTTGATTACTCTAACAAGGTAGGTCATACACCCACCCTCTCTCCAAATCCTAATATTTTAAAATATGTCACATCTGAAAAGGAACAATAGATTAAGATGTCATATAAGTTATTAAAATGAAAATCAAGGATGGCCAAAGGCATGATGGGTAAAGGCAATTCCATTTCCTTTGCTTGGCAATAATATAGGGCGTTGTGGGATGATTTTATGTAGAACTCCCTTTCCTTTCATTCTCCTTCCCTCCGTCTCCCCCTTCCCTCTAGTACAGTCAGCCCTTGTCTAGTCTAGTAGTAGCCTCTTTGGGACACTGGAAAGTTACCAGGTTCCTGGTTCCTAGGGCAGAAAGAGTCCCT
This sequence comes from Pseudochirops cupreus, assembly GCA_028627135.1. NCBI lineage: Eukaryota > Metazoa > Chordata > Mammalia > Diprotodontia > Pseudocheiridae > Pseudochirops > Pseudochirops cupreus. Next base: position 482,892,675 of record CM053581.1, read on the forward strand.
CAAAAGCACTGGGCCATGAGACAATTAATACAATTCATTATAAATATTGTCCTGTCTGATTTAGAGGTAGAGTCAATGAGGTAACAGTGGAAGGCATACTGATGATAAACATATTTCCTTATGCCGACTTAGATGGCTTTGAGTATGCTGTGCATTTGGCTAGAAATAAAATATCTTTATTATTCATCCAAGTCTTCTTCTAAAATATTCTTTCAGTATAGATACAAAAATATGATGGATCAAATACAAAATTCTTTTTTTACATGAAAATATATAATAGTCTTTGAAAGTTCTCATGTGATTCCATTCTCCAATTGCCAAATGTTTAATTTTATGTAGTATTAGCATATGATCAGTATGCCCTTTTTAAGCTTGAATCCAGCAGCATTTTATTTATTCACATCAGCTTTGTCAACAATTTTATTGTTCTGGTTACAAGTCACATTTTTCAATTCAATTTCTAGAAAAATCCATAAAATCCTGTACTTAAGGTCATCAGGCTGGTTTTTGTTGGAGTTTTTTGTGTGTTTTTCTAGAAGATAGATCTAGCCTACTAATTCCATAAGAAGTTATAAAGGTCAGAGTCATCATTCAAAAAGTACTCATGGCACAATCAACTCCATTTACTTGTAAAAATGTTTTTGCCTTCTCAACTATCCAGAAACCAGAGCCAGTCACTGTAAGATTGCTTATCTTGCTAAGAATGGTTCTGATAAAACATAATCTATACTATTGTTTAGGTAGATGCAGATTTTACTTTAATAATGGCTTTACTTGATAGTTTTATAATAATAGAGGCTTTCCTTTAAGGGAAAATAAGAGCCCCCTCCTACACCCCTTTCTTCAAGACTTAATGTAGACAGATCAATCCTCTGAAAAGAATTTTATATCTGGACAGCAGAACTGTTTGTCATTAGCATCCCTAGTGTGAACTCCTACTACATTTTAGGCCACTTCTCTGGACTGAAAGACTAGCCCCAAATTAAACAAAATCAACTGTTTTGGCTGCTCCATCAAATCCTAAGTCATTAAGTCTCTCCATGGCAGCATGAGTTTCTGTGAATGTTTCATATTTGACCTCTGTATATCACTTGATGTATGCTACATAGTTGTCCAGGTTGATTTCTTGATAATCTGTAAAACTGTCACGTATGTCCTCGTAAGCGGCCTCCTTATGGACACCGGTCACAAAGAAAATTGAGTTCCTGACAGAGTGCTGCAGTCCTGCTTCATCACCTTCCTGCTCCCCACAGTCACTTCTTTGCTTTTTTTCTTTAATTTATTGATACTTTGAGCCCCCTCTTCATCCATGTCAAAATCTTCCCTTCCAATTCCATGAAGCACTTCGTAATTTCATTTGTACCTTACTCCAACTCTGTGAGGTTAATAATGTATTATTATCTCCATCAAATGGATGAGCAAACAAAATCAAGCTAAGTGGTTTTGTGCAAAGTCATTTGAATTGGAACTATCAATTTTTTCCTTTAATTACAAGGCCTTGTGGCACTTGATATTATATAACAAACTAGGCAATATAACACATTCTCACTCAACACTTCAAAGTTTTTTGTTCCTTTCCAGTCACAAAATTAGGGCATTAACCCATCTTTCTTACAAATCTCTCCTTTCCTGTTCATTACAAATATTATGTCAGCCACGGGGCAGTATAGTTTGTGCTGTACTCATAGCCTAGGACCCAGGATTAGCTTCATGGAGTGATAAGTCATTAGAACAAGATTTCAGTATAGAATACATATACAAAACTATATCTAGATTTAGATATATACACACTCTCTCCCTATTTAAACAAATATGATATATGAAGATGTGAGAATAGTGGGTCCAGACCTGTGATTTTTATCAGTGTGTGAACTCCCAGTATGAAAACTCCCTCCACTGACACAGATCTGTAACTTAGAGTCTTACGAGTTGACTAGGGCCATGGAGAGATTAAACAGCTTGCCTCTGGTCACAGTGTCAGTATGCTGTTTAGAGTCAAGGCTTAAACCCAAGTTCAACCCTCTAAACCTCAGCCACAGTGACCCTCAACACACACACACACACACACACACACACACACACACACACACTCTCACTCCCCTCTCTATGAAGTTTTCCTTTTCCACCCATTCTGCCAATATCCTTCCATATCAAAGTTGATATTTATAAGATGCTATCCACATAGCTCCATATACTCTGCAATTCAGAGTCATCACCATCAATCAAAACTGCTCCACCTTTGAACTCTGAAATTCCTCTCTTATCTTACTGTCTCCCCCACACAATGCTTCACCCATTCTTAGTCTTTACTTTCATTGTTGTTGAGCCACGTGTGACTCTTTGTGACCCTATATGGGGTTTTCTTAGCAAAGATATTGGAGTAGTTTGCCATTTCCTTCTCCAGTTCATTTTACAGTTGAGGAAACTAAGGTAAACAGGGTTAAATGACTTGCCCAGGATCATACAGTTAGTAGGCGTTTGAGTATGGATTTGAACTCAGGTCCTCCTGACTCCAGGCCTGGTGCTCTAACCACTCTACCACCTAGTTGCCCCTTTACTCTCCTTAATCAGTCCTTTAAGCCTTCCCTTTTCTCTCAGCCTTTCAATCTTTTTTGAACTCCCTACTTTCTCTTTTAGCTTTTACTCTACAATCATGGATTGTGTTAAAATTGTATCTAGTTCTGATTCGCCTGACCACCCCTCATGCTTCTAGTAAGTATGGTAACTAAGTTTATAAGTAGCCAGTATAAAGTAACAATGCAGGAAGTAAGATTGCAAAGAGAAACTAGAAGTCACATATAGACCATCCCAAAGAAGAAAGGAGCATAATTTGCAAACTGTACAGATAGTGACCAAAAATCACACCCTGACACTATGTGCTAAATTTGGAAGAAGCCAACTAGGTCTTGCTGACACGAAATTTTGGTGCTATTATGTTCATCTCAGACAAATTCCAAAAATCCTCGGTAAGACCAACAGAACACCAAATATTGCTGATAACTTTGAGATGATGCGGATATATTAATGAGTGAAACCCAAGGTGACACAGATAAGAGTTAGTCTGTCCCCCACCAAAAATCTATAAAGATGAGGTCCCAAAGTGCTGCCTCCCCCTACCCTCTGTCTCCCCCAGCACTCTTCCATTTCCATCTGGATCCATGCTACCAAGTGGTCCCAACTCTAATCCAAGGTTAAGTAAGTTACTGTGCCTCTACTACTCCCCATTCTCTTCCCTATTCTGCCTGCCTTGCTTCACCACCCCATCTCCATTCCCATACCAACTGCTTCTGTTCCGCCTCCCTTTTGTGCCACTTGGCCTCTGTTCTTTTCATACATTTGCCCTTGCACCTTCTGTGCCTTAATAAAGTGTGACTGAGGGGGCAGAACCAAGATGGCGGCGTAGCAGCAGCAACACATCGCAGCTCTCACATAGCCACCCCAAAATACCCAAAAATAGGACTCTAAACCAATCCTGGAACTCCAAAATGAACACAAAGATACTTCCCACTAAAGTCAGCTTGGCTAAGAGGAACTATATCAGCACTGCGAACCGAAACCAGCCTGGCCTGAAGCCACGGCTGTGCCCCGGGGGCGGCTGGATGGGAGGAGCTCAGGAGCTTCAGGTGAGCGGATTAGCAGCAGCTGTGAATGGGAATTGTGAAAGGGGGAGATAAGCAGTCCGGCCAGAAGGCCTCCAGAGCAGAAAAGCGAAAGGCAGAGGTTTTGCACCTGCCTC
>CM053581.1:482896910-482922141 GCA_028627135.1 Pseudochirops cupreus
CCAAAAAGTGACATAGGAGAGAATAGACTGGGGGAGGGGGGAAACACTGGGATGGCTGTTTTGGGGTGGTGGGCGGGGGAAAGATGGGGAGAAAATATGTAACTCAAAAAAAATTTAATAATAAAAAAAATAAAAAATAAAAATAAAAAAAAAATAAAGTGTGACTGAAGCATTACTTCAAGTACTCCTTTCCCTACAAGTACCCAAAGAATTGGGTGTGCCTGTTCTCATTTCATAATTCCATCTGTTAATTAGCAATTCTGTGACATTTAAAAAATATCCCTACTCCACCTTTGAATCCTTTAACCATTTGACTCTCAACAATTCCCCTCCTAGTAACCCAAGAAATGAGGAAATTTTCACTATCTATTAAATTTCTACTGCTGTGTTGATTAATACTGCTGAAATAAATCAAGACATCATGCTCTATACATATGATTCCCAACTCTCTCCACCCAGAATTACTTTTCTGAGCTTTAGTCCCACATTCCAACTTCCTGCCAGACATCTCTTCCTGAATATTCAACCAGCACCTCAAACTCAACATGTCCAAAACCAAACTCAGTACTTTCCTGCATCAACCTGTCTGTCCCTCCTCCCATTTTCCTTGTTTTTACTGATAATCCCATCATACTCCCCATTATCAAGTTCAAATCTCAGTCATCTTTGACTGTTCCCTTACTCCTACTTCCCTAATATCTAGTCAATTTGCCAAGATTTGTCCATTCTAACAGTATAATCCCTCAGATCCTTCCTTTTCTCATAGTCTCACCACCTCTTGCCTATCTATTTAATAGGCTCCTAACTTGTCTCTCTGACTCCAGTGTCTTCCCTTTCCAATTTAGTCTTCCCATAGCTATCAAAACAATCTTCCTAAGGCACAAGGTTGACCATATCATAGCCCTAAAATAAAATGCAAAAGAACTTAGCCACCAAGCATTTGAAACTGTCAGCAATCTGGCTCATTTTAAACCACACCTGTGTTCATGAGCAAGTTTTTCTCAATGAAGAAAAGTTTTTCAAAATAACATAATTAAAACATCTTCAAAACTGACCCCCTGAGAATATTAGCTTTTCTGTTCAGAAACAAGTATCTAGATCCATCTAAGCCAAAATGTCAGTAAAAATAAATGAACCAAAACACAGCCAACCTCATTTAATTAAGATAAAATTTCAGCTAACCAGAAACTCTCAAGTGATCCATTTTTTAAAAATTTAGGACAAGGATAGGAAAGTCAAGACCTTAAAGAAAACCCAAAATATTTAAAACTGAACACAAAAATTTCTTAAAAGCTTCCTCCCATCCTCAGAACTTCCACAACTTCAGAAGTAAGGCATGGTATGGTGGAAAGAATGCCATAGAAAAGAAAATGCTCGTATGACCTTACCACCTGGATCTGAGTCCTTTCCTTGACACTATCTGTGAGCCAAAGAGCCTTTGAGCCTTCTTTACAAGAAAACATTTGTCTAAGAACCTTAAATGACTTACAGAAATATGAATTATTATTATACCACTATGGAAGATGCTAAGTATGGTTACTGAAGTCATTAGAAGACATTAAGCTTAGAGTTTTCAAACCTTGAACTCAGCCCTGTGAAGTAGAAGGGTAATATAGTGATCTTGGTGGAGGTTTTTTTTTTTTAAATTTACTTTTATTTTAGAAAACAATTACAGTCATAATGTTTGCAAATTCTTGTCTTTTTATCATTTTAAATTGAAAAGAAAATCTAATTTCCTGCTTTGAAAATGGTGGGAAGGGGGCAGATTGGATCTCATTTTGAAGCTTGACCAGGTTAATTATCCCCATCCTGTGAGCTTTTAATAAAGAACTACTTGACAGCAAGGCGATCAATAAGAAATGCAAATAAGAAATGCACTCTTAGACCTGGTCACAGTGTAGAGTTGCTTTGTTGAACTACACATACTTAATTCAAGGGAAGGCTTCTGGGAAGGGGCTAAGGGTTACACCTTAGTGAGTAGAGTTAGAAACAAAAAACCAGCATCAATAAAACTTTTTTAAGGAACAAAAGAAAACAAAAATGTAGAAGAGGAGGGATGCAAACAGCAGTTTTTAAAAAATTATACTGTAGAATTATACATATTATATATATATGTATATATATATAATATACATATATATACGTTTCTTTAAAAAAATTTAGGCAATAGTTCAGTTTCTTAAACATCTCTTTCTTATTCTTGATGATTAAGTTCACAATAATAAAGATAATTTAATTTAAACAAGAAGAATTATTAAAATCCATTTTATCATAATGTATTTTTATAGCTAAAATCCTCAAATAATTAAAAAATCTAATTAACTATATCTAATTCACCTCCAAAAATCCCTGGCATTTACCCCCCCCACACACACACATTAAGACTATGTTATTTTTGTTCCCCCACCCCCACCCCAGGTATCCTCATATATATTTTACAAATTTAAATATTTTCATTTTGTTTTCATAATACCTTAACATTTCTTCCTCCTCTACCCAGCAACAAAGAATTAAAAAAAAAAGGAAAAAGGACAGTTTAGCAAAATTAATCAATATCAACTGAATATAACATTCTATGCAATTTTCTCCAACCACTGTCCTTCATCTCTGCAAAGAAAAGAGGTTAGTACATTTTGTCATCTCTTTCCCAGGGCCCAGCCCAGCCATTATAATTACACAGTATTCAGTTTTGAGATTTTGCCTTTTCATTTATATTGTTGCTACCACTGTATATATTTAGCCCTGTGAAATGTAGCACATCTAGAAAAAGAATAATTTTTGTCATTTATAAAGATTCCACAAATGTTGAGATAGTTTTCTGATAACTTGGTTTCTAAATAAATGTCAATTACCTTAAGTTTTTTCTAAATAAAAATATTTCAGTTTCTTCATCCTGAACGCCATAGAATTTTGCAGTTGAAAGGCTCTTATATGTTATTTAGTTCAAGTCTCTTATACTACAAATGAGGAAAATGATTAGATGATTTGCCTAAAGTCATGAAGTTACTATCTGAATTAGGATTGAAATACAGGTCCTCTACCTTAAACCCAAAGCTCTTTCCACTACATTACCAGTGAACCTCTTTAATTTGGTTTCTATGCTAATTGTTGTTGTGGTGGTTTCTATGCTAATTGTTGTGTGGACCATGACATTAAGGTGGTAGTGCCATGACATTCAAGTGTCACTTTCTCCTCCAGAGCCATCTGGGTCCAGTGGCAAGAAGATATAGATTAGGATGACTAAAGATGGCCCTAACTGCTAATTTGTACATTGTAGTCAAATCGTTCCCCAAAGACAATAGTAGTTTCTGTGATAGGACAGTTAATCCTAAAAAAAAAAAAATCATAAAAGTTATTTTAATCTACTTCTAAATGGGTTTATGTCTGAAAATTTGGCCTCACTTAAAAACTAAAAATATGCTCTTTGCTATAACTTATTTAAAACCACAGGCACCAAGATAGGACTCAAGATTTAAAGTTGAAGGGGACATCTGAAATCGTCCAATCTAAACTTTTTATTTTATGGAGGAAGAAACTGAGCTATGTTGCGGCAAGTTATTAAGGTCACTAAGGCAAGTAGTAGATAGCAGAGCTAATATCTGAATGCTCTGACTGCTCATCCATCATGACATCACAGAAACAGATTAGTCTGCCTGGGAATTTGCTACTAGCTAGAATTCATCAAAGGCATGGTGGTATACTATACAAAATTCTGGGCTTGGAGTCAGGAAGATATGGATTCAAATCCTGCCTTTAACACTTACCAGCTGTGTGAATAGGGACAAGTCACCTAATTTCTGTATACCCCTTAGGCAATTTCCTAAGACTTATCGACATACAGGTACTCACCCCTTCTTCAATTCAGCAGCCCTCACATGTGCACATTCACCTGCATACCCATGCACCCACACACACATAACCCATTCTAAAATATACTATATTAGGGGTGTTTAATATTAAATACATTTTGTGCCCGTTTCTTTCTAGCTATACTTTAAATACCTACACTTTAATAAACAAAAGGTTTGATTAAAGATCTGGATTGTGAAAATGATAAATGATAAATTCCAGTCTCCATCCTGTCTAATGCTAAATTTTACAGACTTTCAGTGTTAAGTAGTTCTCTGTCAGTTGCTTATTTTTCTTATCCCCAAGACAGGAGATTTAAAAATATTACATTACTTGTAGTTAGTAAATAATAGAATTCCAGTGCCAAATATTTGTACAAGGTAATGGAACAGCTGTCATTTTGTTAAGAATCTACTAAGACTAGGATATACAGAATATTTTCATTACATTGGTACCTACTCCCTCAGAAAAAGCAAGAGATAAAAATCTCGGTTATATCCTGTGCTCAAAATGAAATTGCATGGAAATTAAATCAGTTCTTTTATAAGTGCAATCTCAGACAATGTTCAGCATGTTCAGAGGAAGGATAATGTTGAATGACCTTTTCTGAACAGAATGAAAGGGAAGTACCCTAAAAACCTCAATAATTGGGAATAATTGAAGGGAGAGTTGATCTAATACTCAAACATTTGAATTATAAATTATTTTCAAATAAATAAAATGTTGCAACTTTCAAGAATATGTTGTAATTCAAGTCCAAATTTAGCCATCAAAGTGTTGGCAAGTATGAAGTTCTTCAAACTTACTTGTTTAAATGCACACTTTTTAGGGGTGGGGGTGGGGGTGGGGGTGGGAGAGGCACTCTGGCTACAATGCTACAAAGTACTTAAACAATTCTCTGGTAAATAGGTCAACTATTCCCTTTGAGACTTTTTTTTTATTCAGCTAATTTGCTTTTCTCTCCTCCCCACTCCCACCCACCCCTACCTACTAGGGCCCAAAATAAAAAGTCAAACACTAACCAAGCCTTTTTTTAAGGATTCCACAGTTATGAATTTTGACCAATCAAAAATCATTTATTATATGCCTACTAGTTGCTGGGAACAAGTACAAATAATGAAACGATCTCTATTAGCAAGGTTCTTACATACTAATGCAGCTCAAGTTAGCAAGGTCTTAAACAATTTGGCTCAAACTCTGTTTTCTAGGTAACAGGATAAAAGGAAGGTGATATAATCTTTAGAGAGCCCGAAATCTTAAAAAAAAAAAAAAAACCTACGAAAAAGTCTTGGCCATGTCTTGAACTCAGTAATTCTGATTCTCCAATATTTTAGAATGTGATATTCAATGTTACTTTGTAAATACTGCTTCTAGATTTTAGTCTTGTTTCTTATTAAATTTTATGTCTATTGTCAAAGAAGGTGTTGTCCAGAAAGTCTACAAAGCAGCAGCAGGGATTTTAAAGGTTGAAAGTTAAATTGAGGGTTTTCAACTAGAGGCACAATGGGTCTGTGACAATAATTAATCAAACAATTTGTATTATGAATTCTTCTACCTTTTATCTTCTTAGGCCTGTCCTATTACTTTTAAAGAGTCATCACTGGTCTCCAACAAATCAGTCTGACTAGAAGCGGTGGCAGAGGCAGCGGCAGCGGTTGCAGTGCAAACTCTTTTTTCTTTGAGTGGGCCAGAATCTCTGCTAAGGACTCCTGCTGAGGACTGCCAGGGACGGGAACTGCCAGGGGCCGGAGCTGCTGGGAGCATGCTGCCTGGACGCTGAGCAGTTGCATGTGTGAGGAGAGGAGGATCTTTGCCTGAGGTAGCCTGTCCTGTTTTGAAGGGCTTGAGAATGTGGGTGTTTACTACTTTATCTACATGTGCCAACTTCATAACTACTGTGTTGGCTTTGACTTTCTGCTTTTGTGACTGAGTTTTCTGGTATTTAAATGAATGCTCTAGCTATATTTCTTATGTAAGAGCCTGTTATATTTTGTGATTAATAACCATATCAGCATATTTATAGTTACTGTAGGCATTGTGAATACTGCATTGCTTATACAGTCTTCCAAATTTAGAAAGAAGTAAAATGCTAAGGGGATGGGAGATGATGTGGGAAGGTTTTTTGGAGGGAAGGCTGAGGGAATAGGTTAAAGGGGGATATAGAAGGTTATTTAGATTAATGGGAATGGGAAGATAAGGGAGCGATTCTTGGGAGGATAAGGGAGGGATCTTTAGAGGGGAGGGTGAGGTAATAGGTCAAAGGGGCATATAAAAGGATGTTTAGGTTTATAGAAATGGGAGCATATAGGAGGCATCTTTGGGGGGAGGTTAAGTAATAGGAGGGTAAGGTAGTGGGTAGAAGTAAAATAGAGGAGTCAGGAAGGATAGGAAATAAGATGGTACAAACATAAAGACAAAGATTAGGAGTAGACTGTTAGGGAAAGTATGTACTTATGTATGTATGTTTGTTAAGTATGTGTATGTATTTATATGTATATATCTATATCTAAATATATCCACACTTAATTGTAACCTAGAGGGAGGGGGAAGGAAAAGGAGAAAGAGTATACAACAGCGAGTAAAAGAAAACCTACAAGGAAGCAAAGAAAAGATGGACAGCTGTTAATACAACATGCAGTATTTAATATATAAGCTTTCTTGAAATGAAAATTGCTGTATATTTTTAATCCTACCACATTCTGCTGTGCACATGATAGGTTTTTGTCTTTTCTTATTTTATATTTAAGTTGATGATGTTTCTTTTTCTTTTCTTATTACCTATTTAAGTTTTAGCATTCAAGTCTAAAATAAAAAGCTTTTTTAAAATAGGCATGCCCATCATCACAAAAAGTATGTGTCAGAGGCTAGACTGAAACCCATGTTTCTACTGACTACAAGTCCAACACTTTCTTTTACCCCATGATGCCTTATGAGATTTTACTCTGTAAATCTAAGGAATGTCTAATAGAACAAATGCCTTCTTCAAATGTACCATCCAGCAATGTAAGTATATCTGTTAGTTTATGGATTCGTAGCATGATGTATTGAGTTTCTCTAACCAAAGGATGTTCGAGCAGAGGCCAGATTTGTTGAGAATTACTGAAGAAGGGATTCATATTTCCAGTCCTAGGAATAACTTTCATAATTTCTCTTTGAAATTACCATTTGTGTTTTACTAAAGCCACTAAGTTGTGAAACTATTGTCTCTTTTTTCCCCTGAAGACCTTGCCCTCCCTTAGAAAAATTAGGTTTATCAATTTGATGACTCCATTTATTCTTTTTTGCTGTTGTTGCTAGGCAGGTATTAAGCTACATTGCCTCATGTACAACAGACCCCTTTAAGATCTTGCTTGCACTTTTAAAGTCTTTCAATGTGCTAGTTTTGTGGGAAAGGCACTTTGACAATAAATGTTTTTTCTACTTAACATAAAATACATTTTATGTACAGAATCATTAATTAATAAAACCCCAGGGGTGACAAGAATAGCTAATGGAAAATACATACTATAAAGTATTCTTTGCAGCTTAAATCACTTTAAGGAAATTAAATATTGATAGATTTATTTTTTTTGGAGGGCAATTGGGGTTAAGTGACTTGCCCAAAGTCACATGGCTAGTAAGTGTGTCAAATGTCTGAGGCCAGATCAGTGTTTTCTAGCCTCTGGATGCTGGGACCCTGGAGAGTGGTGGAAGAGATATTATAAAAAATCTTTGCATCCATATTTACATCAGACATTGTGATATTAATTTCTATCAGCCCCCCGAAATATGAAGAATGAGCTACAGAATGATAATTAGAGGATATTAAAGTCAAATGAAAAGTTTTTATTGTTGTTTTTTTTTTCTTTTTTTAAAAATTTATTCTTTTTTTTTTTTGCGTTTGCTTTTTTGGAGGGCAATTGGGGTTAAGTGACTTGCCCAAGGTCACACGGCTAGTTTTTGTGTTCTGTCTGAGGCCGAATTTGAACTGAGGTCCTTCTGACTCCAGGGCCGGTGCTCTATTCACTGTGCCACCTAGCCACCCAAATAGATTTATTATTAATAGATTTTTAATTTTTAAAAAATAAACTATGAGAAAGAAGCACAGGAAACTCAGTCAAATGAGAATTTCCTTTCTAAGTACATGAAAAATCCAATTCATTACCTAGCAGAAATAAAGTAAGTCAACTGTACTGTGTACCTATAGAATCCTCAAGTTACTACAAAACCTTATCCCTACTTTTAGGTGACAAACAAAACTTACTGCTACATCCTTCTGTTTGAGAGGAGAAGAATTCCAATAATCAAGAATTATGACTTATGATTTGGCAAAGTTTTGAGAAAAAAATATTACCTTAGTTATCAGTTTGTTTTGTAGCACCCTACATGCTAAATTATGGGGGAGGAGTGAAGAAGTAGGGCGGGAGAGGGAAGGAGGAAGAGAGGGAGGGAAGGAAGGAAGGGCTTACTATATGCTAGCATTGTGCTAAGTGCTGGATAAACAAATACAAGCCAAAGAAATATAGTGCCTGCCTTTGAGGAGTTGATATTATAATAGGAGAAGATGACATATAAAAGGGAACTGAAAAAAGGTGAGGTCCTGAGCATCAGGAATGGAGCTAGGAGAGGAGTAAAGGAGTAAGTATGGTCGACTAGGGCACTTCCTTAATGAGGTTCTGAGGAAGAACTCACCAATCAGAGAAGTGAGCCGCAAAAGGGTAGGTACCTTCTAGAGTGAGAAGACCACAGGAACAGGAGCTTAAACCTCCACAACATTTGTTGGGTTCTTTTCACATTGGTTTAAGTTAATGACCTAATCTTCTCATTTTCTTGTTAACTTTTATTTAAACTGAATACAAATAAGGATATAAAGCCAGTGTGACATAGTAGAAAGAGTGGAAAGAATTTCTACCCTAATAAAATCTAATTAGTATTAGGGACACACATAGCTTTTGCTAAGCCCTATAGAAAATGGTGTGATTACTTAAACAGACTCTGTTTTATGTTTGCCAGATGTAAACTATATGTTCATTTGGAACCAAATTAGATGAAGAGTAAAAATACCGTGTTCTTGGCTCAACTCAAAGTGATTAAACAACAATCATATATACTAATAATGTATGTGATGCCAGAGAATTTCAGACAGACTTTGAGCATTATACACCCTAACAATATACCCAATAAGATAAGAAAAGTAGTATGTAGTTATTTTTTTTTCTGTAATAATGTTTTTTCCAGTACACAAATCAAAATTCTGTGGACTATTTTAATTTTTTAAAGTTCAAACTAGGTTAGTCTGCAGCTCCTAATGGTTAATGGTGTGGCAGAAAATAAAATGCCAAACTAATTTTTAAATGTATAACACATCCTCACTGCCACAACTGAATTAGAGTCAATTTTGTTGTTGCTCAGTTGTTTCAGTCCCTGTGACCCCATTTGGGGTCTTCTTGGCAACAATAATGAAGGAGTTTTCCATTTCTTTCTCCAACTCATTTTACAGAGGATGAACTGAGGCAAACTGGCTTAAGTGACTTGCCCAGGCTCACATAGCTAGTAAGTGTCTGAGATCAGATTTGAATTCAGAAAGATGAGTCTTTCTGAATCCAGGCCTGGCACTCTACCCATTGTGCCACCTACCTACCCTTTGAGTCAGCTACTGGTTTGCAACTCTTCACCACTGAAAATCAATTAGGAGGGAAGACACGACTATTTAACAAAGCCAATGCATATGAACTTGTGAAAATATATATCCCTCCTTCTTTCATACTGGGTTTTAGACTCAAAGTCAAAAGAGATAGTGATACACTGTCAAAAGTATGACTTTTGATAAGTTTGTAGCATCAAATATTTGCTAGTATTTGCAGTGATGGTTAATATGAGATGAAAAAATATGCTGGATACATGTAATCACAATCTTGTAACCAAAGCTACCTCAAATGTATGTGTGTATATGTATAAACACATACAAACATATATGGGTAGCCCTCTAGAGATATGTGTGTTATATAGATATGTATAACATATACACACATGTACACATGTGCATATATGTGTGTAGATTATAGATTTGATGGATAGGGATAGGGATAGGGATAGGGATAGAGATAGAGATAGAGATAGATGTAGATGTAGGCAAAGACAGATTTTTTTGTTGTTGTTGGTCTGAGGTTTCATTAGTGTAAGAGTGTTGCTCCCTGTGAAGAATATCCTCTCCCAATACAGATCATTGCCTTCTCCGTAAGTTAAAGTCGTAGAGGACATGAAAGGTAAACTGACTTTCCTAGGGTCATTAACTAGTATGTGTCAGAGTTGGGGACAGAGATCTGACTCTTCAAATCCACTACAAAGTAATGATTCTTGTGTCAATCTATTTTTGTTTCTATCTAGCTATCTGGCTATCTATCTATCTATAAACATATAAAAATTATTTTGTTTTATGTGCACACACGTACACATATACAAATGAGAAATGTGTGACAATATAAATGATAGATAGATGTGTGTATATTTATACTTTGATATATTGATAGTACCAGAAATATGCTTAACAATACAATAGCCAAAAATTCTGAAAACTTCAAAGTACTGAAATACAGCCTAGCCCCGAATATAGGAGAAAAACCTCTGTAAGTACCCAAAATAGTGCTTAGTAATCAAAAATACCTAGTCTTCTTTACTCTAATAAGCCTGCTATCTTAAGCAAATAATAATTATTTGTTAGTGGTTTTACAGACCAGATTAGAGGCAGAGTTGGAGTTGATGACTAAAAAGACAGGAGAGTAAATAATACATTTTAGGAAGATACTCATCAAGAATGCTTAAAGTAAATCCAGCAATTAAAGGTGTAAGCTTATATCTGCATATGTGCTTTAACCAATAATTGTAAACAACTATACCATTATTGTAACATACAGAATTTTTATTATAAAAATAGATTACCTACCATCATAGGATATTATCATTTTTCCAGCAAAAAATAATATATTTGCCATGAGCTAACCACACTATTTTCTACTTCCTTTTAAATGACATACTGTGTGGTACGGTGGAAAGAATATAGATTTGGAGTTGGAAGATTTGGGTTCAAAAACTTCTTCTATTACTTAACCTTTGTGTCCTTGGGCAAGTCATTTTGCCTCTATGTGTTGGTTTCCTCAGTTCTCTGTAAAATGGAGGGTTGGACTAGAAAACCTCTACTGTCCCTTCTAGTTCTACATCTATGATCACTGTAGCTACATCTGTGATATTGTGGACAGAGAGTGGACCTGGAGACTCCAGGTGGGCAAAGAAGTTTTTCTTTATGTAAAAAAGCCACAATTATGGTCTTACCAGAATGAAAAGCTGTACTAAAGAATTGATTGAAAAGGTTGCAACTACCATTGGGGAAGCAAAAAACATCTCACTTTTTGAAGGTAATAAATAATTTTAGAACACTAGTATACAATCTACTGTGTTAGTGAACTAATGGAAATTAATGTACTTTCAAAAAAGTAAATGATTTTTCTTTACTGCCAATTTTAATATCCAGTTGATAAAACTCTTGCTTACATATGAAAACTGTGATCAAAGTTTTTTTTTTCTTTTTAGAGGGGGGAGGCAGGGCAATTGAGGTTAAGTGACTTGCCCAAGGTCACACGGCTAGTACGTGTCAAGTGTTTTTTCTTTTTTAATAACAGCATTATTTGTAAATGACAAAATATGGAAGCAACCAAAATGCCCGATAACAGACAATGGTCAAGTAAGTTTTGATGATTCATATAAAGAAACATAATACATCTAAAACCAAAAGGTAAGAGGAATACAAAAAAATCTGCGAAAATGATGGTGCTAATTCTAGGTTTTTTTCTTTACAATATAGATTTTAAAGTATTTTATGTCTTACATGTCAGATTAATTTTGCATATTAAATGTTTTACATCTACAAATATGATGAATCCTAAGAGGACAAATTCTCATTAATCAAACCTATGTTACAAAGTTGTATTTCAGCAACATGAGACTAATATACCTATGAAAGTTAATTTGTAAGGATAACAACAAACAAAAAAAGAAAAAAAATCATGCAAAAATATTTTCACCATAGGGAAATAAAATAGATATTTTCCAACCTTAAAATTCACACCTTAATGACATATGCCAAAATACATACTTCTGAAATGTGTAACTCATGTCATCTACTCCTGTGAAGATCTTAATGGAGAATTGGAGGTCTTAAGAGGAAATGAACCATTATGAAAATATACTCTACTTTAGCATTATAATTTAAAATAAGAAGCATAAAATTATCTCTACTAACATTCATAGTAGCCTGAGTTTTATGAATCAGCCAATTCCAGATACTGTTCTCTAAACTTGTGGATTTTTTTAAGAAAGGCTAAAAACAGACTTTTTTTCAATAATGAAAAATATGCAAAAACACTAGAAATGAAAAATGTATCTTCTAATTAAGTATAATGGGCCAATATGAAATGTTTACAGATTCCTAAAACTTTGTTTTAGGTCTACATTTTATCACTCAAAGTTTGCCTGCAACTAAATATACATAAAGTATCACAAAATGACAGATGACGATTTCTTGATGGTTACATTTAGCTGCTGCTGAACAAGGTAAACATGTCAGTTCAATATGTTTACATCCCCACTGAGCTAGCAAAGCTTTCAAAATACTTGTTTTAATGGCAAGGTAGAATTGCAATAACAAATGAATTCAATGACTGGCTATATAGCTAAAAGCTTTCGGTAGTACCAGTATGTTGCTTTCATTTCTAAGACAAAAACAATTTCCACTTAGCTTCAATTTCTCTTTTCAAAAAAGAAGGAAGTTCTGCTAGTGAAATTACTTTAAAAAACAATAGTTCATTCTAGGTTCTTTTTCTAATCACGCTTTTTGGCTTTAGGTGTAATTATGATGAAGAAACTATGATTTCTTTTCTCTCAACGTCTCACTGATGAACATATTTTGAAATAGTCTGCCTCTGTTTGGTAACTTTATATTTATTAAACAAAAATACAATTAATTAAGGTTTTTCAGCTACCTGAACCTTTATTTCAATAAAAGGGTCAAATCAATTACTGTAGTTCACTACTAATATCTTATGAAAGTTTGCCTCTTACATCTGGCTTTATCTGATTTTATTTTATAAAAGTCAGTTCTAATAATTTCTTGCTTTTTCAACTGGTGGTATGGACAACATTTTGACTTTGACCATCATGACAATTCAATAGGAATTCCTTCTTAGTACTGAGTCAAGAAATGTGCCAAAACCCATGGATAGTTGTTGGTTTGTTTCTTTAAGCTTTGCTCAGATGGTTTCCCAGTTTCAAAAATAAAATTGCCATAGAGAGGTATTTCTAGCTTTATATATTCTACTTGCATAAAAGGCTACATTCAAATTGGCAGGCAAGAACTTTCTAAATGTACTATCAGTTTATGTAGAATAGAGCATTTGATTTATCTTAAATATGAAGATATGCCTTCTCTCAAAGGAATTAGTAAAATACTAAAGTAAAAGTTCACATGCCACCCTTTTGAGGATCCTCAAGGAGAGCTTCCAAATTGTTACCAATTAACTATCAGCCTATCTTTTATGTTATTTCAACTTATGAAACTGGAGTTTTTGAAGCTAGAAGGAACCTCAGAAGCCATCTATTTAAAACCCTTCATTTTATAAATGAAGAAACTGAAACCTAAATAGATAGCTGGCCCATGATACTGAAGCCAGTTAGTGGCAGAACCAAAGCTAAATCCCCACTGACTTCTTTCCATTCCAGAGTTCTGTCTACATCACACTAATGTATTGAATATCTGGATGTTTGTTTAAAGCAGTGGTTCTCAACCTTCCTAATGCCGCAACCCTTTAATACTCATATGTGGGTGTATCTGCATGTGGGCGGACCCACTTGGAGATGGATAGAGAAGCAGTGTCTCAGTTCTAAAGACCATTGGAAATATGTGTTTTCCGATGGTCTTAGGCAACCCCATGACTCCTGTGAAATGGTTGTTTGACCCCCAAAGGGGTCACAACCCACAGGTTCAGAACCACTGGTTTAAAGCAATCTGGTGAGTAATACGACTTAAAGACAATTTCTTGTAGCACCTCTTACTTCTTGGTCCTCAGTCCTTATAGAGCCTACTTGGGTAGAAACATGGCCTCTGAGAATAAAACAAAACTTGCTACTCCAAATTGAGCCTACAACACAGAGCCTGGGAGAAACTGTTCACATTTTTACAACTCCTCAAATGAACATGGTGCTGTAAATATACTAATTTCAGTCATATCTCTCAGGAAAAGAATGTGTTCTTTCCCACAGAATGTTTGGCAAACACCACATGGAATCACATTGCTATCACAGATCCCTAGGCATTTTTCTTGTGACAGAGATTAAAAAAACAACTCAACACATTACTATTTAGTCTTTTTAAGGGTAAAATGAAGGAAGATGTAAGAACCATACCCATGCAAGAAGCAGCAAATTCCTTTTGACTGTTCCACAGTATCCTAACATCCCCACAATGATAAGGAAACAGCAGACAGCGATCATGATGGGATGAACCACAGGAAAATAAGTTAGGATGACAGCCTCCTCTACCCTGAAAAGAAACAAAAAATAGAATTATCACAAAAAGAAAGAAAAGATCATTTTTATATCACAAGAAAAAAACACTATATTTTCATTAATAACATTAAGTCACCATGTGTAAATGTAATGCTGTTTCTAGTTACTTTTTATTTCTCTATCAAATGAAATAATCTCTCCTTCAGCTTATTATAAGCATATTCTTAGGCAAAGGTCTCTCTTAAGTGACACTGGAATCTAGAAGAAAACCTTGAAGACTTGCTAGCAGAGCTCCAAGGTGGCTGTCGTTAGCATGATACTTTCTTCACAGTTCATAGGGAATTCCACAGGGAAAGCAACTAAAGCAGGGGTTCTCAACCTGTAGGTCGTGACCCCTTTGGGGGTCAAATGACCCTTTCATAGGGGTCACAGGGGTCACCTAAGACCATCAGAAAACACATATTTCCGATGGTCTTAGGGACCAAGACACAGCTCCTCTTATCTGTCTCCAGGCAGGTCCACCCACATGCAGATACACCCACATAAGAGTATTAAAGGGTCTCAGCATTAGGAAGGTTGAGAACCACTGAACTAAAGGAAGATTTGGTCAGTAAACTATACCTGCCCCTGCTTATTACCAATGAATTTAAGGTTTTCAGGGTATTATAAATTGGTCTACCTCACAAAGTAAGTATGGATTTGAATGACCCCATATCAACAAAAAAAAGTCAAGTCAGGGAATGGACCATGAGAGGAAGGTAAGAAGGCAAACAGAGTGAAAGGTATAAGCCAAGAATATCAGGAAGAACAGAAGTAATAGATTTTTATACTGTCTAGGAAAAAAATCCACCAATAAATATGTAGTCTATCATATACAAAGATGATACTACTGGTCCAACATCAGCAAGATACATGCTTTTCCACAGGTGATAATAGTCTGCTGACCCTTACATACATGTATTCATCTGGTCTTCTCTGTGACAAACTGTAATGGTAATTAATTTAAATTTGAAGACCCCTTTTTATTATGTCAAGTAAGCAGGTACTTAGCCCTTAGTAACAAGTCAAACCTTTGTGGCTAAGAGGTAGAGGGTGTGAACTCTGTCTCCTGTTGCTGGCATAACAGGAAGGGTTTGGCTGAAACAGGAAGCCAATGCTTTGTGTGAAGAAGAGCCCCAGAGAGAGAGAGTCAGAATTAGAATTTTTTCTCCTGGTAGGCTCCTGGTGGAGGAGAGAGGGAGTTTCTCTCAATGAGCATCTGGAAGCTGACTGAGAACTAAGAGAGGATTTCCTTGAGACTAGAATCTGGTGAAGGCTGAAGTTGCTGCTGAGAAGGCCACTTGGAAGGTTGAGATTTCTTCTGGGTCCTAGGGCCAGCTGAACTGCTAGAGGACTGAAGAAGCATGACTAAGATAATGTTTGTGGCTTGGTTGATCCTTGAGTTCCTGGGAACAGAAGTTGTGAAGGTTTTGAGATGTGCTGGACCCTGTGAACTTCAGTGTGTAGCAGGAACTGCCTGTGAACTTCAGTGTGTAGCAGGAACTGCCTGGAGGATGACTGAACAAAAACCTAGGAGCTGTCTGCCTCTGAATCCAGGTGACTGGTGGATTCAAGTAGGAGCTGGGACCATGGAAGGGGATCCAAGGAATCTGAGAGACCACCCTAATCAAGATGAAGAAAAGACCTCTCCTTGGATATTGAATGCTGTGATGAAATTGAAGTTTATTAGAGACTGAGGGTTGGAGGGTTTGTGTAATTTTCTAATGATTGTATTTAGTGATTAGTGATACTTAGTAACTGATTGCTAAATAAGAGACTGATTAAGTCAACCAAGTTACCCCATGAGTGGAAGACTGACTTGTATTGTGAGATGACTGAATGACTGAGTAAGGAGGCAAACCTCCTTGGGGATACCAGGTGATTTCTCTTTTGTTCTTTGTTCTTAACCTACTTGCCCCATGAGTGGAAGACTGACTTGTATTGTGAGATGACTGAATGACTGAGTAAGGAGGCAAACCTCCTTGGGGATACCAGATGATTGTTCTTTTGTTCTAAATACTGTGACCACTTTGCTGAAAAACTATGTGACCATTATAATGTTAAGCTGTTGTGAACACTATATTGTGATTTTTTTGTGATAAGATGTAATGTTGTGTATACTGTGTCTTGATTTGTTTCCCTTGATTTGTTATGGAATAAATGGAGTGTTCACTATAATGTGTAATCAGAACCTTAAAAGATGTCCACAGTAGCATTCTTTTGGGAAGCTGCTCATGCATGGTGTTACACAAATTGATTTGTAAAGTAGCTAGAATGAGCAAGGGGTCAATGATGATGCGGGGAAAAGTGATATGGGCCCACATGAACAGGTAAAGCTCATGAAAGAGACAATGTACCAACACATTCCAAAGGAGAGTGGGAGAAGGAAAAATTCTTCATGTGTGAGCTAAATGGACAACACTGTGTTGTACATAAGAGATTATTAAGATGATCATTTGAAAAATAGCATAGTCAACAATACTAAAATATATTACTGCATAATTGTAATCCTACCTTGTTTCTGCAGTTAAAGTCAAAACATTATTCAGATAATCCCTCATCCAGGCAGAAACTGCCAACACACTGATGGACATCAACTAGGGGAAAAAACACATTTGTTATTAAGTATTTAATATAATGATACTGCTGGAGCAATTATAAAAAAAACATGACTTAATCAGAATGTGTCATTATCCATAATAACCACTTATTACTTACTGAACCACAATATTACTTATTGAATTTTACTATAATATGTAGAGAGAATCACAGAAATTTTTTTCTGTACTAAAAATATTTACTAAACATCATGGCTGGAAAGAAATTGAGATCAACATTTTAAGAATCAAAGTCCAAAAAAGAGATTTCCTTAAGTGAGAGTGCCTCAGGTGGATGTCTGGGATTGAGATGGCTCCCAAGGCTTCTCATCATCAGACAGCCACTAGGTGCCACTGCTATGGGGAGAAGCTTAGTTTCCAATGGGGGTCTTCTGGGATCAACTACAGATCAGACCTAGAGAAAAGAGGCCAACCACATCCCTCAGGGATACCAGTCCTCCTGGGAGACCTCCAGATTCCTCCTCCTGCCCCAGCTAGAAAGGGTCATAGAGATTATCTAGTTCATTGGTTCCCAATTATTTTAAGTATTCCTTTTTACATCAAAAAAAACACATGGAATCCTCACATGATAGATTTAATATATGGCATAGACACTGCTACATGGTAATACTTTTATTCTTCATTGACTGACTGATAGATGGTAGTCTTTATAAAATAGTACCTATTTTAAACCTTTTTCACTACCAATTCCAACCGCTCCCTTCTCAGAAAATGACATTGATCTACTTTACTATGAAAATCATAGACCATCAGTCATTAGCTCACTCATCTCTCCTACTCCACACATCTTCATCCATCCTCTTCCACTGGTTCAGTCTCTGAGAGAAAGGATCCCTTTCTCCTTGCCAAGGTTAACCCCTCAAGCAGTAACACACTCTTTATTGTATCCTATTCCATGTTCTCTGGAAGCTTCCTCATCAATCACTCACTTCCTTTCTCCCATCTCTAATCTCTCTAGCATAATGAGCCAGAAGAACTAGGAAAGGCCTCCTAAAGAAATAAGTGATCATTTATCCCCTGCTTAAAGATTTCTAATGAGGGGGCAGCTAGATGGCTCAGTGAATAAAGCACCAGCCCTGGTGACAGTCAGGAGGACCTGACTTCAAATATAGCATCAAACACTTAACAAAACACTTGCCCGTGTGACCTTGGGCAAGTCACTCAACCTCAATTGCCCTACCTTCCCCCCTCCAAAAAAAAAAAAGATTTCTAATGAGGAAGAACACTATGTTTCTTGAGGCTGGCCATTTGACTTGGGGTTAGTTTCTCTACCACCTCCTTTTCTCCCACCTATACCTTATAGCATGCCATGTCTCCCTCATTCATGAAAAACAACAATAAAGGGGCAGCTAGATGGCTCAGTAAATAGAGCACCGGCCCTGGAGTCTGGAGGACCTGAGTTCAAATCTGGTCTCAGACACTAAACACAAAAACTAGCCATGTGACCTTGGGCAAGTCACTTAACCCCAATTGCCCTCCAAAAAACCAAAAGAAAAAAAAAGAATAAATTTTAAAAAAAAGAAAAAAAACAATAAAAACTTTTCATTTTACTTTAATATCCTCTAATTATCACTCTATAGCTCACTCTTCATATTTTGGGGGGCTGATAGAAATTAATATCACAATGTCTGATGTAAATATGGATGCAAAGATTTTTTTATAATATCTCTTCCACCACTCTCCAGGGTCCCAACATCCAGAGGCTAGAAAACACTGATCTGTTTCAATCTTTCTTTTTTGTCAATGAAGAAAATTAGAATTAGAGAGGATAATTAACTTGTCCAAAGTCACACTGCTAGTAAGGACAGTCAAAACTATAAAGAAGCTAATCTCCTAACTCATTGCACAGTGGTTTTCTCTCCATATGACACAGGATCAGAGGAAGTAATTAATAAGTGCTGAAGGTAGGATTTGAACCCCTGAAATACCTTCTACCATGTCATGCTGTTTCACATCTACATTATTTTAAAGGGCCTTTTCTGCTCTAAAATGATAGGATTCCGTGTAATATGAGTCTATAATTCTGACATTAGCCTTACTTTTGGCAATTTGCCTTTTTGTCATAAAATTGGAGTGAAACAAAAGTATGTCATCTTGAAGAGTATAACATGGTTCCTTTTCTGAAAAAATTAACAGGCGTATCAAAGGGTACAATACTCCTCTCCTTAGTAGTATTCTTTCCTCCTGAAAATCATGACATTTACTGATGTAATCAATGTTCTTGAGCTTGTCAACACTATTCGAAAGCCTTGATAAGATTTCTGTAACACACATGAAATAGAACAATGGAACTGGATATTCAACTCTCTTATATTTGTATTTTTTTAAGCAATGAAAGAGGAAAGAAAAATATCTCTCACCATTTCAATAATTTGTATGTTTACATGGAAAAAAAAGGCAATGTGTCACAACTGATAAAAGGGCTGAGTTTCAAGTCCCCCCTCAGACACTGTGTGAGCTTTGTGACTCTGGACCAGTCGCATAACCTCTCTATGATTCAATTGTCTCACAAGTAATGAGGGCATTGTAATATATGACCACTAAGGTTCTTTCCAGCTCTAAATCTATGATGCCATTATCCTGTTCATAAAGTGATACAGAATGAAGTGGAACCAAAAGAAAAATACACAAAATGCCGTAAGTAAATGAAATCCACACAAATAGGCAGCTGAATCTGATTTATGGTAATGAACTATCTTGATTCAAGAAATCAGGTGATGAGAATATCTCCCTCTTCTTGGGAGAGAAACTGAATACTACAGGTGCGGAATGAGACATACACTACTACATTATGAGATGGGCTTGCTGTTTCTACTGTTTTTTTGCAGAAGCATTATTCCAGCCCTATAAATTCTTCATTCAAGAAAGACATTTCATCTAACCTGTTGCTCTACATTCTGGCATCATCCTTCCTTTCTAGCTCTATCTCACACTAATCGCCTCAATGCACTCTGCCCTCTGGTCACCTGAACTGCTCCCTACTCTTAAAAACACATGATGAGCTTGCCCATCCCTATGCCTTACTTTATATACTATTCTCTATATTTGGAACACCTCTTTCTTTCTTCATCTTTTGATTTCCTTTGCTATTGTTCAGTTTTTTCAGTTGTGCCTGACTCTTTCTTTGTGACCCCGTTTGGGGTTTTCTTGGCAATGATACTGGAGTGGTTTGCCATTTCTTTCTCCAGTTCATTTTACGGATAAGGAAACTGAGGCAAACAGGAGTAAGTGATTTGTCATGAGTCACACAGCTAGTGAGTGTCTGAGGTCAAATCTGAACTCAGGAAGATGAGTCTTTCTGAATCCGGGCCCGGCGCTCTATACATTATACCACCTAGCTGCCCCAGTAGTTTAGTTCCTACAGATCTTATAAAATGTCACATCCTCCAGGAAGCTTTTCCTGATCTGTCAGTATTGACCTGTCCCTCAGACTATTAACAAAATTTTGTGTTTTATCTCCCTAAAATCAACTGTCACATGAACACAGTATAGTAACTGGCTATGTGTCTATGTACAATAAATAGTTAAGAAATGTCTGTTGAACTGAATGACAGCAGTGTATGACTTTTCTCTAGGCATGAGAGACTTTTTTAAAAATCACATATTTAAGGTTGTAACACCAAAAAATTGTAATATAATGTCTTTTGATGATCTCATCAGCTCCCACAAGTTCATCTGAGCATATATTTAGAGCTGGAAGAGACCCTAGAGGCCATGGGGTCCATTTCCACACCACCACCACCATTTTGCAGAGGAGAAAAATGAGGCATAGAGAGGCTGTATCACAAAACTAGCAAAAATTTGAAGATAGTCTCTAGGCAGATAACTCCAAAATCTATTTATCCTACATCACCAAATACCAACTAGACATTTCATACTAAATATCCTGTAGGCATCTCAAACTCAATACGTTAACAAAAGAATTATCTACCCCCTTCCAAATGTACCAGGTAGCATTGATTTTATCTCCACAATACCTCTTCCATTCTTCCCACTCCTTTACAGACACATAGCCACAAACCTGGTTCAAGATCTTATCACCTGTCACCTGGACTGCAACTGTCTCTTAATTGATCCACCTGTCTTGGACATTCTCCCAATGGAGTTAAATGTCTGAAGCACAGACCTGACTGTAATTTCATAGTCCAATAAGCAACACTGGCTCCTGAAGATTTAAATACAAACACCACTGTTTGGTCTTCCAAGCCCTTCATGATCTGGCCCCCTTCACACAAACTATGGTCCAGTCAAGCTGGTCCTCTTGCCGACTTGGTCCTCAAACAAGATACTCCATTTCCTGTCCTTTCCCCTCCCAGCTGTAACTCTGACTTTCTGAACTTCCAACACCCTGCCCTAGCACCTGAATCCTCCACCCCTCCCCCCTTTCTGCTCTTTTTTTGTGTGTTATATTCCCCCATTAGAATATAAACTCTATAAGGTCCAAGACTGTCTTCCTTTTTTGCTTATCTCAAACTAAGAACAGTACCTGGCCCCTAGTAAGCACTTAATAAATACTCTTTGCCTTGCCTTGTTGCTTGTCCATTGCTTTTCATAAACTATCCCCTGTCCCTGGAATATGCTCCTTCTTCAAGTATGTGTTATGGGAATCTGAAGATCTTCCCTGCCCCTAGATCCTTTGACAGGCTTAAGTGGCTCTGAGAACCTTCCCTGATTTGAAAGTATACTCTGCCCCCTACTAGGCTGAATGTGCTCACATGGAGCCTGTGGCAGGAGGCTTGTTCTTTGCCCACGCCTTATTACTTTGTGATTGGGCACTGGGTCAAGAGGGCTGTGACATTCTCTGATCCAGAAGAAGGCTATATATACCCTGATGTGAGGTTTTGCTTTGGGGCTTACTTTGGAAAGAATTGTGTGATTTGGCCAGATGAGACTCTGGGAAGCCGTTGAGCCCCGGGGCTTTGAAAACCTAGATGTTGGTGCTTCCTTCTCTGGTAATTGACTAGGTATGGATGTGATGGTCAGATGATTGGAAGCCCATCTGCTGATCTGTTTCTTTGCTTGTATTCTATTTGTATTCTCTGAAGTTCAGGGTGCTGACTTTTCTCCCTGAACTAGGTAAATGATATATATTTGATTGATTAAAGTAGGATTGTTAACCCATTTTGAGTTGCTTTCCTTTGGAAAAGCAGATCTAAGAACCTGTGCTAGCAGCCATCCTGGGTATGCTAGGGTGCTTGCTGATACAGTATGCTATAGATTTGTATCATACTTTTATATGCTATAGCTTTGTACAAACTTGTAGTTTCTTTCAAAACTTGACTTAAAACTCAAATTCTACACAAAGCCTTTCTTGACAACACCCCCAGTTAATGCCTTCCACCATCATGCCTTTCCGCCCACCCTTGCCAAAAAACCCCTGCCAAACCTTGTATTATTAAAATAGTATACTTCTGTGCAAAATACTTGGGACAAAGTAAAATAAGTTTATTGACAGAAAACATGTTTTTTTTTAAATTCAATTTATTTATTTTTAGTTTTCAACATTCATTTCCACAAGATTTTAAGTTACAAATTTTTCTCCCCATCTCTCCCCTACACCCCACCCTAAAATAGCAATCCTTCTGAATACCCCATTCCCCAATCTGTTCTCTCTTATATCCTCTCTCATCCCTCCCCCAACTTTCTAGTAGGGCAAGATGGATTTCTATACCCCAGTGCCTGTATATCTTATTTCCCAGTTGCATGTTACATGCATTAACATTTGTTTTTTGAACTTTGAGTTTCAGATTCTTCCCCTTCTTCCCTCCTCACTCACCCCTCACTGAGAAGACAGTCAATAAACATTGGTTGTACATGTGTAGTTACACAAAACATTTCCACGGTAGTTATATTGTGAAAGACTAACTATATTTCCCTCCTATCCCACCCCCCCCACTTATTCTACTTTCTACTTTGACCCTGTCCCTTTTCAAAAGTGTTTTCTTCTAAATACCCTCTCCCCTTCTATCACCCCCCCCTTATATCCTTCCCCCCTGCTTTCCTGTAGGGTGAGTACGTTATTCCATCCTTAAGCCAAATTCAATGAGAGTAAGGTTGACCCATTCCCTTTCACCTGCCTGCTCTTCCCCCCTCCATTGTAAGTGTTTTCTTGCCTCTTTTATATAAGATAATTTACCCTAATCTATCTCTCCCTTTCTCCTTCTCCCAATACATTTCTTTCTCACCTCTTAATTTTATTTTTTAGAAATCATCCCTTCATATTCAACCCATCCTGTGCCCTTTGTCTATGTATACGTGGACACACATATGCCCATACTCACATACGTAATTATACACACATACACCCTCCTATACATACATACATGTATACATATTCCCTTCAACTATCATATTTTTCTATAACTTTCCTTTATTTTTAAAAATTTATTTATTTTTAGTTTTCAAAATTCATTTCCACAAGATTTTGAGTTACAATTTTTTCTCTCTTATCTTTCCCCGACCCCCACCCCAAAATAGCAAGCATACTGAATACCCTTTCCCCCAATCTATTCTCTCTTATATCCTGCCCCTTCAACGCCCCCCCCCCAACTTTCTAGTAGGGCAAAATGGGTTTCTACATCCTAGTACCTGTGTATCTTATTTCCCAGTTACATGTAAAAAAAGTTTTTTAATATTTGTTTTTAAAACTTTGAGTTCCAGAATTTTTTTTCCTTCTTTCCTCCTCACCCACCCCCACTGGGAAGATAAGCAATTCAATACAGATTGTACATGTGTAGTTACCCAAATCACTTCCATAGTAGTTATATTGTGAAAGACTAACTATATTTCCTTCCATCCTATCCCACGCCCCACTTACTCTATTTTCTCCTTTGACCCTATCACTTTTCAAAAATGTTTGCTTCTAACTACCCTCTCCCCCAATTTGTCCTCCCTTCTATCCTCCTCCCCCTAATTCCCTACCCCCCTATTTTCCTGTAGGGTAAGATACCCTATTGAGTGTGTATGTTATTCTCTCCTTAGGCCAAATTCAATGAGAATCAGGTTGTCCCATTCCCTTTCACCTTCCTATTCTCCCCCTCCATTGTAACAGTTTTCTCTTGCCTCCTTTATATAAGATAATTTACCCTAATCTATCTCTCCCTTTCTTCTTCTCCCAATAAATTCCTCTCTCACCTCTTAATTTTGTTTTTTAAATAGCATCCCTTCATATTTAACTCATCCTGTGCCCCCATCTATGTATACATGAACATACAAATGCCCACACTCACACATATATTTGTATATACATATATCCTCCTGTACATACATATATATGTACATATACACACACACACACACACACATTCCCTTCAACTATCCTCATACTGAGAAAAGTCTTATGAGTTACAATGATCATTTTTCCATGTAGGAATGTAAATAGTTCAACTTTAATAAATTCCTTATGACTTCTTTTTCCTGTTTACCTTCTCATGCTTCTCTTGCTTCTTGTATTTGAAAGTCAAATTTTCTGTTCAGCTCTGGTTTTTTCATCAAGAATGCTTGAAAGTCCTCCACCTCAATGAATGACCACATTTTTCCCTGTAGCATTAACTCAGTTTTGCTGGGTAGGTGATTCTTGGTTTTAGTCCTAGCTCTTTTGACCTCTGGAAAATCATATTCCAAGCCCTTCCATTCCTTAATGTAGAAGCTGCTAGGTCTTGTGTTATCCTGACTGTGTTTCCACAACACTCAAATTGTTTCTTCCTGATTGCTTGCAGTATTTTCTCTTTGACCTGGGAACTCTGGAATTTGGCTATAATATTCCTAGGGGTTTTCTTTCTGGGATCTTTTTCAGGAGGTGATTGGTGAATTCTTTCAATTTCTATTTTGTCCTCTGGTTCTAAAATATCAGGGCAATTTTGCTTGAGAATTTCTTCAAAGAGCTCTTTTTTTGATCATGGCTTTCAGGTAGTCCAATAATTTTTAAACTATCTCTCCTGGATCTATTTTTTTGGTCAGTGGTTTTTCCAATGAGATATTTTGCATTGCCTTCTATTTTTTTTTTCATTTGTTTGGATCTGTTTTATAGTATCTTGATTTCTCATAAAGTCATTAGCTTCCAATTACTCCAATCTAATTTTGAAAGAGTTATTCTCTTCAGTGAGCTTTTGAAATTCCTTTTCCATCTGGCAAATTCAGCTTTCTAAAGCATTCTTCTCCTCATTGGCTTTTTGGGCCTTTTTTGCCAT
>CM053581.1:482922641-482938101 GCA_028627135.1 Pseudochirops cupreus
AATAAATATGATCCTTTTTTTTTTTTTTTGCTTTTTGGAGGGCAATTGGGGTTAAGTGACTTGTCCAAAGGCACATGGCTAGTAGTAAGTGTGTCAAGTGTCTGAAGTCATATTTGAACTTAGGTCCTCCTGACTCTAGGACTGGTGCTCTACTCACTGCGCCACCTAGCCACTCCCTATGACACATTTTTTTCCTAGGCAGCTAGGTAACAAAGTAGATAAAATTCAACACTTGGGGTCAGGAAGACCTGAATTAAAATCCTACCTCATACACTTACCAGCTTTGTGATCCTAGGAAAGTCATTTGATTTCAATCTGCCTCAGCTTCCTCATCTGAAAATGGGGATACTAATAGCATCTACCTCATAGGATTATTGTGAGGATCAAATGAGATAATATGTAAAGTGCTTTGCAAATGGTAAAGTGCTATATACATGCTAGCTATTATTTTTTAGTGACTTAAAATGATTTAGGACTTAATTGGAAGAGGGTTAGGCAGTGAGTTTGGGTTAGTGGGGAAACATAAGACAAATTAAAGGAGGCTTTTCCAGAACATAGGAAAGATTTAATGGGACTAGCTATAGCAGTGGTTCTCAACCTGTAGGTTGCGACCCCTTTGAGAATCAAACAACGCTTTCACAAGGGTCACAGGGGTCGCCTAAGACCATCGGAAAACACATATTTCAGATGGTCTTAGGAACCGAGACGCCACTCCTCTGTCTCCAGGTGGGTCCACCCACATGCAGATACACCCACATATGAGTATTAAAGGGTCATGGCATTAGGAAGGTTGAGAACCACTGAGGTATAGGAACCCAAAATCTGACTGAAAAATGCAATATGATTGGTAGAAAAAGCTGTCAAACACAACTGCGTTCTGATTAGAGAATTCTAACTAGTGTACACCTCAGTCATTATAAAGTTACTTCACCAAACTGTTGCAAAATTTATTAAGCCAATTAATTTAAAATGAGTAAAATAGAAATGAAATATTTTAAACTGTAATTCAACAAATTTAATATGCATTTCCCCTTTATCCAGCACAATCCAAATTAGAGTTACATATATTTTTACTTGCTTACTCACCCTATAGTTAAGAGAGAGAACTGGAAGCTAGAAAAGAAGGTGAAGTTTATAAATACCACAATTAGGAAGGGGCAGACTATTCGAATAGTGGCAGCTGCTCACTATTCCATCCTCTCCCAGTTCATTGCTAGGAGAATGCAATCCTAGAGGAGAGAGAGAAACCCTCTTATCCTCTAAATGAATTGGTGGGGTAAGGAGGAGGTAATACACACACACAGAAGCTTTAAATAGAAGCAGCTGCTAACTCCTCTGGGTAGCAATTTGACAGCTATTTAATTAAGCCCAGTGGAACAATTTGATTTGTCAGGTGAAGCATCTAAACATATTATTATGGTCAAATATTTAGATCTCTAAGTTTTACTACTCTTTACTTTTAGAGATACAATAGTAGATTTCATAAAGGAAATTCATATTATATGAATGTAACCAGATATTCAGACTGATTTCCCCATGAGCAGCACAGATTTTTGGGAACTGTAGTTTTGACATTGTGAGTTTTCCCTTTCCCTAGGCAGAATAATGCTAGACGATAGTGGAAGATGCTGAGTCCAACCATTTGAGTGCAAAGTTCAGACTGGGTTTAAAGAAAAGCAAATATGATGGTGTTAGCATAATGGTGGGCAGCAATCTGATAATCAGAAAGATGGAAGCATTCCAAGGGTTGTTTTAAATGGATATACAATAAAATTGGGAATGTTGGTCCTGCTAGAGCTTTTTTTTGCTCACCGCTCTACCTGATCAAATTCCTGAGAAATGGTGTGAGGTGGGAATGGATTAAAGCTGCTAGAAGTTTTTGCTCCTTGAGATCAGTGAAAGGATAGTGAAGGTTTAACTTCCCCTTTCCCTATCCTGGCAGTTGGCAGGCATATCCTCCATGATTTCTCCATTTCATCAAGCTATTTCTAATACCTGGTTTTGTTTCATGTGAAACTATGACTCTATAAAACTATAATTGTCCTGAAATTCATATCTTTTAATTTTGAACAGAGAATAACAATAGAGTGAACCAATGAATAGCTTGAAATACAAAGAATTAAACAGGACAGGGGTTTGAATCTAGGACTTTATCTTGGCTTTGGGTGATCTCAGATATAATCATGAGGAACTAAAGGTTCTGGTCTTTTAAAAATAACTTATAAGCCTCTAAATAACAGAAAGACCAACCTCATGACTCAGAACCATTTGCTTTTAGGAAAAGGAGTTATGGGTGAACAAAATTTGGATGGTGAAGAGTATCTATATACTCAGTACAACTTCTTGCATCCTAAGTGAGTAACAAAATATATGGGTGGACCTAGGAAATTCATGCACTCTTCTGTCTGGTAGGAGGAGAAATGAAGGATGTGGAAGGAATGACTAAACAAAAAAATTGCAAACATTGGAGCTACACCATTACCTATATAACCAACCTCAGATAGCATCACCTGCTCATTAGTTAAGGAACTTGAATACGCCATTAATCTGAAAAGATCTTAGTGTGTATTTATGAACTGTGAGTGTGCTAGCATTTAGAATTCAAAATAGTGAATAAGTCATTTATTAAGCTCTTACTATGTGTTAAGCACTGGCAATCCAGATGGAAAAGCAAGATTGTCCCTATTTTCAAGAAACTCACTGAGGTAGAATATACCTATAGAATATTTGAGCTGCAAGTCATATGGAAAAATGCTCTGGTCTTTTGGATATAGTGACAAAGCCAATGGTAATGCCTCTTCTTTAATTATTCACACTATTAAAATGTTATCTGTTTCTGATATTGAACTCTCTGACTGTGCCAAGGACTTTGGTGGCAAGAACTTTATTTTCTTTCTAGGTCTTCAATAGATGAGACTGGAGCGCCTGCAGGAGCAGTTTCCAGACTGCACCTCAAAAAAAAGGTTGCTTCTCAGGATGATGACTGAGCTCATTGAACTAAAGCCATTGCTATTCCCAAGGCTTTTTTTGGGTTAAGGATCTGAAGAGAGATAAAGGTCAAGGTGGGAGTAGTGGTGGTTTAATCTGTTTGATACTTGCTACCTTCTGTCTCTCCTGCAGGATGCTTTGATGCTTCAACAAGGCTGACTTTCTTGACTTGTGAGTGCAGTTGTTTTCTAATTGGTGAGGATAGCTGACTCCTTCTCAATACCAGTTACATTCATGGATGATGGCTATGAAGGCTGGGATGAAAGCAGGACAGGTGGTCTGAGGATTACTACCACTCCCAAATTTTCTATGCTTATCTGCCTGTTGGTGGTAACCAGTCAGCTACTGTTGCTGGTGGTGATGAGGAAGGTAGACCCCCTTCTCCACAATTATTTCTCCCCTAAGCAATGGCCGTGGGGATGGGATTGGAAGCAAGTCTGGTGGTTTGGAGAGCACTTCTATTCAGGCAGTTGGGTTCAGGGTCATACAATTGCTCCATTTGAGATTTGAGGGGAAATGATGGCCAAGGTCGTAGTGGTGGTTTGACTTGGTACTTGCTCTCTCTTTTCTTCCTCAGCTAGCACTATATACTTGTTAATGACGAAATATCTTTGTTATTTCTAGATAACCATCAAAAGAAAAGTTAAAAATTAATATTAATGTTAGTTATCTCTTAAGAAATGTCATGGTCTAGAAGAGAGAATAACAGATTTGAAGTCAGGAGTTATCTGGGTTTGAATCCCGGCTCCAGTGTTCACTAGCTATGTGAATGCAGACAAGTTATTCAGCCAACCTGAGCCTCATCTATGAAACTGGGATAAAAATGTCTATGTTCCTTACTTTCATAGGAATCTGCTTTGTAAACCTTAAAGCTTTATATAAAAATGAGTTACTACTATTGGAACTGGTTGTGTCTTTCCTTCAGCAAAGTGTGAAAATATCTTTGTTGTTCCAAAAGTCACATTCTTCCAGGTTATCTATTAGTTGTTTTCATATTGTCTCTTCCATTAGACTGTGAACTTCCTAACAACAGAGATATCTTGTACCCTTCTTTGTGTCTCTATCACCTAGCACAGTGTCTGACACGTAGTAGGTGCCTAATAAATATGTATTGACTGAATGACTAGTAGTCAAGTGCAGCATATCTAAAGAACTCATTTTCCTATTCTAGCTAACATGGTACTGCATTGAAGAGGCACATGAACTACTAATAGTAAACTAAACTAAAATTGTTTTTAATCAGCACATCACTCAGTAGAAATCAGAGATAATAATATGCATGTAATAATAACAATTTTTGTTCAATATAGGAAATTGTTTAGGCTTCTTACTCTGCTTGAATAAAAACTAAGCGTTTCCTCCTTTACTCTGGGTGAAAGAGATGAAAATCTAAGCATCCCTGGTCAGCATTGTTAAATGACTAAGTCAGAAAACAAGTTCGACAAGTTTCAAAGAAAAGACTTGTTAGTTAGTGGAAAGAAAATGTTTTCTTTAGTGCTGAGAGGAAAAGGGAAAGTTTCATGTAACCACACAGCAATGATTCATTATGTCTGTCCTTTTATGAAATCTTTAAAACGGACATTGAGGAATAACAATGTGATGCATTTCAGTAAGTGTCAATCAGTAACACATACAATTCCATAAAAGATACAAGATGATAATAAAAGCTTATTTCTGAAATTATTTCACATGTAATATAAAATTAAATGAATTAAGAAAAATGCCATTCAAAGAACTATTTCAACTAGTAATTTCAGACATTTTTGTAAGTAGGATAACATGATTATATGCATTAAATAGGAAGAATGTATTTTCCTTAGGAAGAAAATCCATTCAGGCAAATTGCTTCCAAAACAGTTTTTGAGTTATTCTTTATAAAATATTACTAGTAACACATAAACTTAAGTCAGTGATATGTAACATATGTTTAAGGAATTGATTGTCTGAATTAATTTGGGTAGATTTTTTTGACCGTTCCTTTACAATTTATTTAATATTAATAATATTAATATAATATAATAATAATATATTTAAGATGAAATTTTTTGGATATATTTTGGTGTTTTCTATAACCATACATATATATAAGTTGGAGTAATTTCAAAATAATTATGAAGGTTATAAAATAAATTTTAAAGAGGTTGTTTATCATTTCATATGAATAACAGGCAATATAGCTTAATGCTTTTTTAATAAGCGCATAAAGGATGAAATATTTTAGAGACTATGTCATATAGATACCTTTGGTAGTCTGGTGAAGCCTATGAATCCCTTTTCAGAATGATGATTTAAAATAATAGAAAGAAATATTTAATTTCCACTAGAGATTAGTGAAAATAAAAATAAACATATCTTTCCCATCAAAGTTCATGGATCCCCAGAATCCTTGGATTCCCTGAGCATTTGTTGAACTCAGGTAAAGAACTTATTCTAAAGTAAGTAGACTCATACAGTCTTTCCTCATGTAAATTTTAAGCAAACAAAATATCAAATAAATTTATCAAAATGCAACTCAGTTGGAAAATCACAAAAAATAATTAGCAAAAATGACTGGTGTACCTAGTTCTGCCACCTATATATGTGTGTATGTGTGTGTGTGTATACATATATATATGTATATATGTATACACACACACACACACACACACACACACACACACATACATATTTCCTTCCTCATGCCCAAGTTGTCCAAGACCTATCTTTTATTTGGAAAATAAAACCCAGAAAAACCAGATAATTTGAAGCATTGATCTTGAAGCCAAATTGTTTCATGATTATAGCAATAACAATTTGTTAAAAAAATGAATTTATATATTGTCCTTCATATGTGAAAAAGACAAAAATGACCTATCCAAAGCAAGTTACAAACTGAATACTGATGAGAAGGGAAATTGGGAGTTTTTTGAAGGTACTCTCGTGGATGCACAAAGAATTCTTCAATTAACTTAGATTCCAAAAAGTTATGTGTATACACACACACACACACACACACATATACATATATATATGTATATATACACATATATGTATGTGTGTATTACATAAGACAGAAGCAAGGGCACTTAACAGAAAATGAATACAAAAATGTGTCAGTCTTGTAGGAACAGTATCAGGAGAGCTAAAGTTCAGAGAGAGATGAGGACAACCAGAAGGGTTTGCTTTTTAAACTATATCGGGGGAGGGAGAGGTTCAGAGATGGGAAAGGATTGCTTCTCAGGTTGGATGAAATGATGATAACTGACAGCAGAGAGAGAACAGAGTTGCTCAATTCTCATTTCATTTCTTTTCTCTTTTCTCTATCAAGGAATATGACCTTTGACTGAGAAAGAATAGAACAAAAATGACCAAGAGGGAACTGATACCTAATATGAATAAGAAGATGGTAGAAGAGCAACTAGCTGTCCTCGTTGACATCAAGCCATCTGACCCAGATGAACTATATCCTCTGATACTGAAAGAACCAGAATACATGAGTGCTGAGTCATTTTCAATGATATTTGAAACATCATGGCAAACAAACAGGGTACCATATGATTGGTGTAGGACAAATGTTACCCCAAGTTTCAATAAAAAAGGGAAGAGCATAAAGTATAGAAATTATGTCACTGAACTTGACCTCATTTCCTAGGAAAATTCCTGAATGTGTTGGTAAGTATTGAGTAGTAGATATCTCCATTAGGAAAGGAAGCAGTGATTACAAAGGAACCAAGATGGTTTCATTAAGAAAAAAGATAGATCATGCTAGAGTAGCTTTATTTTCTTTTTTGAAAGAGTTTTTGACGTTGTAGATGAGATGAATACTACAGCTAGAGTTTGTCAGAAAAGGAAGAGATATGGGTTTTTCTTGTTCAGTCATTTCAATAGTATTAGATGTTTCATGACCCCATATTGGGGTTCTCTTGGCAAAGATACTGGAGTAGTGTAATGCCATGCATGAGCAGCTTCCCAAAAGAATGCTACTGTGAACAGCTTTTAAAGTTCTGATTACACAGTATAGTGAACACTCCCATTTATTCCATAACAAATCAAGGCAAACATTCATAATATAATATTCACAACATCACATCTTATCAGAGAAAATCACAATATAGTGTTCACAACAGCTTAACATTAAAATGGCCACATAGTTTTCACCAAAGTGGTCATAGTATTAAGAACAAAGAACAAAAGAACAATCATCTGATATCCCTAAGGAGGTTTGCTTCCTCACTCAGTCATTCAGTCATCTCACAATACAACAGTCAATCTTCCACTCATGGGGCAATCATAGGTTAACTTAATAAGTCACTTACCTAGCAATCAGTCACTAAGTATCTTTACTCACTAAATACAATCATTAGAAAATTACACAAATGCTCCACCCCTCAGTGTCTAGTAAACTTCAGTTTCATCACACATTCAATATCCAAGGAGAGGCCTTTTCTTCATCTTGATTCAGGGTGGTCTCTCAGATTCCCTGGATCCCCTTCCATGGTGCCAGCTCCTACCTGAATCCACCAGTCACCTGGATTCAGAGGCAGACAGATCCCAGGTCCTTGTCCAGTCCTCCAGGCAGTTCTTGTTACACACTGAAGTTCATAGGGTCTAGCACATCTCAAAACCTTCACCACTTCTGTTGCCGGGAACTCAAGGGTCAACCAAGCCACAAACAAACAAAGTCTTATCTTAGCCATGCTTCTTCAGTCCTCCTGCAGTTCAGCTGGCCCTAGGACCCAGAAGAAATCTCTGCCTTCCAGGTGGCCTTCTCAGCCTTCCAGGTGGCCTTCTCGGCTACAACTTCAGCCTTCACCAAATTCTGGCCTTGTAGAAAACTCGAACTCAGTTCTCAGTCCAGCAAGTAGCAGCCCAGCTTCTAGATGCTGTGAAAATTCTGCTGTCTCTTCCAGGAGCCACCAGGAGGACCTTCTTGATTCTGACTGTCTCTTCTCTGCGGCTCTTCTTACACACACACACACACACACACACACACACACACACACACACACACACACACACTGGCTTGCTGTCACAGCCAATCCCTTCCTGTTATGTCAGCAACAGGAGACAGAGTTCACACCTTCTGTTTCTTCACAGAGGTACTTAGCCCTTAGTAAGGGCTGAGTACCTGCTTACTTGACATAACAAAAAAAGGGGTCTTCAAATTTACATTAATTACCATTACAAGTAGTTTGACATTTCCTTCTCCATCTAATTTTACATACTTTTCTGTTTTACATATGACCAACTGAGGCAAACAGTATTAAGTGACTTGCCCAGGGTCACTCAGCTAGTAAGAGTCCGATGCCAGATTTGAATTCAGAAAGATGTGTCTTCTGGACTCTAGGGCTGGCAGTCTATTCACTGTGCCACCTTGCTGCCCTAGAGATGTGGGATAGGTGATGGTAAAATTAGATAGATTTGGAGCTGGTCAAATAGCCAAATTCAAAGACTAGTCATTGATGGTTTCATATCAGCTTAAAAAGAAGTGTTTAACAGAATGTCCAAGGGATCTATGCTATGCAACATTTTTATCACTAACTTGGATAAAGGCTTATCAAACTTGCACAAGAAAAGGAGGACTGATTAACACGCTAAATGACACAAAGCAGAGAGTAGAAATAGTGATAGGCTAGGTCTTAATCTAATAAAATGAAATTTAATAAGGCATCATTCTTAAAGATATTGTAGAATAGCTGGGAAAAGACAGGTATTGAAATGAAGATTATCTAAGTTAAAGTCTCATCTCTAATATATGCTGTACCTATGACTCTGGGCAAATTGTATAATTTCTTAATAGCCCAGCTGACTCTCTAAGACTCTTACATAAAGAATATTTGTAATCTGAATAAGTAGAGGGGATTTTCTCATCGGAAGCTACCTTACCAATAAAATCATATGCCACAAGGCCAACTGAATTTGCCCTTGATACAAGACTTCCTAGCTAATATTTGAGATCCATACAGAATCTTACAATATCCTCCTTGATGACTAAGAACATATTTTTAAAAATATATTAATATCACATATAATTCCTATTATGTCTCTACTACATCCCTCTTCAAGAAAGAAAATTTTAAAATAATGAAACAAATAGAAAATTTTTTTTCTTTTTGGAGTGAGGAAGGCAGGGCAATTGGGGTTAAGTGACTTGCCTGAGGTCACATGGCTAGTAAGTGTTAAGTATCTGAGGCCAAATTTGAACTCAGGTCCTCCTGACTCCAGGGCCAGTGCTCTATTCACTGTGCCACCTAGCTGCCCTCTAGAAATTTTTTAAAAATTAGTTTAGTAGGGGGTGGCTAGGTGGTGCAGCGAATAGAGCACTGGTCCTGGAGTCAAGAGGATCTGAGTTCAAATCCAGCCTCAGACACTTGACATACTTACTAGCCGTGTGACTTTGGGCAAGTCACTTAACCCCAATTGCCCTCCAAAAAAAAAAAAGGCAAAAAAAAATAGTTTAGTCAAACCAATCAACACAACTGAACCTGACATCATGTACAGTGGTCCATCACCATAGCACCCCACCTCTCAAAGGACACATTTTTAAGGTAGTGCACTGGATAGAGTGCTATACGTAGAGCCAGGAAGACCTGTGTTCAAATCCAGACTCAGATATTTACTAGCCTGTCATTTAATCACTAATTGCCTCATTTTCTTTATCTATAAAATGGGGATAATAATAATGTCTATTTCCCATGGTTGCTATGAGGATAAAATGAAATAATATATGTAGAGTGCTTTGCAAAACTTAAAGTTAAGGTTTATTAAACTTTAAACCTTAAAATTTAAAGTATAGTAACATAAATTATTAGTATTAGTAGAGTTAGCTAGACTTTGGGTTTCACAGAATCTTTGGTCATAGGAAATTGCTGGGCTCATTCAGAGCATGAACCCAAGACTTGACATCATCAGTGAAAACAAATATAAAACAATATGGATGGTACAAGATATTCTAGGTCCTTGAGGGAAGGCAAAAGTTGCCAGGGAAAGTTCTATAATCACCTATCCTCCTTAACTTTGGAAAATATGGGCAACTGTTGTAAATATTCCTTCCCAGAAACATGGATAGATTAGATCATTTTTGCTTTCCTTTGGGAACATGTGAATTTATGCTCATTTAACTGTCTTTTTTCAGAATGTCTGTGTTTATGGATTTCTTGATTCATTCATACAAAATACATTATGTTATCAGTAATAAAAGAGAAAGTATTGTTAACTTGGGAGTAACAGGGCATACAAAAGCATAAATACTATTCATTTGGCATTTCTCCTCATATTATTTTTCTCATTTTCTATGTCCTTGTTCTTTCCCCGATTCTTCATTTTGTCTCATTTTGCTCCCTGCTACCTTTTCAAATTCCCCTCAGTATTTCCGCTACAATTTGACTCACCACTCCCAAACATCTGGCTCTTGCAATGGCTAAGCCAGAGGATTGTTCATCAGGTAGGAGTGAGGGTCAGGAAGGTGGAAAGGTAAGTTTTTGTATCACTCACATAGTTAATCAGGTAAAAAATGTGAAAAGTTATATCTCCATTAGTCAAGAAAATAGGAAATTAAGGAACAAAATACAGAAGGATATACAGATTAATTTAAACCAAATCCACATTAGTACTGTTAGCTAATTAAACTAAGCAAATGCTCATGATTTGTTTTATCATTTTTACATTAAGATCATTTCTATAATGAAGGATAATTAGAGTGTGAGTCTAATTAGCTGTTTGCATATCTATTCTAATGTATTTTGCTGAACTAATGATTCCCTTATAACATAATTTTTGCATTTTTTGTTGCATGTTAAATGCTTCTTTTGAGGGTGGGAGTAGAGATAAAGAAAGGGCAACACCTTTCTATATTTGAGAATGAACCAATATAAATGAGCTTGTCATTTCCACTCCAATTGCTAATGGATTATAAACCTAAATCACAAAATCCTTTTATCAGTTCCTACAGGAATAATGAAACTTTTGTTTGAAAATGGCCCATCCAAAGCACATATGCTCATGTATCACTGAATATTGGTGCAGGGATCATTCTGTGATAAATTGTTGAAAAAATGTGTAAAGTATTGTCATCTTAGGTACATAAAAGGACATCAGACTAAAGGCGCCAAGAGGCACTATGCAAATAAGATTCAGAATTATACAAAAGAACCCAGTGAATAAGGATTACTGGAGATAGTCACAATGAATTCATATTTTTCACATATAGTGAGTTATTTCAATATAAAAAAACAGAGTACTAACATTGGACTTGTACAAACCTAGCAGTATAGAATATTTCAATTTATACAGTTCTCCAAGACAGAAAGAAAAAAGAATAATAACATCTAAAATATACATGGAAGATTCAAATATTTTTATTTATTTAA
Organism: Pseudochirops cupreus; assembly: GCA_028627135.1. Lineage (NCBI taxonomy): Eukaryota > Metazoa > Chordata > Mammalia > Diprotodontia > Pseudocheiridae > Pseudochirops > Pseudochirops cupreus. The sequence goes on from CM053581.1 coordinate 482,933,978, forward strand.
GAAATGGCAAACCAGGTTTCCAGGAGAATTTTAATTATTATTCTTTAAAAAAATAATTGCATGTAAAATTAGTTTTATGTCACATGTAAAGACAATTTTTAACATTTGTTTTTAAAGTTTTGAGTTTCAAAATCTCTCCCTCCATTCCTCCCTCCTCACTCTTACTCTCTTATTGAAAAAGGAAGCAATTCGATATAGGTTATACATGTGTAGTCATGCAACACTTTTCCATAATAGTCATGTTGTGAAAGAAAACATAAACAAAAAACCCTCATGAAAAATAAAGAAAGTTTTAAGAAGTATGTTTCGATCTGTATTCAGACACTATCAGTTCTTTCTCTGGGGCTGGGTAGCATTTTTCATCATAAGTCCTTCAGAGTTCTCTTGGATCATTGTATTGCTGAGAATAGCTAAGTCATTCACAGCTGATCATCTTACAATATTGCTGTTACTTTGTACACAGTATGCTTCACTGTGAATCTCCTCATGTAAGTCTTTCCAGGATTTTCTGAAAGCATCCTGCTCATCATTTCTTATAGCACAATAGTACACCATCATAATCACATAGCACAATTTGTTTAGCCATTCCCCAACTGTTGGACATTCCCTCAGTTTCCAGTGCTTTGCCACCAGAAAAGAGCTGCTCTAAATATTTTTGTACGTATGGGTTATTTTACTTTTGGGGTTTTTAAAAAAATCTCTTTTGGTATACAGACCTAGTAGTGGTATTACCAGGTCAAAGGGTATGTATGATTTTATAGCCCTTTGAGCATAGTTCAAAATTGTTCTACAGAACAGTTATACCATTTCACAACTCCACCAACAGTGCATTAATGTCTCATTTTTCTGACATCACCTCCAACATTGGTCATTTTAATTTTCCGTCCTGTTAGCTAATCTAATAGGTATGAGGTAGTACCTCAGAATTGTTTTAATTTGCATTTCTCCAATCAATAATGAGTTAGAATACTTTTTCATATGACCATAGATAGCTTTGATTACTTCTTCTGAAAACCATTCATGTCTTTTGATCATTTATCAATTGTGGAATGGCTGTTATTTTTATAATTTTCACTCAATTCACTATATGTTTGAGAAATGAAGCCTTTATCAAAGAACCTTGCTTCAAAATTTTTTTTCACAGTTACTGTCTGTATTTTCCTACATCCTATTATCCCCCCCATTTATTCTATTCTCTCTCTTCTTTCACCCTGTTACTCCTCAAAAGAATGTTGCTTCTGACTATCCCTCCCCCAATCCACCCTTTCTTCTATCACCCTGGCCCTTCATTTATCCTCTTCCTCTCCTACTTTCTTGTAGGGTAAGATAGATTTCTATATTCAATCGAATGTATATGCTATTCCCTCTTTGAGATAATTCTGATGAGTGTAAAGTTCACCCACTCCCCCCTCTTTCCCTCCACTGTAAAAGCTTTTTCATTCCTTTTTCTTGTGAGATAACTTTCCCCATTCTGCCTCTCCCTTTCTTCTAGTACTTTCCTCTCTCACCCCTTAATTTTATTTCTTTTAGGTTATCATCCATTCATATTCAACTGAAACCTATGCCCTTTGTCTATACAAACTCATTTTAACTGCCCTAATAATGAGAAAGTTCTTATGAGTTACAAATACCATCTTTCCATGTAGAAATGTAAACAGTTATTAAACCTTATTAAGTCCCTTATGATTTCCCTTTCCTGTTTACCTCTTTATGCTTCTCTTGAGTCATGCATTTGACAGTCAAATTTCCTATTCAGCTCTAGTCTTTTTGTCAAGAACTTGAAAGTCCTCTATTTCATTGAATATCCATTTTTCCCCCTGAAGGCTTATACTCAATTTTGCTGGGTAGGTGATTCTTGGTTATAATCCTAATTCCTTTGCCCTTCAGAATATCATATTCTAAGCCCTCCAATCTTTTAATGCAAAAGCTGCTAAATCTTGTATTAGCCTGACTGTGGCTCCACGATACTTAAATTGTTTCTTTCTGTCTGCTTTTAATATTTTCTCCTTGACCTGGGAGCTCTGGAATTTGGCTATAATGTTCTTTGGAGTTTTCATTTTGGGATCTCTTTCAGGAGGTGATTGGTAGATTCTTTCCACTTTTATTTTATCCTCTGGTTCTAGAATATTAGGACAGTTTTCCTTGAAAATTTCTTGAAATATTGTGTCTAGGCTCTTTTTTTTTTATCATGGCTTTCAGGAAGTCAAATAATTTAAACTATCTCTCCTGGATTTATTTTCCAGGTCAATTGTTTTTCAAATGAGATATTTCACATTGCCTTTTATTTTTTTCATTCTTTTGTTTTGTTTTGTAATTTCTTGATTCATCATAAAGTCATTAGCTTCCATTTGCTCCATTCTAATTTTGAAGGAATTACATTCTTCACTGAGCTTTTATGCCTCTTTTTCCATTTGACCAATTCTGCTTTTTAAGACATTCTTCTCCTCATTGGTTTTTTTGTACCTCTTTTACCATTTGGTCTGGTCTGTTTTTTAAGGTGTTATTTTCTTCAGTATTTCTTAAGTATTTATTTATATTTCTTCAGCATTTTTATTTTCTTCAGCATTTAGCTGTTGACTTTTTTCATGCTTTTCTTGCATCACTTTCATTTCTCTTCTCAAGTTTTCCTCTACCTCTCTCACTTGATTTTCAAAATCATTTTAAACCATTTCCATAGCCTGAAACCTATTTATATTTTTCTTGGAGGCTTTGAATATAGGAGCTTTGACTTTATTACCTTCTTCTGAGTGTATGTTTTGATCTTCCTTGTAACCACAGTAACTTTCTATGGTCAGAATTTTTTATGTTCTTTGCTTATATTCTTAGCCTATTGCTTGAATTATACTCTTTATTAAAGTAGGGCTCTGCTTCCAGGGTGGAGGGCTCACCATACCAAACTTGAGTGGTTTTGTACAGCAGTTTTCAGAGATGCTTCTAGGGGCCTGTAAGTTTTTAGTTCTTCCAAGGAGTTATGATCTAAGAAGAGGTGTGTTTACTACTCTCTTGACCTGTGCTTTGAACTGTGAGTGACCACAAGCATTCACTTTTGCCCTGGAACTGTGAGGAGGGTCCTATCTCCACTGAAGCTACAAGCTCTGGTGTGCTAGTGATCCTCCTTGCCCTGGGACTGCCACTTGGGACTTCAACCCAAGTATGGTTAAAGAACAGAATCCTGACCCCGGTTCTAGCAAGAAGACATCTGTAATCTCCTTCTGATCACTTGTTCAACTCCCTTACTGTCTGTGGGCTGAGAGTTCTGAAAACAGCTGCTGCCACTGCTGATTCAGTGGCTCCCAAACCCTGCTCCTGGCTTTCTGGGGCCTGGTCTATACTGGTGAGGCCTGTACTAGACTGTGCTCTTCTTTCACCCTGATGCAATAGACCTTTCCTACCAACCTTCTAAGTTGTCTTGGGCTGGAAAATTATTTCACTCCATCTTTTTGTGGGTTCTGCTGCTCTAGAATTTTTTATAGTCATTATTTAAAGGTATCTGAAGAGGTTTGGGGAGAGCTCAGGTGAGTCCCTGCCTTTACTCCACCATCTTGGCTCTGCCCCCAGAATTTTTGAAAGAACAAACAAAACAAGAGCTTTCTCTCTCTCTCTCTGTCTCTCTCTCTGTCTCTCTCTCTCTCAACACATTAAAATGAGGAAATAGGCATTCTGCTGAATACAAGGGCATAATTTGTATCAATTAGTACTTACATATAACATTATATATTTCAAGTACGTATACAAAAATTAAATCCACAAGATTTTATTTCTAACTAAAAAAAAACACTTTGATGACTTAAATAGCTCTAATGTGGTTTGCAGCTTTCATATTGCACCTTATGCTCAGCAGAATGGAACATTATTTTCTTTATGAGAACATAGTTTGGTTTAACAATAAGAAAAAACCTTGGAATGGAAGTCAGTTCTGAGGAAGTGAAAGCCAGTTCATAAAGGACCTTGAATGCCAGAGCCAGAGGTTTATACTTTCTTTGGTAAGCAGTGGGAAGCTGTATCAGCAATGCAGTATTCACAATGCCTACAGTAACTATAAATATGCTGATATAGTTATTAATCACAAAATGGAACAGGCTCTCTACAGAAGAAATATAGATAGTGCATTCATTTAAATACCA
>CM053581.1:482938601-482962505 GCA_028627135.1 Pseudochirops cupreus
GCCTCTGCCGCCGCTTCCAGTCAGCACCGCACAGCGACTAGCTTGGTTCCGGCGTTCTCTTGCTCCACCCCTTCCTGCTACATCAGCAAGCTCAAGGGGCGTGGAAGATCTTCAAATCCCAGTATCGTTACAGAAGCCACTGAAGGTTTTTTTATCAGAAGGATGACTTGATGAGTGCCTTTGGGAGATTACTTGGCAGCAGTGTGAAGAAGAAATTGGAGAGATGATGCAAGAAAAGACATAAGGAAGCTCTTTTAATAGATGGGTCAAGAAGAGACAGAGCCTTGAGCTATAATGATTACAGTAGGATGGAGAAGTGTTTGATATGAGAGGTATTATGAAGGGAGAAATGATAGGATTTGGCAATTGATTGGATGTATGGGATGAAGGAAGAAAAAAAGATTTAAAAAAAGTTTCCTAGTTTTTAAGACTGGGGACTTGGAAGAATGGTGCTGTCATCAATGGAAACAAGGAAGTTAAAGAAAGAGTTAAGTTTGGGGAGGAAAAGATGGTTTTATACATTTGAGTTTGAGTCATTGTACATCCAGGTGAAAATCTTGTAAGTAATTGACAATATGAAAATTTAGCTCTGAAGAGATGGTGACGAAATATAGACTTGGGAATCTTTGCATAGAGGAAATTATTGAAACCCTGAGAAATGATTAGATTAATAAAGGAGAAGGTATAGGGAGAATAGAGAAGATGATCTAGGACAGAATGATATGGAACACTTATATTTAAGAAGTAGGGAGCAGATGAGGGGGAAACAAAAATCAGTGGGTAGAAGTTTCAGAGAGGTAGATTTCAGGTTATTTTAAGGAAATAAAATTTCCTAATAATTAGAGCTCAATAATTTATGCAGATGTGTTATTTTTATGGAGTTTTTTGTCTAATTTGAAATAATCTAAGGATTAAAAGCAGCAGCCTGGGACTGACAGAAGCATGGACGTTGAGAAGAGTGTCTAATATACATAGGAAACACACACACGTACACACATGCACGCACACACACACACACACACACACATATATGGTCTTTTCAAGTGGTAAAAAGAATGTTTCTTGGGAACCACTCTTTGGAAAAGGTCTAAGTAACTATTTTAAGTGATACCTCTTTCCTCTATTTGAAGAGTTTCTGGTAGTAGGATGCTTTCAGAAAAATCTGGAAAGACTTATATGAACATCTGATGAAAAGTGAAGTGAGTAGAACCAGGAGAACATTATACACAGTAAAAACAATATTGTACAATGATCCTCTGTGAATGACTTAGTTATTCTCAGCAATGTAATGATCCAAGACAGTTCCAAAGGACTTAGGATGAAAAATGCTATTAATCTCCAGATAAAGAATTGATGGAGTCTAAATACAGTTTGAAACATACTTTTTTTTCCCCTTTATTTATTTATTTTTTTGGTCTGTGCTTTCTTTCACAACATGATTGATATGGAAATATGTTTTGCATGATTATACATGTATAACCTATATAAAATTGTTTGCCATCTCAGAGAAAGAGGTGGGGAAGAAGGGAGGAAGAGAAATTTGGTACTCAGAATAAAAAAAAAAGAATGTTAAAATTTTTTATAGGTATTGGAAAAAATAGAATATTAAAAACACTAAAAAAAGAGTTTACATCCTAATGGAGGAGATGATATGTACATATATAAGTATTTACACAACACAAACCAAATATATTCAAATGAATCCTAGAGGAGGAAACACTAGCAGTTGAGTAAACCAGGACAAACCTCCTATAGAAAATGGTGGTTGAGCTTAGTCTTGAAAGCAGCTATGGACTCCAAGAGACAGAAGTGAGGACAGAGAACATTCCTGAACAATCAGAGCAAAGGCATGGAGAAGGGTAATAGAGTGTGGTGTGTGAGAAGAGTAAGTAGATCAGGATTGCTAGGATATATGTCAAATCGAGGGAATTAATTGATCAGAAAAATAAGACTGGGTTAGGTTATAAGGAGCTTTAACTGTTAAACAGAAGTTTATATTTGATCCTAGAGGCAGTGGGAGCCATTTGAGTTTCTTGGGCAGGAGGGTGGGTTGCTTAGATCTGCACTTTAGGAACATAACTTTGATGACTGTGTGGTGGATGAATTAGGATGGGGAGAGATTTAAGGCCAGGAGGTCAGTTGGGAGGTTATTCCCTTAGTTCAGGTCTGGTGATGAAGGCCTGAACTAGAGTAGTAGCTGTATGAGTGGAGAGAAAGAGACATGTATGAGAAATGTTTTGAAAGTTGGAACAAGATTTGGCAACTGGTTGAATATTTAAGGTGAGTGAGAGTGAGGAGTTGAGGAAGAAGCTGGTGGACTCAGAAGAGAGGTAGGATTGAGGGTTGGAGGAGAGATAATGAATTCACTTTTGAATGTGTTGCTAATGAGATGCCTAAAGGACTAAGTGACATTAGTTCTCAATATTCAATAGACAGTTTTGTGTCGCAAGCCTAGAACTCAGTAAAGACACTAGGGTTATATATAGAAATTTGAGAGCCAATTGTAGAGAGTTGATAATTCAACCTATGGAGTTGATTTTCAAAGAAAAGAGATAATATGCCTTCCTTGACTTAGAAAAGAAGGAAATTTTTTGCTGTAGTAGAAAGAATGCTAAATTTGAAACCAGGAGAACTGTGTTCAAATCCTGGCTCTTTCTATACAAGTCACTTTCTATATTTGTTTTCTTACCTATGGAAAGAAGATTAGATAAGTAAGGTCCCTTTCAGCTTTAAATCTAAAATCCCATAACTAGAAATAATATCATATCTTTCATGTCATCCAGTCCAAAATAGGACTGCATTAGCCACATAAAGAATTCAAAAGCTAAATTATCTTCATACACAAAATGATGTACAAAATTGAGATAATTAGGGAGATAATGTAGGTCACAAAAATGTCAGGGACTGATTTATTCAGATGTGTATGGAAAGTGTTTTTCTTTTTCTTTGATAGGTCTTGAATCATAAGCAAATGCTGCAATTCTGTATTTCATTTTACATATGTGTAGCTCGAACCATCTGAAAGGTCAACTAGATCACAGTAATGTATATTGATGAGGCTGATTTCATTGGGCTGCATTACTCATCTAAATCTATGGGAATCTTGTCACTTACATCCATTCATAAATGGCAGAAAACCTAAGAATTATATAATGTCTAGCTTGGTTAAGCACACAGTGTCACTTGAAAAGCCCCTGCTTCTTTTGCCAGAAGCAATAACTGTTTCCCAGAGTTCACATCTTTTCATTTGTAGTAGGAATAGCATAATTTGGTATTGCATATTGAAGCCAAGTTAAATAAAACCTGAAATATATTTAGAGCATTCTAGGTTTTTCCAAGAATTCATTGGTGAGCACTGCCCAACTTTCCATAACTGAACATGTGAAATGTATTGACGCTACATAGGAACATATTTTAACAGGACAGAGAGGCGGAGGATCTTGAGTATTCTGCTTAGGACTTGGAATCAGGAGACCTATGTTCTTTTCCTAATTTTGTCATTGAAGTGCTGCTTTTTTTTTAAACTTTGAAAGACTTGTTTCAGCGCCTCAGAGACAAAAGTTTTGAGGGATCCATGTCATAGTGGGCAAGGTGCTGGGCTGGTAGGAAAGAGAACTGGGTTATGGTCATGACTTTGTCATTTGTCATTTGTGTGACCATGGGAAAATGATACAAAAATCACTGGATCACATAGTCTGTTTTCAGTTTCCTGTATAAAGTGGGATCCAAAGGAGATGATCGTTAAAGTCCTCTTGAGCTCTAAGATTATATTTGTATTGGTTAACTGGGTTGCTAAAGTTTGTGCCTATAAAGAATGGCATATTTAATTATCTTCTTAAGGCTGAAGATACTATGTGCAGGTGGCATAAGGAACACATGCTTCCATTTGTCATTCTTGATGGATTTTACTGACTGTCCATATCTCCTCTTTATGTCATTTTCAGAAGTAATTTTTAGAAGGAAGCATTAGAACCAGCAACAAGCATACGTTTTTGCCTCTGGGTTTTTTTCTTTTCTTTTTCATTTCCCTTCTTTGTCTGTTTCTTTCTTCTTTTCAGCAATTTTCAGTTTAACTCAAGTTTAAAGCTCAATGTGAGCAATTCAATTTAGCAAGCATTTATTAAGTGCCATTTGTGTTCAAGGCACTCTGTTAGCAGCTGGGAATACAAAGACAAAAATAAAAAACTCTCTACTTTGGGGGGCATACAGTAACAAAATAAGAAAAAAGAAAATAAAGGAAAAGATCCTGCCCTCACACTCTAGATTCTATTGGAGGAGGACACCTTGTATACAGATAAGTAAATTTAAAAAACATATAAAATAAATACAAGTATTTGGGGGGGGGCAGTGGAAAGATCTAACAACCAGTAATATATCTACATCTGTATTCATATATACATACCCACACATGTAAAGAGATGTCTACTTTGGAGGACTTCTGAAAGAATGTTAGAAAGCCAGTGTTAGACTCTCAATGACGAGCCTGGAAAGGAGATAGGGATTTTTCAGAGGAGGGAGAAAATAGTGTAAGCATGAAGAACAGACCAGCTTGTACAAAACCATGGAGACAGATATCGTGCATAGGGAAGAGCAAGTAGGGCTAACTGAATCATGAGGAGAGATGTTGGGGTAGTAGAATCAATAAGACCTGGCAACTGTTTGGATGTAGAGGATGAGAGAGAGTAAAGAGTGGAGGACAGCTGAAGTTATAAGCCTGGTTCATTGGAAGGATGGCGGCAGTCTCCACAGAAGTCGGAAATCAATCAATACTAGGTGCTAGGTGCTATACTTGGCTCTGTTCCTTAAAAAAAAAAATATTAAGAAGAAAAGACCGCATATTTTCTAGGACCTTACATTCTATTAGTGGAGACAACTTATATGTTTTTATATATACATATATGCATACGTGTATATAAAAAACACATGAGGTAATTTGGAAGAGGAGCAAAGATTAGGTCAGAATAATTTTTGAGTAGAAGACGACACTTGAGCTGAGTTTTGACAGAAACAAAGAATTCTTAGAGGCAGAGTGAGAAGGAATTGCATTCCAAGCATGAGGAATAGCTTATGAACAGGTATAGAGATGGGAGATATGTCATAGTGGAGGAAGAGCAAAAGAGACTAGTCTGACTGGCCTGCTAAAGTGATTTTAATAAAGTGCAGGTCAGAACAGGGCATCCACCCATACTCATTAAAGGTCAGTGACTATTACCTCCAGAATCTAATATGAAACAATTGGTTTGACATTTAAAACCCTTCACAAACTTGTCCTTTTCCAGTCTTTCACTTTAGTGAAAGTTTTTCTAGTCTTAGACTTTAGTCCTTGAATGTTCTGATCCAACCACAACTATGTTTTTGTTCTAACACAGGACCCTCCATCTCCTGGGACCATCTTCTTCCTTGGACTGTTCTCCCTCATCACCTCCTCCTCTTGAATACCCTGGCTTCCTTTATATGTCTGCTAAAATCCCACATCCTGGTCCTTCTCACTTTCCCCCCTCATACTGATAGCACCTTCCCTCCAAAATGACCCTCCATCTACTCCATATTTATCTACAATAGTAATTTACATGTTATCTCCTCAATTAGAATGTGAACTCCTTTAGCACTCAATGTATTTTTGCCTTTTTTTGTATCCCTGGTTTTTTAGCACACTGACTAGTACACGTAACTTTCTAATAAATATTTGTTGACTGACTGTGGAGTATGAGAAGAGGAGTAATGAATATTAGGATTGGAAAGATAGGTGGGTGCCCAGTTGTGAAGGAATTTAAATTCTGAACAAAGAAATTTATGTTTTATTTGAGAGGCAATAAGGAGCCATTGGAATTCATCAAGTAAGGTCACTGAGATGGTTAGACCCATGCTTTCAGAAAAATCAGCTGTGTGAAGGATGGATTGCAAAGGAGAGACTTTTGGCAGGGAGACTAAATAGGAAACTATTGCAATAGTTTTGGGGCAGGTAGGTAGCAAAGTGGAATAGAGTGCTGGGCCTGGAGTCAGGAAGACATAAATTAAAATCCAGTCTCAGATACTTGCTAGCTGTGTGACCCTGAGCAAGTCACTTAACCCTGTTTGCCTCAGTTCCTCATCTATAAAATGTACTGGAGAATAAATGGCAAGCCACTCCTGTATCTTTGACAAGAAAACCCCAAATAGGGTCATAAAGAGTAGGACATGACTGAGAAATGTCTGAACAAGAACAATAACAACAATTGTGATAGTTCAGAGGAAAGGTAGTTTGGACTTGAAGTGGGGCTTGGGGTGGCCCATCCGTAGAGAGAAGGATACAGATATGAGAAATATTGTGGAAGCAAACACAACAATATTTGACAATCTACTGGATACTTAGAGTAAGGGATAGGGAGGGGTCAAGGATAACGATTAGATTGTAAACTTAGATCACTAGAAGGATGGAGGCATGTCCAATAGAGATAGGGAAGTTCAGAAGAGTGGTGGGTTTGGGGGAGGGGGAGGATATGTTCTGTTTTGAATATGTTGAGTTGGAGATATGGAGAGTACATCCAGTCTGAAATGTCCAATAGGTGATCAGTGATTCAGGACTGGAGCTCAGGAGTCATTTTCATGGAGATGATAATTAAACTTGTAGGAGCCAGTGAGGTCACCAAGTAAGAGATCATTGAGAGAGAGGGGAAGTCTGCGGAAACAGCCATAGTTTAGGAGGCATTGTATGGATAATGAAGCAGCAAAGGAAATAGAGAAAGGGAATCAGACAGGTAGGAGGAGAACCAAGAGAGAACAATTTTGAGAAAACACAGAGAAAAAAAGTATCCAGGAGGAGAGTGGTCAGTGGTGTCAGGTGTTACCCAGAGTTCAAGAAACATTGACTGAGAAAAGACCCATAGATTTGACAATTAAGAAATTTTGGCTGACTTTGGAGTGAGGCATCTTAGTTGAGTTTGGATTCCAAATAGGAAACAGCTGCAACGTTCATGGGACTTGAGGAAGTGAACATTTTCCTTGAGTATTTGATTATGAAAGGGAGGTTATAGGTTGAAAGGATTTGGGGATCTAGTTAGTTTTGTTGTTTTTGTGTTGTTGGGGCAAGGGAGGTGGAGATTAGGCAGAATACCAAAGAGGACTTTTCTTTATAGGCTTAGAGAATTTTTACTTCCCACCTGTGCCTCAGAGAACTGGACTTTTTGTGAAAGTTAATAAGATAGACCCAATGGAAGAAACTTGCCATAGGAACTATTTGTTTAGTCCATTCAGTGTGATCTACTCTTTGTTGACCCATTTGGGGTTTTCTTGGCAAAGATCCCGGAGTGGTTTGCCCTTTCTTTCTCCAGCTCATTTTACACATGAGGAAACTGAGGCTAATAAAGTTAAGTGGCTTGGTCAGGGTCGCACAGCTAGTGAAGGTCTGAGGCCACATTTTAACTCAGGTCTTTCTTTCTCCAGGCTTCGAGTTATATAAGCCACTGCACTACCTCTTTATAGTCAAATCTCCAACGATTAAGAGATAATTTGGAACAGCGTTTTTTTTTTTGAAGAACTTTTTGCTTCCAAAAAAACAATGCACAGTATGATTTGGAGACAGTGTCTTGTATTATTATATTAATAAATTATGCTTCTAGTTTTGAAATAATTCAGATTTCCAAAGATCAGTCACAGCGTACAAACTTCAAATAAATATAGCAGCCTAAATTTAGAACCCAACATAATTTATTCTGAGAATCTGAAGTTTTTATGGGGGGGGGGATTTTGATATTACTTATTTGATGGAAGAAAAAGGGTTTGCCCTACTTGGTATTAAAGACCTCAACAATCAATCAGTCACTCAACAAGCAATTACTAAATCCCCACTATGTGTAAGAAACGTGAGGCATCAGAAGGCAAAACAATACCCATTCTTATTAATGTAAATGTTATTAATGCACAGTAACTACGGGTGTGACCTTCCTTAGGCAGGTCATTTGGCCTCCCTGAACCTCAGTTTACTCATCCTTAAAGCTAAAAAGTTGAATTAGATGACGTCATTCCGGGCAGAGTTCTAAAATTTTTTGAAATGCATGAAAAAAATAATCAAGAAGAGAAGACAGATCAGGCCTATAGCAACAATTCACAGTTCTAGGGATCAACAGATACGTTTATTGCAGAGATTTGGCTATACTTCCATCTCCACCCACAAATACCTACAAGTGAAAGCCCTTTGTCACAAAGTTAGGATATGATACAGGTATTAATTCTGTCCCCCCAAGGCTAGCTTTCCAAAGGGGTGCCACTAGACTGGTTCCCTAAGTCTCCCAGTTCCCTCGCTTTTTTTTTTCCTGGGGACTGCCCCTGCTGGGAGAAGGTGTGTCCTGGGGATACTTGTGCTCCCAGGAACGGGGCAATTAGAAGAACGCCCACTAGGACCCAACCAGGAGCAGCAGCTTGCCCGGAGCATGCGCTGCAGACTTTGTGCAGCTGGCCACGGCTGTTGCAGCCGCTGCCTCGTCGTCTAGTCTGTCCGGGGCTTGGAGAGTTGGCTAGGGCTGGGGAGGGACAGCGGCTCTGGGAGGCGGCTGAGCTGCCGAGACTTTCCAGCAACTGCTGCCCAGCGCTTTTTCCCCCAGGCGGCGGCTGGGGAGGGGGGGGGGGAAGAGGGAAGGAAGAGGAGGAAGCGTCTAGTCCTCCAGCCAATGCTACGCTGCAGGGCTCCCCGTGGCGCGTTGCTGCCCCGATGAATCCCCGCAGTGTGTCCCCGACAATCCCTGGGCGGGAGTGGGGGACGGAGCCCAGCGCCCGCGGTGAGTGACAGGGTGTCTCTCTCTCTCTCTCTCTTCTCTCCTTTCCCTCTCCGCCCCACCAACTCCCGTACCGTGGCCGGGGGCTAGTCTGCAGCTCCTGCCTCCCGGGAGGTATTGGAAGCCTTCCGAATGGCAAGCTAAACTACTTAAAGATGGGATTTCGTTTTCCTCCTACTTTGTGCTGCTCTCCTCCTGGGCTCTCTTCTCCTTTCCCAGTTTCCAGGTCCTTGGAGTAGGCATTAGGAGTGGGCATTTGGTGGTGGATTGGGAGTACCGGGAAATTTGGCTTGGTTGGCAGCTGTAATCTGTTTAGAGTAACATTGGGGCAGGGGCGGGGGAGTGGGGGGAGGTGGAGAAGGGTGGGAAGAGAGAGATAGAGATAGAGAGAGAGAGAGACTGTGTGTGTGAAACTTGGTGTCTGCACAGCTGCTTTGGGCTTAATTCCTATGTGCCTCCCCTCCCCATTTATAATCCATCATTCCAGAGCAGAAAACATCATTTCTCACATTCTCTCAAAGAAACCCAAGTCGCAGAGCGGAATTACAGCTAACTCTTGTCTCCCCTCCCCCTTTCCAGACACTTTCAAACTTGACGTTTTGTGATAGGTGGGTGAGTGAGAACAGTGATTTAAAGAAATGTAACTTCCCTAATGAGAAAGGGCATTGACTCCCTTCCATACATCAGCTTCTTACTATAATTCCCTTTACATGTCAGGCACTTACGGTCTATAGCTTTTAGGACTGTTCCAAGAAAAGTGGCAGTCCCAAAGGAGAAGTGAGTTGAATGAGTTTTTAAAAGCATCTCCTTAAAACTTGCTGGGGGAAAAACAGCAACCCAAAACAAACAGTCCCAAGATAATAATAGTCTGCTCTGCACCCATTTGTTAACAGAGCAAATATTTTCCCTTTCCAGCAGGTGTAATCTGGGCCCAGTTTGGACTTTTATGTAGTTTAGGTTATCCTTCAACTCCATGTCTTTAGCAAATGCTTTTTGTTGATGACGGGAAGTGACTGTGTTCCATTGGTCAGACAAGACATCCTACTCTGAGACCAGTGAGAGGATGTCTGTGGGTGGAATTAAGAAAAGACAATGGTCTGATTCCTTTTTCCTGTCTTCCTGTCTTGTACCCATTGCAGATTGCAGTTGCCTTGATTGGTGGCAGAGGATGTGGTAAGAGGATGGGGTTTCTCCAGTGGAGAGCTCACAATGGCTAGAGAAGATTCTGTCAAGTGCCTGCGCTGTCTTCTCTATGCCCTTAATCTGCTCTTTTGGGTAAGTACTTTCCTAAACAGGTGGCACTGTCTGGACTCAAGTTACAAACAGTCACCAGATAATGCACCAAAGGGCACCACTAAGCATTAATTAATTACGTGGGATTATTCCCTCTATTTTCCAGACTTGTAAAAGTTGCCCTTCTTAGTAAATTTGAGCCACCTAAAGTTCCATTCAGTAATTAAAACAAAATCACTATACACCCTTGCAGTAAAATTAGGTTTGAAGTTAATCTAGGGTTATAAATAAATACATGTGCCTGTAGCTACAGATAAGAAAATTGTGACGTACTGTTGAGGGAACTTTCATGAGTTACAGATAGCTGTGCAACCCATAAATTGTTTTAGTCAGTTTAAGCATACAATTTCTGGCTGCAAAAAAAGTCTTACTGTTTAATGCAAATTCTTTCTAAATATATACTTTCTACATACAGTAATCTTATAAAAAGATTAGCTGGATATGTTGTTTAGAAAGACTTTTTTGGGGACTAGGAATTAATTTTAAAAATAGCTCTCATGTAACCATTCCACATTAGAGAAAATTTAAGGCATTTTCTGCATGTGTGTATAAAATGTCACGTGCTGTTTAACAAAATAAACAATAGAAAAGCTAATGAGCTGAGGATAAATTTAATTTCCCTTGTGCTAGATTTTTTGAGGGACCTGTGTTCTGCCATGAGTTTTCATGAAGTACATTTCATCATAATGCTGTTTTTAAAAATCAGTGACAAAATATAAAAACTGTCAGTGTAACCGTTCAAATAGAAACCAATGGCTGCTCTGCTGAAAAGTAATCTCTGTTGAATGTCTTTTGTAGTGGGTTCTTGGTAATTTGTGGTCTATAATCTTTTGTAAGAAAATGGAACTTAGAAATAATAGCAATAATGTAACCTGCATTCATAACACTTTATATTTTTTCAGAGTGTGAATTTCACATATGTTTTCTCCTCTGAGCTGTGGTGCTTTACCTTCAATAGAGGGTGATCTCTTAGATAAGTTTCAATAAAGTCTCCTGGGTAAATATAGACAAAATCCTGAGAATGGAGCCTTCATGAAGTGACAAAGTTGAATGTTTATCAAGAAAGCCTTAGGAAATTTCTTTCATAAGAACTGAAGTAGTAAATGGTTAAATTGATTTTAAAATATATACTAAAACCCCTTATTTTTTAAAATGTTTATTTCTTGCAAGTTACATAAATTTTTCTCCAATGTTTACTACTTATCTAATACATGGAGTCCTATACTTGGCACATTATTTTTAAATTTTGCTGTCATTGTAGATTATGAAACTTATTCACTATGAAAAGGAATATATATATATAGGTTTTTTCACAAAGGGGTAGTAAATAAGTACTTTATATTTTCTTTTCAGATTCTTTGCTCTCTTACACCACACTGAAAAGGGGAATTCCCAAAGCAGCATGTAATTATTATAGACACTAAAATATGACAAGCAATATCCCAATTAATTTTAAATATTTCTCTCAGCTTGAAGTTCCTTCATTTGTAATAATTCTTCTCGGCTACAAAGAGATATTTTATTATATTTTACATTTATTCATTTCTAGTTTCTCAATAGGGGCAGGTAGGAGAATATAGGAAGTACCCAGTGAGGGAATAGAGTAGTTTCTGTGTGTGTGTGTGTGTGGGGGGGAGAGAGAGAGAGAGAGAGAGAGAGAGAGAGAGAGAGAGAGAGAGAGAGAGTGAGTACGTGCATGTGTGTTATATCTTTGTATTTCAGCAAAGGTTATAAGGGCTTCTGGTCGTTTTCTGGGGTTGGAGCCATGGCCTTGAATAACTGCTTCAACACTTTCTTTAATATCTTTTAGGCATGGGAAATGTCATAGCTGGCCAGTGTAGTAATTTGACAGCTACAGCTTAACTGATTTCTACTTGAACCAGACATCACATGCTAAGTGTGGGGCAGAGGAAGGAGGGTTTTCCTTTTTCTGGCTCGTCAGGGTGTATTCTCCAACCAGGGAATCTGGCCTTGTGGTTCATAGCTGGAGGCACACCCCTTCCTCTTGGCTCAAGCACCTTTACAGTAGTCCCACCCCAATCCCATCAGTGACTGTAATATCAGCCACTTAACCCCCCCCCCCCCCATCAAAGTTATGGTAGTAAAAAGTAGATCTTCCTCTGCAAAAGCTTGAGTTCTGTAATGTATTGTTTTGTATTTGTGGATGTTTAGAATTTAGCCTGTTGAGTTATTGGGTGAAGTGTGGGGAGGCAGTGGAAACACCTTTGTATTTAAAGAGAAAACCTGATTTCTTGATCATTTTATGTTTTTTATGTATGAGAGACAGGCCCAAGAGGAAACAGTCTTTATTATTCAAGGTTAGAAATGTACTATTCTCTTTCTTTTTTGAGTTAATTACCTTGCTTTACTTGATTTTTCATGTGTTCAGTGTGCTTTCCCAAGGCATGGAGAAACATGAGCTCAGGGCTGCTGACGTGGGATTGGCAAAGGATGTGAGTGGTGGGGGTGGAGGGGCCAGTAATTGGCCAAAGTCCTGAATCACATCTGGGTCTGTGATTAGCACTGTGTGGCTGTTCTGAGAGGTGTACATAGAACCTGGTGCAAGGAAGTAGAATTCTGCCATAGGTATCTCTTAGTGTTCCTATTTTCAGTTTGCTCACAATGGGGAGTAAAAGCAAGTGCATAAAGCAGGGAAACCAAGACTTTAGAGGCACCTTCACTCTGATCAAAAGATGATGGGCAGAGTTAACGGGCATGTGAAAATCTTTCCTATTACTGTCATTATCAGCTAACATTCATGGAACATTTCCAATGTCCGTGGTGGTATTCTTTGAATTTCTTAACTATCTTCCAATTTTAGGGCTAAAACTGGTGGCTTTGTGATGTGAGTATTTATCTGCTCAATAGTCCTAGAATTATCTACTCATTTTACAGATTATCAAATAGCTTTCAGATGGTAATTTTCTGCTCCTACCAACATGGGCAGAATTAGAAGCAAGGTTCTCCTTTTTCTTTCTCTTTGAAAATGTCTGAAAATTGATAGCACTTAACATTTCTTATGTAATTGTTTCTGTTTAAAAAAAGGTATAATAGTTTCTCTGCAGTTTTGTTAAAGCCTGCATTTCACACACAATTTGGCTAGAGCTATCATAGCATGTTTGTTGTAGCATACAATAGCAGGGTTGAGTTTAGGCCTGAGTTATTGCACAATGAAATTAGGGAAGAAGTGTGGAACACAGTAAATCGAGCAATCTTTTTCTCTCCCAGTAGACTCAGTTTTCTGTTACTGTTCATTCACCCATACTTTAGTCCTTGAACTGGTACAGACAATGAAGAGTTAGAATTCTGTATTCCTTTTTAAATTAGATTTTGTTTTTTAATGCAAAGAATTCTATTTTTTTCCCATCCTTCAAGTCATTAAAAAAAGAAAAACAAATTTCTTGTAAGAAATATTAATAGTTAAGCAAAACAAATTCCCCCATTGATTATATTTTTAGAAAATATGTCTTGTTCTACATCCTGGATCCATCACCCCTTTGTCAGGAGATGGATAACAGGCTTTATCTCTGATCCTCTATAATTATGGATGGTTATTGCATTGATAAGAGTTGTTGGAGCTTTGTCTTTATAGAGTTGTTATTATGTATATTGTTCTGGTTTAAGTCTTCAAAATTGTTCATTTTTATAATACTGTTGTTATAGTATAAATTGTTCTGTTTCTGTTCACTCTGCATCAGTTGATGCAAGTCTTTCTGTGTCTCCTTGAAATAATTTATCCACATCTTATATAGCACAATAGTATTTCATTGTATTTACATACTACAATTTGTTTAGCCCTTTCCTCATTGATGGGCATCTCCTTAGCTTCCAGTTTTTTGCTACCACAAAAAGAGCTACTATAAATATTTTTATGTGTATAAGACCTTTTCCTCTTTCTTTGATTTCTGTGAATTATAGGACTTTAAGTGGTATAGTTGAGTGAAAAGGCATTTATTATACTGTTCAGGAACATTTTGTGCATAATTACAGATTGCTTTCCAGAATGGTTGTACCTATTCACAAGTCCACCAATACTATGTCAGTGTTCCTATTTTCCCATAGTCTTTCCAATATTTATAATTTTCTTTCTTTTTTTTTTTTTTAGCATCTTCACCAACCTGGTAGACATTAGGTGGGACCTCAGAATTTCTTCTATTTTCATTTCTATAATCATTATTGATTTGGAGGACTGGAGATCTCAATAATCTTAGATAAATCCGAATTTGTGCTGACATTTCATTCATACACTTATGCCAAAATGCTTATTATTCTTCAACTTTTAAAATATAGTATAAACACCTTTATTCTGCATCTAAGGAATCAAACTGTAAGCTAAGGCAGAGCCCTCCAACTAATGTTACCATTATTACTAGCCCATTAAAATTCATTGCACATTCCCTGGAGTAATGATATCACTCAATTACTTCAAGTAATGTTTTATTCCCTAATTTTCCATGCCTAAGCTGGCTACCTCTTTAATAAAATGTAGCACAACTCACAATGGAGTAGCTTATGTGAACCACAGTCAGTTTCATAAGAGGAGTTTTTGGAAGAGTTCAGAGGATTATTTAAATCTACTATTTTGCTGCTGAGACTTCTTGCTTTTCTCCTCCCCACCCCGCTGATCCCCTTTCCTCCATACACCTGTAGGGTAGTTTAATATGTTGGAAGCATTCTAAACTTGATGGGGGTGGGTAAGATGTGGATTGGAATACCTGCTCTATCATTTACTTGGTATTGTAACCTTGGGCAAATCTTTTTAACCTCCATTTCCTCATTTGTGAAATGAGGTTAATGTATGTACTACCTACCTAACAGAGTTATTATAAGGAGGAAATGAGATCTGAGAATCATATGAAAAGTGTTCTGTAGCTACAAAGCACTATTTAAGCCAGCTCATGATTTGGCATGTAATACAGTGAAAGGCGCACATGCTTTGGAGTTAAAGGACATGGGTTGACATCTGTTCTTTGCCACTTACAACCTGTGTGACCTCGAGCAAGTCTTTTAACTTCCTTGGACCTCAGTTTCCTCAGCTGTAAAATGAAGGAGTTGAATTAGGTGGTCTCTGAGTTTCCTTTCACCTCTAAATCTGTGGTCCCATTTGTGTTAATGATTTAAGGAAAGCCACATATAATTCTTAGATCTGATTTTAGCCATCTTAATAAAAGTTTACATTTTTGTGCCATTCTTTATAATTTACACAGATAGGTAGTTAGATAAAGTGTTTATTTAAGCATTTGCCACATGGCAAGAAGTACCCTGAAGAAGTTTCCATTATAGTAAGAGGAGATAACTTATAAAGAGGAACTGGAACTCAGGAGGGAAAAACAGGAAGAGAAGGTACTCACATGGATCTATGACTGTTAGAATGTGGAGAAATTCAAAGAGTGAGTCAAGCCAGGAATGAAGTATACATGCCTGGGGCTCTTTATGAAATGCTGTCATTTTCTTACAACAGCTCTATGTATTGGTGAGTGCAAATAGTTTCATCCCCATTTTACAGGTAGGGAAAATTAAGCTCAGTGAGGTTGTCATTTACTGAAGATCACACAATAAGTGTGAGAGCCTGGAAGCAAAGGACTTTTCCTATTATGTTATACTGCCTCAAGTCAAATCTACTTATCCTCTCTATCAATCAATATAGAAAACCAAAGACTCTCATATTCTCCGAATTAGAGGGAATTTCAAAGGCTATTTTTTCCAACCTCGACTTAAAAAAAAATCTTTCTTATTGTATACAAGACAAAAGATCATCAGACCTTTGTTTGAAGTTAAGATGAATACTTCCCAAAGCAATCAATTCCATTTTATAGTAACTCTGATATTTAGAAAGTTTTCCCTTGCATCAAGCCTAAATTAACTTACTGGCAACTTGTAGGCATTATTACTGGTTATTCTGGGTAGGGTCATGTCTGATCTCTTTTCCATGTGACTGACCTTCACGTATTTGAATGCAGCTATCACATCTCCCCTAAATCTAAATGTTAGCAAGTAAGACTGTGGTCTTACTGGTATGTTTTCTTTACTGTCTCTCGTTTATCTCCTGTACTTGTAAACTTAAATGGCTTGGAAATTGACCACATTCTCTTCTTCAGTCTCTAAGTATAAGCAATTTTTTTATTAACAAATTCAAGAAGTATGCATGAATATAATCCCAAATTAGTAAATACTTTAATTCAAGTTTTTTTTTCCCATGTTATTAGTCTCAAAACTAAATCATGACCTCATTGTAGCAAATTTCATGTTGCTGAAAATTCATCTAGAGTCATTGGTTAATTTACTTCAACAACTTCATTTTCCTATATTGTCTACAAGAGACAAAGCTAACCTCTTTAGAGAAGGCCATTAAAGCATATTGCTAACACATATTCCATGCATCATTTCCAAATAATATTCTGAGATGAAGTGCAAAAAAATTGTTTTTTTAAAGTATTTGGAAAGCATAAGGAGCCATAATCATAGGTAAATAAGATTGTCAGAGTGTTTTATAAGTTCAGCAAACTCAGATCATAGTTGAACAATTATTTTCAGTCACAAAGCTGGAAGGCATACTAGAAGTTAGTTTATTGTAAAAAGTTCAGAAATTACCAAATAAGCTGGACTTCTGGATTTAATAGTATCCAGTAATTTCCTTCATGATTCATTATTGAAGTTCTGGCTTCTCCTTTTCTAGTTCTTTGTTTTAGACATGTATCTAGTATTATTATTATTATTATTATTATTAATCATTATTATTGGTATTTTAGACCAAGAAAATATAATGGGAATTAAATGGTTCTTTTTCAGGGCATTTAATTGACTTCATAGGAGAGATGAGTTTACTTTCTCTGAGAGCTTATTTACTATGGGGTTAAGATTGTTATTTGCAATACTTATTTTTAATATCATTGGTATGTGTAGTTGCAGTACTCCTATAGAGTCCCTCTGATCCAGTTAAACTAATAGCTTACATTTATTTACTACTTTATGGTTCCAAAGTGCTTTGTGTATATTTTTTTCATTTGGTCCTTTCTATGGTTTTGTGAGGTAAGTCAGTAATCAAAAAGTATCATTAAGCACCTACTCTGTGTCAGACACTTGCTAAGCACTAGGAGTCCAAGAAAAGGCAAAAGCTAGTTCCTGCCCTTGAGGAGCTTATATTCTAATGGGGAGACAACATGCAAATAACTATTTACAATTCAGTTATATACAGGATAAATTGGAAATAATAAGCTGAAGGAAGGCACAAGAAGCTTCCTGTAGTAGATAGATACATACATACAAATATAGTTATTCTCATTTTGCAGGTTACGATAGTGAGGCTAAAGGAGGTTAAGAGACCTTGTAAATGACTGGTCTTATGACTCAGGACAGTACTTATTCTACTATGTAATGCTGACTCCCAAAGACAGTACAATTGGAAGGCCCCACAGAGATCATCAAATCCACCCGTATACTCAGTAGTTTTACAACATTTCTAATAGCTATCCACCCTCTGCTTAAACATTTCCAATGGTGAGGAATTCACTACTTTTCAAGGAAGCATATTACAGTTTTGGACAGCTGTGGTTAATAATTTTTTCCTTATGTTGAGCTAAAATCTTCTTTCCTGTAAGTGTTGATTCAGTATACATTTTTAAGTATTGTACTTGGCTCTGGGAATACAAAGATAAAAAAAAAAGTCTTAATTCCTTGTTCTGCAGAAGCTTATAAACTAAACTGGGATCGAGGAGGTGGGGGACAGACATATGCAAATTGATCTTACTTCTTTCCTCTGACCAATACATAATCACTATAATCCCTCTTCCATTGGACAACCCTTCCCGTATTGGAGGAGAGCCATCAGATTTGGCCTACCTAAGTCATCCTGAGATCCTTGTGTCCATATATTAGAAGCACCTATATACTAATAATTAGCAACAGGACAGAACTATTGCTGTTGTCATTTGATTCTTCCCTTAACACATTTATAGATCTAGATGCATTAACATGTCTACTGACTATAGAAATACTGGGGTAGGTCCCAGAGAAGGTATAAAATATAGATGAAAAAGAGCCCCTGCCCTCATGGGGTTTCCTGTTGAGTAGGAGGATGTTGCAATAATATTTAAAAACTACACCGTCACCATGTCAGAGCTGGAAAAGAAAGTGTTATGAGAGGTCCAAATTAGGAGGGGAGAAGTTCTCTACTCTGTGTGTGTGTGTGTGTGTGTGTGTGTGTGTGTGTGTGTGTGTGTAGATATGGGGAGATGGACAGACAGGGAAGGGTACCACAGAAGTGTCATTTGAATTTGGCTTCAAGGAACAGACAGGAATTAAGTAAATGAAGAGGAAAAGAAAAGACATTTAAAGGCATAGATTTGAGAAGGCATAGACCAGAAAATGTGGACCACACTTAGGGTCAGAGAACCTGGGTTTGAATCCCAGTTCTGCCATTTACTTGCTTACAAATCACTTACTTTCTCTGGGTTTCAGTTTTTGTACCTGTAAATTCAGGGGGTTGGGACCGCCTAAGTTCCTTTCTGGCTTTAAATATATTGTCTTGTAATTAGGAAACAGTACTTCATTTTGGCTATTTGTATAGAGTAAATGGGAGACAGCTGGTGGTGAAGTGGATAGACTGCCAGGCTTGGAGTCAGGGGGACCTGAGTTCAAATCTGGCCTTAGACACTAGCTGTGTGACCTTGAGAAAGTCACTCCACTCTGCCTCAGTTTCCTTATCGGTAAAATGAGTTGGAGAAGAAAATGGCAAACCACTCCAGTATCTTTGCCAAGAAAACCCCAAGTAGGGTCACAAAGAGTCAGACAGGACTGGAACAATTGAACAACAACATCAGAGTGAATAGGATTTGTGTCAAAGATTGAGAGGTAGGGTGGTATCATCTTGTGGAGGACCCTGAATCTCAGATGTAGGAGTCCAAACTTTACTAATTAGGCAAATAAATTATTAAAATTGTTTGAACCTAAGAAGATGGCCAAATATATATTTAAATCATAAGGAAGATTAATTTTCTAATAGTAGAGGCAACTAGGTAGCACCATAGTTCTTAGAGAGTGGGGCCTGGAATCAGGAAAACCTGAGTTCAAATTTTTCTTCAGATGTGTGATCCTGGGGAAGTCACTTAACCTGTATCTGCCTCAAGTTTTCTCATCTGTAAAATGTGACTAATAATAGCACCTACCTTCCAGGGTTGTTTTGAGGATCAGATGAGATATTTGCAAAGTGCTTTTTAAATATGTTGCTTCTACTGCTGCTGCTACTGGTACTGTTGCTGCTATTACGACTGCTGCTAGTGCTGCTACTACTACTACTACTACTACTACTACTACTACTACTACTGCTACTATTACTATTACTATGCTGCTACTGCTGCTGCTATTACAACTACTACTGTTTCAACTACTATGCTGCTGCTGTTGCTGCTGCTGGAATGATTAGAGGTATGGAGAGACTAGAGTCAGGAATACTAGTTAGAAGGCTATTTTAATAGTTTAGGTAGTATTAATGAAGCCTTATATTTAAGTTTGAGAGGAAGAGGATAAGTCAGAGATCTTTTGAGATAGAAATGCCAGAACTTAGTGATTTATATGAGGTAGGAGAGAGGAAAGAACAAGATAATTTCAAGGTTCCAAACATGGGCAGTTGAGTGAATGGTGTTGTCATAAGCAGTCAGGTTTACTTGTAAAGAGAAGCTTGTTTTGGGACTTGCTGAGTTGGAGGGGGTTGCGAGATTCAGATGTATAAGAGAGAGGAGGCTTATAGATTGAGATTTGGAATTAATCTGTGTAAGGTGATACGGAAAGCCATGGGAATAAATGATGTTTACAATAAGAGGGAAAGAGGAAGGGAGGGAAGAAGTAGGAAACACACACACACACACACACACACACAGAATACGTCTGCATGTGTGTGTGAAGGAGAGAACACTGGGGCAACATTAGTCTTAAAGAATTGGAAAGACGACAAGAAAACAGCAAGTGAGTTAGAGATATGGTAAGAAAATTAAAAGAGAACTAAGAGAGAGGTGTCCTTGAAGCTAAGGAAGAAAAGAGTTACAAGAAGGAATAGATGTCGGATGCTATGGGAGAGTTCAAGGAGGATTTGAATTTGGCGTTTAATGGAATGAAATGGGAAGTTCACGTGTTGCATTTTAAAACATTGGTAGCATGATGTGAGAACTACTTCCATCAGGAGTATTATAATCACCATGTGATTATAATCTTAGAGAAATACCTGAGTCCACAAGAGGTTAAGTGACTAGCCCATATCCCCACAGCTAGTTAAGTGTCCAAGGTGGGATTTAAATACAGGTGTTCTGGATGCCAAGTCCAGTGTTCTCTCTATTACAATATGCTCAAAACAACCCCTATTTTTAAAAAGGCTAAGCAAAAATCACCTTGCAGAAGGAGGGGATTAATATCCCTGCTTAGACTTCATGTGAAGATGTGGGACAGATTTAGATATCAAATCTTTTTTTTTTTTTTACTGCATTAATTAATTGATGTCTAGGGTTTTTTTCCAAGATTTCATTTTTCATTGCTTTAAGTGGTGGTTACAGAGCTTGGTCTCAGAGGAGAAAGGAATTTAATGGATTTGAATTCAATCCAAATCATTTAACTTCCTTATACCTAATATTATAGAGAAGCAAATATAGTCCTAAAAAATTGCATAATAATAATAATTTACATTTAGGAAGCAGTGTGACATAGTTTTTAGAGAATTATCCTCAAAGCTAGAAAGACCTGGGTTCAAATCATGCTTCTGACACACACTGGCTTTTTCACCCTGGGCAAGTCACAGTCTTTCAGTGATGAAGGTAACTCTCTAAAATGATAAATTGCAGCTAAGTTGTTGACCTCCATTGATAGAGGAAATTTCTATATCCAGGAATTACCTGTACCAATGAAATTACCTGTCTAGTCCCTATCCTTATGTCCAAATGACATTTATATAGTGATTTAACATTTAGAAAGTACTCCTCACAAAAACCTGTTGAGGTAGATAGTGTAGATAATCTTATCCCTATTTTAAAGGGGACGAAGCTGAAGTTCAGAGATAGTGAGTTGTCCATGCAAATAGACAGTACATTTGGAGAAAGGATTTGAGCCCAGGGCTCTGGTCTTCAAATCCATTCCTCTTTCTGCCTCACTACACTGCCTTACAACGTGTTAGAAATGAGTGACTAGAACTGATTTTTGAAAGGTATTATGTTCATTCAAGAATTGTATTGGGGCAGCTAGGTGGCACAGTGAATAGAGCACTAGTCCTGTAGTCAGAAGGACCCAAGTTCAAATTTGGCCTCAAACACTTGACATACTTACTGTGTGACCTTGGGCAAGTCACTTGACCCCAATTGCTCTGCCTTCCCCCTTACAAAAAAAAATTTTATTAGAGGTATTTGTAGTTTAAGATCGAACAGTATCTAACAGTAAAACTGAATGATTTAGGACCTAGAAATAATTGGCAAAAATAAATACAAAAAAGGGAAAAAAAAATGTGGTCAGTGAAGAGGCAGCTATTGAACGCCAACCAGTCCAATGATCGTACTTTACCTGCTATGATTGATTGCTTACAGCTGATTACTGCTGTGATGCCTGGTGCTAAAATAGAGCTTGGGGCCTGGAGTTAGGAAGATTGGAGTCAAAAATCTAGCTTCACACACTAGCTATGTGCCCTGGTCAAGGACTTAACTCCCATTTGCCTCAATTCCTCATGTGTAAAATGCTGACAAACTGGAGAAGGAAATGGCAAATCATTCTAGGATCTGCCAAGAAAACCCCACAGACATGCATGGGGTCACATAGAGTTGGACATGACTGAATGACTGAACAACAAAAGATAAGACATCTCGTAGTCTGGCTGCTGATGTCTACAGAAGATTAGCTATTTTGCATAAAGTTGAAAATAATGGGAAACTGAACAAAGGAGTGAAAAAAACAAGAAGGGAAATAGAGAAAAGTGGGAAGAGAGCTGTGAAGATTGGTGGTGATGATGGGTATAGTAGGTATTTAGAAACAGTGGCTTTGAAGATGGCAGAGTAGATAATTTAATAGCTGAAAGACAGATGAGAAAAATGCTATTCTCAGTAATATAGAGAAAGACAAAAGGCCATTTTGAGCTCAGTCTATGAGAGTATCATCAGTTTGTCCGCACAAGACAGTGTTAATAGAAGAGAATGGTTAATTAGTACCTGGTAGTTTCATTTTTAATGGTTATTGTTATTTCACTGACTTAATTTATGGACCAAAGTTTATTTAGGGATATTCTTCAGAGTATGAAATGTTAACTAAAGATGTTTTTTGAGAGAGTTAATTCTTCACACAGTTAGAACACAGCACTTTTAATTTTATTATTACTCTACAAACAGTTGTTAAGCACAGACTATTTCCCGTTCTAGGCCCTGGGGAGGCAAATATAAAAAAAAAAATGAAACAAGCTTAGCTTCTATCAAGGGAAATTGGAGTCAAATACATAGGCATTTACAGTGATGTATGGATCATTGGGGACAAGCAATAATTTTTCCATAGCTTCATTTTATGACAAGCCATAGTCATATGTGTACTTTTGTTAATACTGACTTCAACCAGATGAAACTAAATTGAACTGGTTTCTCTACCTCTAGTTAGTTTACTGTCAGTCAAGTTATGGAATCAATAACCTACATGTTTAATTCCTCTTTTATTGTACTTTTTAAGAATGGATATTCCTCCAAGGAAATGGTCAAAAGTTGTAGCTCTTAAAGAGCACACTTTAGTGACTGCTAGAAATATTGCAATAGTTGTGGGGAAATGTAGTATTTCAAGGATCATTGAAACCCAGAAGATGTAAGAAGTTGTGACATTTGTTTTCTGGGGCAGAGCCAAGATGGCGCAGTAAAAACAAACTTGGTGTGGGCTCCGGCTTCGCACATCTCCAATATCTGTAAAAAAAAAAATGACTCCAAACAAATTTTAAAGCTGCAGAACCCACAAAGAGATAGAGGGAAACAAATCTGCTGCAGGCAACCTGGGAGGCCGACAGGAAAGGTCTATTGCAACACACAACATTCTGGGAGCTGAGTGCAGTCCCCAGTGAACCAAGGTTCTGGCCCCAGGGTGGCCCGACCAGCACCCAGACTGGCCAGAGCAGACTTCAGGAGAGTGAATCACCAGCAGCTATGGTGGTTTCCAGACTTCTCAACTCATAAATGCCAAAGAGAAAATAAAAAGTCAGTCAGGAACTCTGTTGTAAGGGTGAAGGAACAGCATGGTCGGGCCCCTGCCCCCAGGGCAAGAAGCTGCAGAGGCATGGCAGTTCCATGTGGCTGTTTTCAGAGCTCCTGGTCTGCAGATTATGTAGGGGGACCAAGTGACCATTCAGAGGCTAAGCACTCTTGCTTTGACCTGCCTGGATCTGGATCATGGTCTTGGGTAGTAGCCCTGGGGTGTGTGGCCAGTGAGCCAGAGCTTGTGGGGGCTGTAGAGAGGGTACCCAACTAATAGTTCTGGCAGCTGTGAAAATCCCAGCAATTTGGGACAAAGCTCTCTTCATTCTGTAAGCAGAGTTCTATCATGGCAAAGAGCTCAAAAGTCAAGTAATTGGCAAGATGAGGAAGTGCGATCAGACCATACAATCTTTTTTTAGGGACAAAAAGGATTAAAGCATAGAACTAGAGGAGGACAATGAAGTCAGAACTCCTGCATCAAAAGCTTCCAAGAAAAAAATATGAATTGATCATAGGCCATGGAGGAACTCAAGAAGGATTTCGAAAATCAAGTAAGAGAAGTGGAGGAAAAATTGGGAAGAGAAATGAGAATGATGCAATAAAAACAAGAAAAGTAAGTCAACAGCCTGCTAAAGGAAACCCAAAAATACACTGAAGAAAATAACACCTTAAAA
>CM053581.1:482963005-483119952 GCA_028627135.1 Pseudochirops cupreus
TATTGTTTCTAGTGCCATTGTTGTCAGAATGGAATTATAGTTTCTATAGAAGCATATCACATGCTATCAGAGAATGACTTATAAATTTATGTTATAAATTAATAGTATGGATAATTATGGTTTTATAAACTAACAAAATTAATGTTGTCAATACCAAGAGTATCACAGAATCATAGAAAGCACTTGGAGCTGAAAGGTGCCTTAGAGATAAATTAATCCAACTCTTTTATTTTCCAGATGAGAAAAATAAGACTTTGAGAAGCTATGACTTCTTCAAAGGACAGGTACTAAATAGCAAAATTGGAATTCAAATCCAGGTCTTCAAATTCTAAATGTTCCTTCCACTACAATATACTGTTTGGGAGGACCAATTAAGTGTAGTGAGTATGATGATAGAGTATTTGGTTTCAATGCTCTTCACTTTAGACATGGTGTCAATTTTCTTCTGTTATTCATTAGCTCCCAGCTAAGCTATTCAATCTACAAGGTGTCTATAGACATACAAAGCCTTCATTGAAAGAAGTGAATTTTAATAAGGGTTTTAATTAAAGGAGATGCCTTCCTTTAAAAAAAAATAGCATTCTAGCTCTCTTCTGGCTCAAAATCATCAGCATCTTTGATTCCTTTTCCTATTCCCTTTCCTTATCTATACTCATTCTCTTTGATTCTTTGAATGTTAAATTTCATTCTTTAGGTCTGGTATAAAGTAGCACATTCAAGAGTCCATCAATGAGAACAGTGTGTACAAATAACCTTTTCCCAGCTCCCACATGAGGATTTCAACTTTAGAAGCTGCACTTTTAAACGATCCTAGGACAACGCAGTCATCCACTCGCAATGTGTAAATAGAAACAGCTTAAGTGGCTGACCATTTGGCAGGTCAGGTGCTAAATGAAGGAGTTCCTAATAGGCACATAACTATGGTAAACCCAAAACTTTATAGAAAATCTGAGGTCACACAAATTTGTTGAGGTTACAGGAATTTCATCCTAGGGATCTCATCAGATATGGATGAGGGAGGGGAAAGAGTGGAGAGCCGCTACAAGGTGGCTAAGAGAACTGAACCCTTAATGCATTACAGCTCTTTGTAAATCTTATTGTGCTCTAGAGAGAACCATATCTGATCATTGCTTCCCCTGCACAGGGGCATCCAAAGCCTCAGCTTGAAACCCCTCTGGCAGTGAGCCAGTGCAGCAGCATACCATTAAAACAGCTGTCCCTACAAGCTGGACTTTGTCCCAGTTCCATGAACTCCTGCTCCCCAGGATAGACATAGATAGATAGATAGATAGATAGATAGATAGATAGATAGATAGAGACATACATACATGCATATATAAAGATATCTAACTATATATAGACAGAGAGAAAGAGAGATAACTATCTACACACACACACACACACACACACACACACACACACACACACACACGTTCTTGAAACCAATGCAGGAACTCCCTTTACCATTCAAGTTGACTTCTATTTCCTTCTACTATATAGATGGAAATAGAGACAAGAGATTTTATGACTAGGATATATGAGTAGCTTATGAAGAGGACAGCATTCTATTACAGAATTTTTTGTGTGCAGATATTCTTTTTAAATAATATTTTATTTTCTCCAATTACACGTAAAAACAATTTTAACATTCTTTTCTTTTTAATTTTTAATTCCAGATTCTATCTTTCCCTTCCTCTACTTTTCCATTCCTGAGGTGGTAAGCAATCTGATATAGGTTATATGTGTGCAATCACATAAAATATTTTCCATATTAATTATTTCATGGAAGAAAACTTAAACCAAAAATAAAAACAAAGAGAAAAATAATACGCTTCCATTTGTATTCAGAAGCCATTAGTTCTTCTTCTGGCAACAGATAGCATTTTTCATCATGAGCCCTTTAGGACTGTCTGGGATCATTGTGCTGCTGAGAATAGCCAAGTCATTTGCTTGTGTTATTGTGTACAATGTTCTCCTGATTCTGCTCACTTCATTCTGCATCAGTTAATGTTACATAACTTCCAAGTTGATTTTCATTATTATCAGATGTGAATTCTCTGAGATCAGAGTTTAAGTCCATCTCCTAAAGAAATAATCTACTTTTTCAGCCAATATGGATAACTATATTTTCATCATAACACTATGCTATATTTATAGAAAAATTGAAACGTTATTTAAGAAAGTAGATTATTGTTCCAAATGTAGTAATATGGAAACTAAGCTGCTCCTAAGGTGTGGAGTTGAAAGGGAACATAGAGATCACCTAGTTCAAGTCCATAATTATAAAATGTTGCAACAAAGAACAGTACTAATATAGGAGTTCACAGCTAATTCTTTCATTTCTGAGTGTCTCAGAATGGGGCAAATATAATTAACTGTGAATTATCCAGGTTTGTTTGTCCAATGTGTAGAAAAAATACATTCATGATTTTTTTGTCCTTTTCACTCTTACCATTTACCTTTTGTCATTTTGTCAGAGGTCTGCTCTTCTCTTATAGAATAAGGTAGATAAAGGAAATGAAATTCCAAAACCATCTCTTTTGTTCTGCTTATAAAGGGATATTTGAAGGAGAAAAGAGGGTGAAACAAATGTGTAAAATTTGGGTTTGGAATTAGAAATTTATTCATGCTACCTCTGTCCCTTATTAACAAATATTAGCTACATTTGAATTAACATGAAATCAATGGCATAAAAATGAAATTATGAGTCACCTTTCCCCAATGAAAATTGCAAAATAATAAACAGATCTATAGAGCAGAGGTATCTTTTCACTTCCATTTCCATGACTTGGCAATTCAGGGGGTTCTTGAATAGTACAAACTTGAAATGGATCACAAATCTATCCCCTATATGTCAGTTCTGCTAAGATAGTTAAATATCATTTAAAGAGATAAAAATCAAATTTAGATTGTTATATTATAATAAACTTTAAGTTTCAAACTTAATGCTTAGATACACCAAAGATTTCACAAAAGACCAGATAATAATATGGAGACCTAATTTCACCAGTAGTAATAGAAAGTAGTGTTATAAATTTTTAAAAGTCAGTTGAATGAAAGCATATGCATTTAACTATTATATACTTTCTTTTGTGGAAGTATCATGACTAGAATACAATCTTAAACATTTATTCACTTCCTTTTGTGTGTATGTGTGTGTGTAGATATAAATTTTAGTTATACTGCATTTACCTATGACCTAGCTTTTCTTAAATTTCAAAACTAAGATCAGATACACTCATTTTAAAATTCAAGAAGTAGGTAACTAAATGTAAGAATAATTCTTTACTTCTGCAAAACAGAAGGAAAAAAAACTTCACTTATGAAAGAGTCCACTTGACGAGTTGTGTGAATTTGTCAAACTGTCAAGTAAATCACAGAAATTCAGACAAAGCGAATGGTAAAAATTTAATTTCATAAGCTACAGGTTCCATTAAAGAATCTATATAAATCTACACAACTAGACTACCACTAAGTGATAGTGAAAATTGTTATACGGTTTTATAGTTTTCCCTCAACAAAGGCCAACTTTACATGCAGGAAAGTATATTAAATTTATGAGATGTGATTTGCAGAGCACTCGACAACCTAATACATTCAAAATAATCTTTCCTGCTTTGTGTTACTAGTGCCTAAAATTCACTTATTAGATAGCTATTCTTTTTGAATGCTATAAAAATTTTAAAAATCCTCTAGTTGAGATTAGGTGACAGATTGATGGACATGTCAGTCTCCTAATTGGGCCCCATGCCTCTAGTTCCTCCCCATTTTAATTCTTCCTCCACAAAGCTGGCTAAGTGATTTTCCCTTAGCTCAGATATGACTATGTCTCTCTCTCCTATTCAATAAATTTCAGAGATTTCCTACTAGTCATTGGTTAAATCTAAACTACTCTTTTTAACTTTCACAACCTTCACAGTCCAGCCTCAACTTATCTTCCTAGCCCCACTGACCTTACTGCCTACCCTTCTTGCTTTCTTTATCCCTTTCCAGTCTGTATGCTGGTTCACCTCCACAAGACATCCTCTACTAATCCTTGGAGCCTGGTATTTTTCCTCTCCCCTACGTCTTCAGCTAAATTTTATGCTATGACTTTCCACCATTAGAATGAGGTCGTTACTTGAGGTCAGGGAATGTCTTTCTTTTGACTCCTGTTTGTAATCCTGGCATTTAGCATAGTGTCTGGCACCTAGTTAGCACTTAAATATTAGTTGACTGACTGACTGGATCCAGTCAGACTGGCCTTCTCTTTCTTCCTTAATAAGATAGATATTCAATCTCCTTTCTCAGAGCCTTTGTACTTGTTATTTGCCATACTTGAAATGCAATTCCTCTTCTTCTCCATCTCATGGAATCCCTTTGCTCTTTCAAGATGTAGCGCAAGCATGGCTTTCTTTCTGAAGCCTTTCCTGATTGCCCTCAACTGCTAGTGTTCTTCCTCTCAAACTACCTTGTATTTATTCACGTTTATTCTTTTCATATCTATTCTCCATATATTTGTAGTTGTTTTTACCCTCAGAACACAAGTTCATTGAAAATGGGAATTGTTTCAATCAATGTGTTTATATCCTCAGCACCTAGAACATAGTAGGTGCTAGTCTTGTTGATTGCCTGATTGATACCAGAGACCAAAGTCCTGTTTGAATTAGGCATGGGACATGCCTTATTTTCAGTGAAAGGTACAGGCACAACATAGTGCAAAGGACACAAGAGAAAACCTATTTATTTCATCATTTTGCCTGGGTCAGTCCTGCTATCAATCATTTAATATTTGATTCATATGAACCAGTTGAGAGAGATAGTACACAAGTATATGGGGAACCTTTGACAGAGAAAGCCTACCCCTAAGTATATACCCCAAGGAAGTCAAAGATAAAAAGGAAAGTGCCATATACACCAAAATATTCACAACAGCATTTTGAAATAGCAAAGAATTGGAAACAAAACAGATGCCCATAAGTCAGGGAATAGCTAAACAAACTATGGCACATAAATATAATGGAATATTAATGAGCTATATGAAACAATTACTATGACAAATTCAGAGAAGCATGAGAAGACTGGTGTGAACACCCTAGAGCATCAGGTAAGCAGAAAAATATACCCAAGGAAGTAAGTAGAACAAGAAAAACCACATACACTATAACCAGAACAAAGTAAATGGAAAGAAGGGAAAAAGTGGAACTGAAGGTGTGAAATTTTAATGATCAAGCTCTTTCCAGAAGAGATAACAAAGCCCACTTCCCTCCCTTTTTTTCAGAGCTGGGTACTATGGGAGTGAAACATTGTACTCCTATCAAATTCAGGTGATACACTGGTCAATCTTGCTAAGCAGTATTATTATTTCCTTCTCTTTCTTTTTTAAATATTTCTGTTACAAATGCTGTCTTGCCATGTAGAGAAAGTATATATTCAGAAATAAAGGTAATGTCTGAACAAACATATCAATCAAAATTTGAAAACAAAAAAATGAAAATATAGAGAAAATTTTAGTTGAATTATAAATTAAATTATCTAAATCTCTGGAAACAACATTGAGGGGATTCTTAAAAAAATACTATATTAAAAGGTAAAAAGAATGCTGGATGAAAATTTTAAACAGCCAAAACAACAATTTTAGAATATTATATATTATTTCATGCTGAGTTTTATGTAACATTTTCCTAAAATGGCCAATGCTTTCTCCTTTTTTATCATAAATAACCCAATTACTAATCCTCAATACACTATGATACAATTTAAAAGTTGGGGTTTTATTTAGAAGAAATTTTCTGCTTCAGCTCAAAAGTGTTTGAATGCTTTATATGACTATAGCACGTTTCATTTTAAGCAGACTCTTTTACTTTCATTGCTGGGCTAGGGATAGCATGCTGGGCTCTATCTTCAGAGGATCAAAGGAAAACTCACCGTGCTTTATTTACAAAGACAAATTTAATGGGTAACCAAGGTACTTATTTCACTGAGCTGACTAGTGTGCCTTTGAACTTCTATCTTCACTGAGCCAAAAACCAGGCTCCAAAAGTGGAGAAGAATTCCTTGAATCTGGAAAATGTTCTTAGTGGATTTGGTCTGCTTTCTTCTTTGAACTGCATCCCATGGATGCTAGTTATGCCATAAGCACATATGAAAAGTTATTTCAAGACATAGCTATTCAATTCAATAAGCATTTATCATCTCATGTCTGTGGAATACTGTGTTAGGTGCTGAAGGAAAAGTAAAATGTAGATCAGACCTAGGCTTTGCCCTGATGGAACTTGCAGTCAGTGTCCTAATCTATAACTTAAAACAAACTACACCTATATATAACCCTTGAGGAAAAACCATTCAATTTCATACAAAATAAAAATTTTAGTTTTTTAGCTCACACTTCCATGTTACAATTCATCTATAAATCAGATATTTGGATATGAGACTACTTATACTGCAAAAGCTCACGCTGCATTCAAATGGAAATTTACTCTATTGGGGACAATATAAAATGAATATTTATTATAAACTTATATATAAAACTACACTTAAGGCTCTAAATGTGTATATATTTGTCTTCTCTACACTATAAAAAGTCCTTATCCCTTTATGACAATAAGCTATCTTCCAACAAAGTCTTATTCTGAAGCCTCATCATAGCCTGGAGGTAAACCCTTGGTTCAAGAAGGCCATACTAGCAACATACAAGAGCTGACAGGTTCAGCCAAGCAGAAGAGGCTTCATCTAGAGCAGTGGTTCTCAACCTTCCTAATGCCGCCACCCTTTAATACTTGTATGTGGCCGTATCTGCATGGGGGCAGATCCGCCTAGAGACAGAGAGAGGAGCAGTGTCTTGGTTCTTAAGACCATCAGAAATATGTGTTTTCTGATGGTCTTAGACAAGCCCTGTGAAAGGGTTGTTTGACCCCCAAAGGGGTCGCGACCCACAGGTTGAGAACCACTGATCTAAAGGGTCAGACAACAGACTATATCTACTGTCTAAGGACCAGCCTAGTTAAGTACAAAAAGTCTTGAGTTGCAGCTAAGTAGTTTAATAAAGCATGTGATCAGAGTTGGTTTCATCTTGTGCCCAATGACAAGAAATATAATTTCATGGGACGTAAGGGAACCAATTGTACCAATTCTTTCATTTGTTTCTTTGAGAATTTGCAAGACTTCCTTCAATTTAACTGCAATTTGTAGAGGTCTTCTCATTTCATTTCTAGTGATGATTCCCATATAGATGTCATTCAGTTTTTTGCCTCAAAGTAACAACTTATTTGGGCAAAGATTGTGCATTGGAGTACCAACAGTTCATGAAGCAAAAAGTGTGTGATTCTGAGTAACTTCTGCCTCCTTTCTGCTATGATGATTCATGGGAATCAATACAGAACTTTTAACATTTTAATGTATTTCATATGTCCTTGGCCAAAGAAATCATGACTTAGGTGCAAGCCTGCTCATAGTGAACCTCTCTGTGCTTGACTAGGTTGACCCTTGGAAAACAGAGATAATATGTTAATATGACCATACTCAAACCTATACAACCTAGTAAAATCTGGCCAAATTGGCACTCTCTTGGAACATCCTTCAAGAACACAGGGTCATCTCCATGCCACACTAAGACAATGGAGTAGACTTTTGTGGATCTAGAGAACCTCAGCCATTAGAAAACAATCAACACAATGAAGATGCTGAAAGAGCCTAGAAACCACAAAGAATTTTGTGTAAGACTTAGGTAAGCCAAGTCATCCAAAGAGCATTTATAGATGAAACTGAAAGTACAAAAAATAGAGATGAAATGGAAAATACTCTTTTCTTTTCTTTGATTACCAGTACTCACCACATTTAGAGTCTACCTGTACATGCATCCTGCTATACAACGTGAGGAAGTGGCAATGGTACTTAAGGTGAAATCAAGAAAGCTAGACTTCACCAAACTTGATTACATTCTAAGCAAATCTTGCAGGAGGCAACAAAATCTTAAAGGCACTCAGAGATCTATTCTCAAGACATGACAAAGGGAGATTCCAAATAAATGAAAAAGATTATGGCTAATACTACTAAAAAAATTAGCTAAGAAGACATGAATAATAACCAGCCTAAATAACCTTATAATCTCTATAAATTCTATATAATAATGATGTTTCTATATTTCAAGGAGAGCTTTGCAAAAAAATGAAAGTGAAATATGTGAGTTTTGTCTATTATTTTCTCCTGTTTACTGCTCTATACTCACACAACTGACTTAGATGTGTAGAAAATATAAGTTCCCACTGTAACTATTGTTTGATAATTTATTAAAAGCATCTGACTTGGCATAGTTCAATGAAATTTTAAAGACTCTTCTCGTAAAAGGCATCATTACATATATTAAAATCATAAAAGATGTATCACAGATATAACCTTTCAATAAACCTTTAAGTATCAACATCAAGTAAGGCATAAAACCATAAGACATATGCTTATTAAATGGTTCACCAGTTTCAGGAATAGTGTCTTCTGCCAAGTCCAGAGAGCAAGAGACACCCTTAGTAATGGTAAGGTTCTCCAGAAACTTCCATTTGTGAGTGGCAGTGAAAGGAATTCATTTAACCCCAGAACAATACAATCAAAGAGGTTAGCCTATCCATAAACACTGGAAAATCAAAGCTTAATTGCCCAGATTTAAAAAAATATCCAAATAATGATTTGCAGTTGAATAAGCATCCCAATAAGTTAGTCCTTCAGTATGTTAGTCATTAGTGTGAATGTATATGTATATGTATGTACCTCTTCCTTTACAATGTACTACAGATGAATAGTAAGATGGACCCAGAAGTGGAGAGAAGAAAAACTACAGACTGAATTATATTTGGGAAACTATGAACCTTTAGCAATCTCAATCTGTTTCTGCAAACACTCATCTTTTTGATAAAATTTACCCTATGATGTCATATGGTTAAAAATTATGAAACACAGAAGCTCTTAAAAGATGCAAAATAATAGGTTATTTTAAGGGAAATGGAAAGATGAATAATGGATATGAGTAGGATGTAACATACTACAAATGATGACTTACATTTAAAAAGTGGTGTCAAAACATAATTGAGGACATGTATAACCTGAAAGAAGGTTTATATATTAAGATTAAGGTATGATAGACTGCAGCTCATGTATAAAATTGGAAGAAAAACAAAAGAACCAGAAGGTACCCCGTGTACTCTATAAATCATCTTTGAAAAATTTACAGAAAAACATGGACAAGAATTGCAAAGGATTAGAAGGTATAAAGGGGTTGTGATCTACAAATTAGAAGGATACTAGCTCCAATAACATCATGTTCTATCCAAATAAAAAAGTAATCTCTAGAACTGGGAGAATAGTAGCAGAGACCATATCCTCTCATGCCTCATAACTTTGACTTTCAACATGTCTCTACGTGCTGTAGAGTCAATAAAAGTTTGACTGCTGCAATGATTTCCATAATGTGAGGTCCCTGTAGTTCTCTACTACTTCTTATTATGTGTATAAAGCTACAATTTGGCTTATTAGAATTTTGTGCCTGCAAGTTCTATCCTTACTAAATCTGAGTGCTACTGATGAATCCATATTCCTTGCAATAGAATATACAGATAAATATACACATTTATACATAGCTCTTTTAATAAATAAGTCATTATTATGATCTTTCTGTATTAGAAAATTATTTATTTCCTTTCTCCCATGGAATCTGAGTTAGCATTTCATATGTAGACTCTCAAGGCAGGACGGGAAACATCAGAACTTCTTAATGCCACTGATTCCTCATTTGAGAAAATAACCCAAGGTCATTTTCCTGGCACTCTTCCTAAATTCCCCAGAAGTTCTGCCTATATGATTTGTCATATATCATGTAAGTATAAATTTTCCATGTTTTTTTTTTTACCCTTAAAACAAGCTAATGAGGTATCTTCCTGTTTTCCCAGGTTTGGAGTCAGAGGTTGTTGCTGTTGTTTCATTGTATCTAACTCTTCTGGGGTTTTTCTTGGAGTCGTTTGCCATTTCCTTCTCCAGTTTATTTTACAAATGAGGAAACTGAGGCAAATGGGATTAAGTGACTTTCCCAGAGTCACATAGCCAGTAAGCATGGTAGGGGAGATTGTGACTCAAGTCTTCCTGGTGCTAGGCCTAGAGGTACAGTGGATAGAGAGCCAGAACTAGTTGTAAATGGTATATGTCTAATGCCCAATCCATGCTTAAAAAAACCTTGCCTTAACTTTGCATTCCTGAAATTATCATTCTATATCTATACTCGTTGACTATTCTTTCTCACTAACTACTCATTTTTTTTAACCTCTTCCAATCTGTGTCCTCAGTCCTCTTCTAAAAATGCTTTATCCAAGGTTAACAATAATCTCTTTAACTAAATCCTATTACTTTTTCTCAGTCCTTATCCTTGGTCTCTCAGCAGTTTCTGATACTGCTAATGATTCATTCTTCTTTCCCTCACCTTCTACATATTCTTTCCTCCCTTAGCCTCAGCCACATTACTATTCTGGCTCTCCTATTTATCCAACATCTTTCTTAGCTCTTTACTGGATCGTCATCTATCTTCTATTTCCAAATCATAGCTGTTCCTCAGGAACAGCTCTTGACTTGTTTCCTCTTCTTCACTCCCAAATATTTAATTTCCTCAAAAGTCTTGTCAGTTATACCTCTACAACACCCCTCACAGCCATTTCTTTTTTCCACTCACATGATCCTAGGATCGTAGATTTAGAGTTGGAAGGGACCTCAGAGGTCATTTAGTCCAAATCTCTCCTTTTACAAACCACCACCCTACTTCAGCCACTCATGACTTCTTTCATGAAGTACTGCAATAGCTTCCTAATTGGTTCTCCTGATTTCAAACTCACTCCTCTCCAATGCAAACTCCACAAAGCTGACAAAATAATCTTTATAAAGTGCAACCTATTACTCTCCTACTCAGAAATCTTCAGTAACTCCATATTGCCTATAGGATAAAAGACAAACTCCTCATCCTGGTATTTACTATCTGGCCCCTTTCTACTTTTCCCAGATTTATTTTGCATTGTTCCCTTAAACATGCTTTTTTGTTCCAGCAAAATATACTAGTAACTGTCCCCCAAACAGAAGTCATTTTTGCCCCTGTAACTTGGCACATGCTGACTCCCATGCCTAGAATACTCTTTTCTCCAATTGTTTTGTATTATCTCTTTTACTCCCCAGCAGATAGTTGTTGTATTACCGCAACAGAATATAATTTGTTCAACAGTAGTGACTTTTTCTTTATTAATTTTTGTCTTTGTGTCCCTGTGCCAAAACTAGTCCCTTAAACAAAATCAATACTTAATAAATTTCTTTTGAATTGAATTAAATTGAATATATTATGAGACCCTAACATTTTAATTTAGTGTAGCAAGATTATTGCTGTAGCCATAGTTTTGGATCAGCACATTTTTTGGATTCAATTCACAAGTGTTCATATACACATGATATAATGTCCATATGTCTGATTCTTGAAAATTCATTCTTTGTAAGGAGTAAACAGAATGTTGGATGGATCGCTTGGCAGCTGTTTGCATTTGTTCAGTTTTCCCTGCTAAATGTAATGTGTGAAATGCAATAGTTTTTCTACCAAAAGTAAAAGGAAGTTTTTAGTTTCAATTATGTATTAATTTTATTTTCCTGAAGCAGAAACTATCAAATGAATGTATTATTATTTTAAAGCAATTAATAACAATAAGTGAATTTAAAGAAAGCAAATGATGTAATTCATCAATATAAACATGAAATTTTCAGGGAACAACAAATAAGAAGAAGCAAAAGATTTTGGACTAGAAAGTGACAACTTATTTCTAAACTTTCTTTTAAGAATCAATGCACAATTTCATGACAAGATAACATGGAATAAGTCCATTTAGATCACATGCGTAGACATTCATCAGATTTCTGAAATTTTTTTTACCTCTTTCTCTTTTCCCACAACTGTCCATATGAGCATTTGCCAATATTTTAATCCAGTAAAGCACATTGCAGACACCATCTAATTCTGTTTCACATCACTTTACTACAGAAGTTTAAAGTCTATAGTCACATTTCCTTATGCAAAGAATTGTTGGGGCCTATATTAAAGCCAACTTGAATGAATAAACATATAGACATATATGTTGGCATTAACTATCAGGCTTCTAAACAAATGGAGTTGGTGAAAGAAGAAAAATGTTTTGAGGCACATTTATTATTGCTTGTAAACATTATTCACAAATAATAAGCAAAAATTCTCAAAACATATGACAAATGAAAACTGATTAAGTTAAAATTATCTTGAATCTCATTTTTTAATTTAAAAAATAAGTTTCCAAAGGAACTACTAATATGATGAAGTTTCTGATATGATGCATAGCAATTTCTTCGCACTTGGACAAATTTTTTAAATTGAAATTCAAACAAAATAGTTGTTATAATGCTAGTTACTAATGAATTTTTCAAAAGGACACTTGCTTTTTTTAAAATAATATTTTAAGGGAGAAGAAACAAGTAAAAAGTTACAAAAGAGTATGCTCTCTGATATGAATATTCTGTTCTGTTACTACTTTATTTCCACTTCAATAAAATGGTGAATAATATCTCTTAATAAGTGAATGAATTAGTAACACAACAGAGAGGGAGCAGAATTCCGTAATAGCCAGCAGTGACTAATAAGTGACCAGAATGGCTTATGGATGATGGGCAAGAACTGTGGTGTGATCTTTAGTGCTGAAAAGGTATGGCATCTTTGTCCCTTAGGCAGGAAGTTAGGAGAATGCACTTTCTTTTTGATGATAGTATCTGTCAGCTGTTGGTTTAATCATCAGACTTTCATCCCAACTAATTTGGTAACGAGCACTAGAAAAACAAATCTTTGCAAAAGTTGAGCAAAAACTTAAGTGGGCAATTTGACTGGGAACAGGGGGAGAAAGGACGGGGAGAAGGTGGCTCTCAGAGCATTCTCATGGAATAGAGTATAAATCAGAGTCAACTCCTTTCAGAGTTGTGTGTAACTGTAGGAGAGTTTCCCAATCCATGAGAGTGACAGAGTTATGGCTGGTTATCCTTAAGTACATCATAAACTGCTGACATGATTTTATTGTTTTACTACAGTAGTTTCTAAAGATTTTTTTTTCTGTGGACAGCAACAACAAAAAAAATCATTTTGTGAAGTCCCAGGATTATTTTAAATATTGTTCATAATATTCTTTTAGATGTATTTGTTAATTGCTTACAATACCAACCGTTATCACTTTTGCCATCAGAAGCCTTAAATCAGGAAAAGTATACTTGTAATGTAACTGGGAAATGGGAAATTATTTACTGCTTATGGTACCATTTTTAAAATTTAGCATAAACCCCTTAGACCATCATCATGAAACTCTTTGGGGTT
Organism: Pseudochirops cupreus; assembly: GCA_028627135.1. Lineage (NCBI taxonomy): Eukaryota > Metazoa > Chordata > Mammalia > Diprotodontia > Pseudocheiridae > Pseudochirops > Pseudochirops cupreus. The sequence goes on from CM053581.1 coordinate 482,976,378, forward strand.
CATGAATCACTAAATGAGAACTGCTACTTTAGTAGTATGATTTCATAGTACTAGCAGGTTTTCTATAGGATTGTACAGCTTTAAACAGTTAGCAGAAGTTAAGATGCTCATTGAAATCCATATTTATTGTCATTTGTTAGAGAAAAGATGTATGTGATCAGAGTTGGGAAACGTGATCAAGGTTATGCTAAAAGTAGAAAAGGAATTCTGTATCCTTTTTTCTTACTTTAAAGTCATGCATCTGCATGTTCATATTTATGAACTTTCAAGTAGCAATCCTTTAAAATGGGATATACAATATACTGGGATATACAAATGTTAGTTATAAGAACTTTTGATATATGTAACCAAGATAGAGTTTTGCTGAATGCTAAAAGTATATTAAAACAGTAGCTTATAGATTCTATGTATAATGCTTTCTAAAGTAGGATTCCATTTACTAAGAGAATCTTACCATATTTGAACACATAGTTCTTAATTGAAATTACTATGAATGAAATTAATTACAACAAAAATATAATTATGAATGAAATTAATTACAACAAAAATATAATTTATAACACTGACATTCCAACAAGATAGAGTGAGAAATCACAAAAAAATCACAGCTGCTCCATTCCATATACCACTCCATGTATAGATAAAAACGCAGTAAAATAAACAGAATAAAAAAAAATAAGGGGAAGAGGAATAACCAAAAAGTCTCAAAAGAAAATAGCTTCTCAGACAAAGACAAGCAAGAAAATATGAGACACACATATAAATCTGATGATGAATATTAGACATTAAAAAATCCTGAAGAGAAGTCAGTAGGAGTAAAAATAACAACTACTTTCATGAAATGAAAGCTAAATCTAACATAAGACGCATCCAAATGGTTGGTATATGGATGATATTAAAAACTGAGGAGAATCTTGTATCACTAAAAAATGAGAAGGTTTTAGTAAAGAAATACCCAGCATCTATAACAACGTCTAACATACAGGGGGAAAACAACAACAACAGAACAAGGCAACAGATAAAGGACAGTAATGGAGAAACTCAGAAAGATGAGTCTTCCTGACTCCAGGCATGGCACTCTGTCTACTGTGCCATCTAGCTGCCTGAGTTCAACTATGGCCTCAGATACGTACTAGTTGGGTTACCCCAATGTAGCGCCAATGCAATATTCACAGTGCCTGCGGCAGCTATGAATATGCTGGCATAATTCTGAATTAAAAAATATAACAGACTGTCCACATGGAAGACAGAACCAAAACATTTATTCAAACACCAGAAAGTTGAATCCCAACAGCAGAAAGCCAAATCCATCATAGCAACAAAGAAATCTACAAACAGTATCAATGCAGAGGGCCCCTCTCCCCGCAAGCCTTCCCCCTGCTAGGGCCTTCCCACAAGTGAACACTGACAGTTTACTGCCTGCTTCCTCTCTCTCTCTCATCTCTAACTACTCTCACCAACTTCTTCTGAGCTTCCCTCCACCCTTCCTGCTCCACCAGTTTGGCAAGCTCCTCCCACCATAGACTCATGTGACTCAGGCTTACAAGTGACTCAAGCAGGTCACATGGGCCTATTAATGTATGGGGAAGATCTTCCCATTTACATTATTATTACACATAGGCAAGTCACTTAACCTTGTTTGCCTCAGTTTCCTTATCCATAAAAGGAGCTGGAGAAAGAAATGGCAAATCACTCTACTATCTTTGCCAAGAAAACCTCAAATAAAGTCATGAAGAGTCAGACATGACTAAAATGACTAAATAACAACAAAATGGAAAAGTTGTAGAAAATTTGAATACAAGAATCAACTAGAAATAAAATTTTCAGGATGGAAGGGCAATTAGTAGAAGTAATAAAGAAGCCCAAATGGGGTTACAGAGTAAAATGCAACTAAAATGAATCAACAACAAAAGTAGAAAACATGGCAAAATAAGACATAAGACTAAAGAAAACCTGAAAACTTCATATGCAATGATGATAGCACCAAAATTCAGAAAGTAGAGAGATGATACTATTATAACTACTACTACTACTACTACTACTACTACTACTACTACTACTACTACTACTACCACCACCACCACCACCACCTTCTATTTATAGCAACATCATCAATATACCTTTATATAGTGTTCTAGGGTTTAGAAAGTATTTTACCTCTACTATGTCATTGGTTCCTTATAGGAAAAATACAAAGATAGCATTTAGCTTCCATTTTAAAAAATGATTATAAAGCTTTATTTCTGTGTTATACCAGTATATACATCTTAAAAGGCATTTTTATGCTATTCTTTTGCTTTGGAGAATAATTACTATACTTCATATGTAACACAGTGAGATTTGTAAAGTACAACAGTTTCATTTGTTTTCCACAAAGATAAGAGGTAGAGAGTAGAGACAGCTATGTTTAAAAAGTGCCTTCCCTATGACTACCACCCCTGCCCCCCACCAATATGAAATTAAGACAAAGAAGAACTTTGAGGGTTAATATCCTTGTACCTGTATTTCCTGAAGGGAAAGAAAATGGTTATACCATTTAGGGCTTGTGTTGACTTTCTTTTCTAAATTTCTAGGTGGATTTAGCTTCCATTTTTAAGGAACTGGATAAGAAATCTTCCCAGAGCTATTAAGATCAAGTGACAGATTACAGATCAATAGAACTCAACATCAGCACTCAAAAAAAAAAAGAGTAATTCATGCAAGTGAATATATTGTCTTCAGAATCCATTTTCTTAGAGGATCTTTCAGTCAAGAAGAATATTATCCCTTATCAAGATATATCAAATCAAAATGAGAGGAAGAAAAAGCTGGATTATTTATCTTCTACATAGCTAAACTTGAAATGTTACACATATGTAGGTGTATATACATGTATATATATGCACATACATATGTGTATATGAATATATAATATACACATATAAGCAAAAATATTGAAACACATTTTCAAGCATTTTAATTTTATTAAATAAGTTTTTAATTGATGTTTTTGTTGGTTTACATCAGCATAGTATCCCCCAAAATCCTTCCTCCTCTTCCTCCCAGACAACCAATCTACATAACAAATGGTATTTTTTAAAGACAAAAAGAAAGAAAAAGGAGAGGAAAAAAATCAGAATAGTTGATCAATATGTCAAAAAAATCTGAAAATACGTGCAATGTGCAACACTTAAGGACATCTCACCACTATATGGGAGTGAGATGAGACTGTCTTCACATATCTCTTACTTTTATGTACATTTTTCTCATCGTTAGTTATTTGGAGCATCCTTTCATGTGGTTGTTAGCAGTTTACAATTGAGGAATGGCTTTTGGTTTATGTACGTATATGTATATGCATAGACACACATATAACAAGTGTGTACACCATGCACATGTATTTTATAACAATGTGTGTATAATACATATATGTGATGTGCTTGTGCACACATGTGCATTTCATACATGTGCACAACATATATGTAACATAAATATATGTGATAATAGTTAATAAATTTTATGAACCAAATCTTCAGAGAAATTAGGTATGAAGTTTTTTTTTTCTCATTCAACTACTTCCCTTCTTATTCTAGGTGTATTAATGTTGTCTGTGCAGAAGCTTTTCAGTTTAATGTAATCAAAATTATGTTTTCCCTTCGTAATTGCCTCTATCCCTGATTGGATTAGGGACACATATTCCTCCCATACCTATAAATGGTATATGATCTGCTTTTCTTCTAATTTTTTATATAGTATGATCTTTTTTTTTTTTGGTTTTGCTTTTTGAAGGGGGGAAGGCAAGGCAATTGGGGTTAAGTGACTTGCCCAAGGTCACACAGTTAGTAAGTGTTAAGTGACTGAGGACAGATTTGAACTCAGGTCCTCCTGACTCCAGGGCTGGTGCTCTATTCACTGTGCCACCTAGCCACCCCTATGTAGTATGATCTTAAAGATCAAGGTCACATAACCACTTAGAATGTTTTATTAACTGTGTTATAAGATGTTAGTCTAAGCCTAATTTCTGCCAGACTGTTTCTTAGTTGTCCTAGAACTTTTATCAAATTAGAAAAAAGGAGTTTAAAATAGAAATGACTTGTAAAATACTAACACAGTATATGAAATACATGGAAATTAATTGACCAAGACATACATACAACTTAAACAACCCTAAAGCATTTTTCTATAAATAAAAAACTAAACAATTATTTTTTTATTCAGTGTTCATGGTTAGGCTAAGGCAATATAGTAAAGATAACAGTGTTTTCAAATACCTTCAAGTTGAAGAATATAAAAGTTCAGAAATGTCAAGGGAAATCATGAAAAAGAAAAAGGAGGAACAATTTGTACTCTCAGGTTTCAAACTATATTATAAAACAGTAATTGGTAAAACTGATACAAAATAACAAAATATGAGTAGAGTATATTATACCATGATAAATTAGAACAAATGAATACCAACTCAGATGTTTAAAAACAGTATTGTAACAAAGCATTAGGGAAAGCATTATTCAACAAAAATTATAGGAAAATCGAATACAATTTGACAAATAATGTAAACAATACAGAAGAAATCTAATGGAATAATAATCTAAATATAAAACTATACACCATCAAAAATAGAGAACAGAGGACAGTTACATCCTTTTTAACTGTGAAGCAAGAATAACTTCAAAAATAAAAATCTGTGACTCAGCGCAAATTATAGGAGATAAAATACAGGATTTTGATTACATTTTTTCTTTTCATAACAATCTTTGCATGAAGCATATGATAAATATCTGATATCCAAAATTCACAGCAAATTGTCAGAGTAAGAATCATTCCCCCAGTGGTAAGTGAGTCATCAACAGGATATGAACAGGTAATTCTCAAAAGAAGAAGCTCAAGCTATCAATGAAAATGAAATATTCCAATGAAAAAATGTACAGAATCACAATAATCAGAGAAATGCAAAATAAAATCATGTAGAGTCTAATTGATCCTCCCAAAATAGGCAAAGATAATTTTAAATTATAGAATCTGATACTAACATAGGTATTTTTCTTAAAGGCATATAGAATAATCTCTAATTCTCCATGTGAAATTAGCTTAGGTGGTATTGAAAATCCCCAAAAGTGAAATTCTAAAGATACAAAGAAATAATTCCAATGGGGAAGAAAGATGGAAATGCCTAAACAGACCAATGTGTTCACACAGGAGATTCTCAAATCAAATTAAATTTTTAAAAGACATGCAGCAAAAATAGAAGCAAGAGAAAAATAGGATGAATGCATAAGTATGGTTGTAAAGAACTTTGAAAGCTGAAAAGAGGAGTTTATATTTTATTCTAAAGGCAATGGGGGAGAGGGAGAGGGAGGGGGAGGGAAACAGCTAGGTAGTACAATGGAGAGAGCATTGGCCCTGGAGTCAGGAGGACCTGAGTTCAAATCCTGCCTCAGATACTTTATTCTTACTAGCTGTGTGAGCCTGGGTAAGTCACTTAACCCCAACTGTCTCGCAAAAAATAATAATAAATAAATAAAGACAATGGCAAGCCTCTGGAGTTTATCAACTAGTGTGGAGTGACATGGTCAAATCTGAATTTAAGGAAAATTACTTTGGCAGCTGTGTTATGAAAGACTGAAGTACACAAAGACTTGAGGCAAGAAGACCAATTAGAATGGTCTGTAATTTAGGTGAGATTATTTTCTTCCTTCCCCTTTCTCCTTCCTTCCTTCCTTCCTTCCTTTCTTCTTTCCTTCCTTCCTTCCTTCCTTCTGTCTTTCCTTCCCTCCCTCCCTCCTTTCCTCTTTCCTTCCTTCCTAACTTTCTTCCTTTCTAACTTTCTTTTTTCTCTAGACCAAACCTTAAACCCATTTCCCCTCTGGAGCTCACAGTTTGGACCATAATAGGTCCATTAAGTTCCACTTAATGGCTCAGAGTGAATGTCAATAGTAACTGTTTCTCTTTTAACTGGCAAGCCTGAGGGTCTTCCCCTTCCAGTTTGATTTTTTATTTTAATTAAAGGGGCCATCCCTTGACACACACCTTAAAGAGTCCTATTCAGGGTTGGTTAGGTGGCACAGTGAATAGAGCACTGGCCCTGGAGTTAGGAGGACCTGAGTTCAAATTTGACCTCAGACACTTAACACTTACTAGCCATGTGACATTGAGCAAGTCACTTAACCCCAATTGCCCTGCCTTCCCCCCTCCAAAAAGCAAGAAAAAAAAGAGCCCTATACACTGAATGTACCTTACCTCACTCAGCCCTATACCTGAAAAGGCCTTAGCCTAAAAGACCAGGGTCTCCCATTACATCCTGTGTCATCTCCAGTCCTCCTGATGAATATGTGGCCATTGAACCCAGATGGCTCTGGAGGAGAAAGTGAGGCAGGTGAACTTGCACATCCCTCTCTCACTCAAATCAAAGTCAACTGCAAGTCATGTCATTATTTCCCTGATGTCATGGTTCTCTCTGAAAATGAAGGACAAATACAAATGATTGTCTGAACTAAATGACAAGAGAAAAGGGATCACATGAGAGAGAAATTATGGAGGTGAGAATGACAAGATTTGGCAACTGATTAGTGAAGATAATGGATAATGCCAAGGTTACAAAATTGAGAGGTTGAAGAAAAAGGGTGGTGCCTTTAACAGAAATAGGGAAGTTTGAAAGAGAGAAGAGTTTGGAAGTAAAGATAGTAAATTATGTTTAACAGATGTCTAGTTTATGATGTCTCCAGGACATCCAATTTGAAATATCTAATTGGCAGTGGGTGATGGGGGCTGAAGCTGTGGGAAGAGATGGTCTGCATATATAAATCTGTGAGTCATCTGCATAGAAATTGCAATTAAATCCATGGGAGCTGATGGAATAACCAAGCAAGAAAGTGTAGAGAGAAAGGATTCAAGATAGAGCTCTGATGAACGCTCAAAGTTAGGAGGTGAAGGAATAGACAGCTTTAATTGCTAATTAAGCATGATTTTAAAAATATGGATAATAAAAATGACAGAACGAAAGGAGGATAAATACCCTGATTTTTCACAAGAAGGAAGGAAATAGAATCTGAAAACTATAGGATAATGGGCTTGACTCTAGTTCCTGGAGAAATTCTAGAATGTGTCTCAGAAATGGTGAGTGAAAAGGAAAAAGAAATTATGAAGTAGACTAGCTTGACTTCACCAATAACAGGTCATGCCATATTATTATTATTTCTCTTATTGATAGAGTTACTAAAATAGTAGATTAGGAGAATGCTACAGATATAATATGCAGCATGGTACAGCAGAAGTACTAGTTTGAGAATTTAAAAATCTGAATTCATATACTACTTCTGATACTTATTGTCTGTGTGACCTTTGGCAATGTGCTTAACCTCCATGAGCCAGTATCTTCATCTGTAAAATTAGTGGACTGCACTAGAGGACCTTGGAGGTTTGTTCCAGTGTTAGATCTATTATCCTATCTAATTTTTAGCATAACACTTGTAAAGCCACACATTAGCAGCTTTCCAGAAGAATGCTACTGTGAACAGCTTTTAAGGTTCTGATTAGACAGTATAGTGAACACTCTATTTAATCCATAACAAATCAGAACAAAACATTCACAGTAAATCAAGGTATAGCATTCACAATGTTACAACTTATCACAGAAAATCAAAATACAGCATTCAAACAACTTATCACTAAGATGGCCACAAAATTTTCACCACAGTGGTCACAAAGTTTTCAACAAAGAACAATAATTTAGTAACTCAAGCATTCAATCATCTCATTCAATCATCCTTAAGGTTTGCATCCTTAAGGGACACAAAGTACGATAGTGCCCCTCCACTCACGGGGCACACTAAGTTACAAATTAGTTACTTATTCAGTCATCAATCATTAAGTACAATCATTTAGTCAATCAATCATTCAATCAACTCAATCATTCAATCATCCTTCATCATTCACTAATCAATCGTCAGAAAATACACAGACCCTCCACCCCTAGGTCACTAGTAAATTACAATTTTATCACTACTCCACACCCACAGAGAGGTCTTTTCATCTTGACTTGAGGCAGGCAGCTCCTACCTGAATCCACCAAACAGTCACATAGATTCAAAGGCAGACAGCTCCCAGTTCCTTGCCCAGCTCTCTGTGAAGTTCCTGCTCCATATTGGAGCTCACAGTATCCAGTCCATCTCAAATCCTTCACAGTCTCTGTTCCTGGGAAGACAAGGCTTAACAAAGCCAGCAACAGGTTCATTCAAAGTACCAGCATCACAGTCATGCTTCCTCAGTCTTCAGCAGCTCTGGCTGGCCCTCAGAAATCCTCAACAGCCTCAGCAGCTCTGGCTGGCCCTCAGACTCAGCAGAAGTTTCAGTTGGTTCCCAGAATCAAAATCACTTCATCCAGGTTCTCCAAATGAAAATCATTCTCTCCAACCTGGGTCCTTCCTCTTCAGCCTCCTTGGCAGTAGCTGCTTCTGCCTCCACAGGGCTTGCTCCAAGAAGATCTGACTTTCCTGGCCAGGGTCTTTCCTTATATAGACAGCATTAGCTTCCTGTTTCAGCCAACCCCTCATGTCAGCAACATTTCTTTAACAGAGGCTTGATTAATTACTAAGTGCTAAGTACCTGTTACCTTTGCCAATACAAAGGGATCTTCAAATTCAAGTTACATTACCATTACAACACTTGACAAAATCTCTCATGTTATACTTGTGGAAAAATTAAAGGATATGATCTAGACAATGATATATTTGAAATGAACTTAATGGCCCCAATATAAAGAATACTCATTGACAGTTCAATGTCATCTTGGAAGGCAAATTTGACTGGAGTGCTCCAAGAATATGTGTTCATTCTTGTGCTTCTTAACATTTTTGAAATGACTTGGATAAAGGCATAGATGGTATCAAATCTGAAGATGGCACAAAACTAGAAGGGATAATTAAGATACTGAATCATAGGATCAAGATCTAAAAAGATTACTATGTCTATATTGAACATGGACATAGCTACTATCATAATTGTGATTGGCTATGTAGTGCCTAGGGCAAGTGACACAAAACATGCCCAGAACATGCAGCATGACAGGTACTGTCAAATAAAAATTTTAAGACAAACTCATTCAGGAGAGATCACTGTTTTTCAAGAGAGGGCAGGCAGAAACCCTGGGATGCCAGTGGACCACTTCTGGGGAGGACTTGATCAGGGAAGGTAGGAGGTTGAGAGTAGCGTGGGCTGGGCAAAGGAGGAGCACTTCTTGGAGGGAATTATGTTAACTAATGATTCTTTCTGAAAGGAAACACAGCTTAGTAGATAAGAATGGTAGGCTTACAGTTTAGAAGACCTGAGATCAGGTTCTGCCTTTGATGCCATGAGAAATCACTTAAATTCTTGAGTGTGAGGCAACTTATACTCAGAGATATTAAGACTTATCTACTGAGTTATGGATAGCTCCCACAATAATTAAATAACAGATATCTATACTAATGTAGTCTTAATTAAAAATAAAAAGGTGCTAAGCTGCATTGTTTCTAATGATGATGCAAGTGCTACCAGTGCTCTCTAAATGTCAGTACCATGAAGTACTGGTCTTGGTCAGCCTACCTTAGTTATGTATTGTTTTTACCCAGTTGCTGCAATGTGGATGTTATTTTGCTATTTTAAATTAAGTATATATTTTACTATGTGATTTGTAGTTTCTTTTTAGATGTTTATACTGAAGGAACTGGTGGGTACTCAATCCATGACTTGTGTAGTACCAGAAACTTACGGCATGTTCAAGGCACTTTATGGATCATTAGCTACTCATAGCAATAGATCACAAGTCGTCACAGACAGACCAGAAGACACATGAACTTAAAGCAAAATGCATTTAATGAATGAATCAGTGAAAAAATATTTATTAAACACATAATAGCATAGCAAAATAAATGGCAAAATTTCCCATGCATTCAGGACTACATGCTCCCAAATGTTACCATACTATATCACCAGCTCAGTAAGAGACACCAGCAGTGAGCATACATGAGCCAGGAATATGAGGTTATCAGGTCTGCTACTTTATGCACTTTATCCACTAACTTTATCCATTAACTTGAGGTCTTTTACTCTACTGAGCTCTACTGACCTCTACTCTGCTCTACTCAACTCTACTGAGCTATTCTCTGCTAGAGAGTCCAACTGTTCTCTTCTGCTGTCTGCTGCTCTCAGCTGCTATGTAACTTATTCAAATATTGCTGCTCCCTACTGTCATGGGAAGGTTTAAACCTGCAAAAAAGTTTAAACTCTTTTTTTCCATCAATAACCCAGGGCTATTATATGTAGGTAGGCAGGTAGTAAAAGATCTGAGGCTTAGATTAAGTCTGTCTTTTGAATTCTTTTTTTGATACTACTCTGCATCCCTCAATTTAAATATTTTTTTTATCAGAGTTATGATCTGAGATGCTTTTTCATTACTACCATATCCTTGTGTCATCAACCAGAATCCTTTTCAAGAAATGCCAGAGAATCCATTTAGCAAAATTGCAGAGGAGCTGAATGGGACAGGTGGTAGGAGATTATTTTCTCAAGCCTCCATAATGCCTGCCGGTTGCCATGTAAATAGACTCAGATTATAATACTGTGTAAAAAGGTTAGGTAGAGACTGGTAGAAATGGTAACTTTTGACCAGCAGAGCCAAGATGGCAGAGAAAAGGCAGGTATTTGCCTGAGCTCTCCCAAATTCCCCTCCAAATAACTTTAAATAACACCTCAAAATAAATTCTGGAGTGGCAGAACCCACAAAAGGACAGGGTAAAGCAATTTCCCACACCAAGACAACTTAGAATGTAGGCAGGAAACATCTATCATGCCAAGGTGAGAGTAGAACACAGTCCAAAACAGGCAATGCCCTGAAGGACATGAGCAGGCCTTGAGGACAACTGAATTGGCAGCAGTTTCCAGAGCTCTCAGCCCACAGTCAGTAAAGGGGTCAGACAACTGGTCAGAAGAAGATTACAGGGGTTAATTTGCTGGCACTGGGTACAGGACTCTGTAACATCACCCATATGTGGATCTGTGTCACAGTCCAAGGATAAAGAGAAGTAGTAGTACAACAGAGGGTATGGCCACAGGGGAGAGGGCCCTTCATCACAGTTCCAGGGAGGAAAAGAGTACATGTGGTCACTCACAGACAAAGCACAGCCCAGGAGAATAGTAAACACAAATCTCCTTAGGTCATACTGCCTTGGAAGAACTGAAAACTTACTGACCCCCAGAACTAGCCTACCTTTGATGACAGAATTTCTGACCTTATAAACAGGTTAGTGAGCACTGTTTCTAAGTCAGGAAGACCTGAGTTCAAATTCAGTTTCAAATAATTACTAGCTATGTGATTCTTAACCTCTCTTTCCCATAATTCCCTAGAGAAGGAAATGGCAAACCACTACAGTATCTTTCCAAAGAAAACCCCATGGACAGCACTGACGTTCCGTGGTTCATGGAGTCACAAAGAATTGTACACAACAGAATGACTGAACAACAACAGGTTAGAGAGCAAATGCTTTTGGATACTCCTCAAATCATGACTTTTAAACATCTTCTAACTCCTCCAACATTGTAAGACCAGTTTTGGGAGAAGGGAAGGGAGAAACAAGGACACAGCTGATGGTACTTATAATTTGGAACAAAGGGAGAACCACTGGTAGCTCTTAGATGTCTGAGCTGCTTGAGAGCAAAGATATGCTATTCAGGCCCCAAACAAGTACAGATGTAGAAGTCAAAGAGAAAGGTGAAGATAGATGCTAATAAAAGATCTCACAGAATCTGAAGCCCTCCAGCGAGCAGTATGTGCCAAGACCATAATGTAAACTCATTGTGTCCTGCCCTGAACTCTGTTTCCTGTGTACGTGACTGGACTGTTTGTTGAACCTGACCTGGCAGCCCTATTTCATGCCTTTATGGTAATGACTTTAGGAACTTTGTTGGCTTCTCTGTTCCTTAAGCTCTCCTTCTGGTTTTATTGATCCTTTAGTGTATCTGTCTGTAAACAACTTTGCCTGATTTGATCCTGATGCTGAATTAACACTGTGGGCTTTGAGAACTGACTGGTAAGTATCTCTGCATTTTGACATATTGTGGTATCTTTCCTCTTCCATTAAGTTTTTGTCAAGCACCTACTATATATGAAGCATTGTGCTAGCTTTATATCTCTCCATAAGTGATTATTTTGAGTTATACTTCCTGTCTCAACTCTGAATAGCACTGATTATAAAATACTTTGTATTAATCCTAAGTATTTTATTACCTTTTCACTTCTTGCTACAAATGTCAGACATATCTAATGTACTTTTAGACATAAACAGCAGCCATTTTAAAGAGTCTCACTCCTGAAGATCCTTGCAATTGTTTTTAAGTGCTAAGCAGAATAGTTCAAAATTTATCTTTAATGTAGAAATAAGAATTTTTGTAATAAATAATTGTATTTAAATCACAATCCTTTGAATTAACTTGAAATTTCAACTTATAACAAAGCAAAACTTGAAAATATTAGACTGTATCTTAATCTACAAATATCTGAAATAATCTTCATATTTATAAAACCTTAGTTCAAAACATGCATTTATTTTCACTCTCTTCTTGCTAAAGATCTAGTCACAACAAAAATTATGATAGTGAATAAAGAATGTAGGTGGGTAGGTTTTGGGGGGTTTTTTAAAATATGGAAGTTAAGTGGTTAACATGAATGGTATTCCCACAGACTGAAAGGAAACAGAAGCTACAAGGAAACTATGACTAAGTCAGCTGCAGATGAAATTAGCTCAAAGACAAGGTGTATTTGCTTAAATCTGGAATAAAAGTCAAGCTTGAAGATAAACGGAAATTCCATTTTCCTGTTGGTGATTGCAGCAAATTAATGACCCAGAGCCTGAAATAAGTAACTTGCTATGGAAAGATTATTTTTCAGATGATATAGGTTCCCTTATGTTCTTTCAGAATGATATATTTATTGGAATTATTATTTCATTGTATATGGATGGCACTATGCATGATTTGGATCTTTTTCAAATATGGAATTCTATTTCTCTGACATAAAAGACCTGCCCTCTGGGAGCTTACAAGCCAAGACAGGCAAATTGATTTACATTATAGAAAGCTCAGTCCATTTTTGTTTAAAATGCTAGTTGTGGTCTCTTCTGGAGTGGTGGTGGGAGTTGGGAGCAAACACAATGCCTTTGGTTTGGCATAAGCAGAAATACTGCATGAGTGTTTAAAGAATCCAAATTTGATTTAAATTAACTTTTATGCCAGCTGTAAGCTTCAAAGGCAGGATATTAGGCAAAAGTTGTTAGGTGAAAAGTGAAATGTCTTGATGGAAAAAAGTTCCTTGGTCCTATCCTTTTTAATATTTTTATCAATGACTTGGAAGAAGACAAAGCACATTTATCATCATCATCATCATCATCATCATTATCATTTACATAATACCTACCATTTGCCAGATACTCTGCTAAGCAGTTTTTACAAATATTATCTCGTTCGATCCTCACAAATTATCCCCATTTTACCGATGAGGATAAAGGCTAAGCAGATAGAGGGTAAGTGACTTGCTCAAGATAATACAGCTAGTAAATATCTGAGGCTAGATTTGATCTCAGGTCTTCCTAACTCCAGGCCTAGGACTCTGTCCACCTAACTGCCTTAGACAACACAGAACTGGGGGAGATAACCAACAGATTTGATTATAGATCTTAATAGGCTAGAACTTTGGGCTGACTCTAATAAGATAAAATTTAATAGGAATAAATATAAAGTACTATGGGTTAAAAATTCAACTTCCTAAATATGAGACAGGGAGGAATGTCTAGAAAGCAATGCATCTGAAAGTGACCAAGGAATTTTATGACAGACCTAAGAATAACAGGTTAACATGTAGAAAGGCAGATTTAAGCTTAATGTAAAGAAAACCTCTTATATAAAAGTGAAATAGTGCTGCCCTGCATAGTACTGGATTCCCCTTCACTGAAGGTCTTCTAGTAAATGTTGGATCACCATTTATTGACAATGTTGTAGTAGAAAGATTTTTAAGGCAAGTAAGGCTAAATTGTCTCTGAGGTATCTTTCAGTTTGGGGGGAGGGTATGATATTGAATGGGAACCACTGGGACTTAATGAGAGTTAAGTTTGGATAGATATATGATGGAGAAAAATCATAGTGGGTCTTTAATGTCAAGTTAAAGAGTTCAGAAGTTGTCATCAAGGCAAAGGGGAGTCATCAGAAGGTTTTGAGCAGGAAGTATCTTAATTAGAGCATAAGATTCTATATTTAGAGCTGAAAGGGATTCAAAAATACGATTTCTTAACTTTACAAATAAGAAGTTGAAACTCAGAAAGGTTAATTGATTTGCCCAAGAACACACAAGTAATAATTGACTGAGGCAGGTTTTGAACCTAAGTCCCCTGAGTATAGAGCTAATGCCCTTTCCTCTGTATCACGATTCCTAAATATTATTTTCTGGCCAAAAATAAATTTAATAAATCAAAAATAAAACAATAGCTGATTCTACATTATGAAGCTTACTGTATTAATGCAGAAAAGATGTTTTGAATAGTTCTTGTAAATTTGGAAGATAATGTTTCTCAATTACTTAAGTTCTCCCTTTCTCCCTCAGGAATGACAAGAACTCAAAAACACTAATAGTAATGGAGCATTATAGAATATTCTCACAATTTCTTCAACTGTAAAATGGGGATAATAATAGTGTCTACCTTGCAGGGTTGTTGTGAGGATCAAATGAAATAATATTTTTTTCTAAAAAATGCTCAGCAAAATGCCTAGCACATAGTAGATACTATATAAATGCCTATTATCTTCCCTTTTCTTCCCCAATTCATTTATGTTAGAATTTGCCAATCATTCAACAAGTATTTCTTTCTTTCTATTATGTCCTAAGCATTGTGACAACTGATTTATTTCATTTTTCACGAGGGCATAGTGTAAAAAATTAGGCAAGAAATAGGGCTATGTTACCGTATAAGTAAAAAGAGACAATCTATTGTCCAAGGAGCATAGAAAGCCCTAATTTTTCTAAATGATTAAAAACCTTCACTTTTTCCTCTTGGCTTACTATTTTTATACACAAATATTGCTTACGTTTCAGTTCTAAAAAGTACTGACCCATTGTTGGGCAAGTGTGGGTCCTCTAAAAATATATCAACCAATACTTCTCTACAATATTCTTTGACATCTTGTATAATAGAAATTTTCACATTCCTTTTTGCTAGTGGTTTCCAGGTTCTTATTTGTTTTCATTCTAATATTCCTAATTTTCAGAAAATAATAATTTATAAAATGAGTCTAAATAGCATATTTTATGAGTCCTGAGACCTACTTAATTGATCACATCCAGTTATTAACCGTCTATAGATATTTACCTTGAAATATCTCATTTATTCCTTCTAGTCTATTCTTACTACCCTCGTCTTAGGCTAATATTATTGTAGCAGCCCTCTAGTGGGCTTCTGTTTCTTTGCACAGACTGTCCCCATGCCTGGAATGTTCTCTCTTCTTTAGCACTCTAGTTCCTTCAAGGTTCAGCTGAAAACACCACCATTATCAAAAGGTCCTTCCTTATTCTCTCAGTTCTTAGTACCCTGCTCTCGGTCATTGTTTATTTATCACTTTTATTTACTTGTCAGTGAAGATATTTCATCCCCTGGCAGAATAATGTCCTTAATGGCTGGGACAATCTCATTTTCGTAGTTGTATTCCTAGCAGCTAGTATATCATCTGATATATAAAAAACACTTTGATTAAATGATCGATTAAAGCCTGACCAAACCACAACTATTCTTTCCCATGTCTCCCAAATGCTCAGAAATAGTTATATATCCTTGATAGTATACCAGGGAAAGGGGGCAAATTATGCCTCAGTAAAATTTTAGCATTTATGGATTATGTGAGAACTCTGATTCTTAGCAATCTCTGGCCCCCTTTCCGTTGTTCTTCCACCTTCACTGAAGAAGTAGAAGGGGCCACAAAGGACTATGATATCTATTTAGTATAACTCTATTCCATGGATAGCCATGACCACCAGAAAATTTTCAACTACTGGCCAAAACTCTGGAGATAATTTTTATAGTATCTTACCTCGACTTGTCCCAACACAGCAGAGACAGGTTGTTGCCAGGCCCATACTTGAAGTCTTAGCATCCTAGCAGAAACTACTAGAGCATATATTCCACTGACAACATTTGAGAACCTCTCAGGCTTCCCTGTCAAAACAAAGCATCAGAGTAGGATTTTGGTGAACAATATTCAAAATATCACTAACTTCCAAGGTTTTAAACGAAAAAGATTGGATAGCAATAAAAAAAGAAAGAAAGAGAGAAAAAATGAAAGAAGGAAAAAGGAAAGGAAAAGGAAAGAGATTGAGAAGATATCCTGAATGTCTCTAGTGGAAGGCACACAAATGGATCTATTGTGTCTCACAGTGAAGTAATGGGATACACTATCCTGTAGACTGGCACTTGCAGGTGACAACATTTGTATCTTTGTATCCTTTCTGATCAGCTCTTTCATATCTCCTCTGAAGTGCTGTTACAACCTTCTTCCTCTCCAATCTTTAAAGCCAGGAAGAGGGTTGGCACAACCTCTGTAGAAGTATCAATGGATGAAAAACTATGTATTGCCCAGATCACAAGTAGTAAATGAACAGCTCATCACATTAGTTCATCAGTATCACAGAGTGTCTCAAAAGCTTTAACAACTTAAAATTGCAACAAACTTTTGGGGCACCCTGAGATTATTGGCTAGGCAATAAGCTAGAGGTAGAATTAAAAGAGAAGATATCAGACATTTGGGAAATCATATTTCAATAACTCCAACAACTGCAAAACACATTGTAAAAATTAGTGTTTTCCATGTGATGCTTTATGGCTCTGGACCTGTAGTAAAAACAAAATGTCAGAATTATAATTACATGAAACCCAAATGGCAAAAGAAAACACACATAGTGGAAATATGTAAGCTGTAGCATATGCCAAGATGGTTTGCACAGGTGTGGTGTCATAAAAGACAGCACTATGAAACAAATATGGAATTTAAAACTCAAACATTTTTAAAATGATGGTTAAATTTTTAAACATATATTTGGGAAATATTTAACAAAATAAATAAAAATAATTTTTAAAAAAGGAGATATGTGACTCAAAATAATATGTGCTGGTTATATATGTATTGAGTGAAGGTTATAGGCATCCCCATGCTAGGCATATATCTCAATGAGGTCAAAGAAATAAATAAAGTTTCCATTATTCTAAAATACTATTTTGAGTACTTTCATGTTGACAAAAAACTGGAAATAAAGTATCTGCCCAACAAATCGGGAATGGTTAGGAAATATTTCAGAACATTAATGTAATTTAATATTACTGTGCCATAACAAATGACAAATATGAAGAATGCAAAGAAATATAGAAAGATATATTAACCAAGGCAAACTGAAGGATATAGAACCAGAAAAACAACATATACAATGACTACAAAAATTTAGACAGAAAAACAAATGAGACTGAACACTATATAATTTTAATGGCTACGCTTAGTCCCTGAAAAAAGTGAGAAACTGCACATATCTATCTTCACAATAGAAATGGCTAATTATGGGGGCAGCTAGGTAATGCACTGGCCCTGGAGTCAGGAGGACCTGAATTCAGATCTGGCCTCAGACACTGAACACAAAAAACTAACCGTGTGACCTTGGGCAAGTACCTTCTCCCTCCAAAAAGGCAAAAAAGAAAAGAAATGGCTAATTATGGGCATAGAATACTGTATATACTGTTAGACATCATTTTGAAATTTTTGTTAAATGAGAAGTCTCATGAAGTAGGGATATATTTAGAAAAGAAGGTTGTATAAGAACAAAAATTATCATTAATATTCTTTAAAGAGTAAATAATTACTGGTGGATAGCAGGAACACTACACTGTTATTCAAAAATATTAAAAGAAACACAGGAAGACATCCAGTGTGTTTGTAGGTTGCCTATGTATGATATTAAAAAGATATAGACAAGAATTGCACGTGATACCGTATGGAAGAGTTATGATTTGCAGAAGTATGTTGAACTTCTACATGGATGAGATTGGAGATCAACCAAACTGTTCTGAAAAATGAGTCATGTATACAAATAAAAATAAAAATAAAAGGCATCCAATCATTTTCTAACATTCATAATCTTATTTTATTATCTAAAGGTTATTATACAGATGATGGCTATCAGTTATTAGTTTTCCAGGACAGGAAAAAATGAGCAATTGAAATTTGTATTAGATATAAAAAAGAACTTCCTAAAACCAAGAACTATTAAAAAATTACAATTACTAGCTTTTCTACTGTGACTGCTAAAAATAAAATATCTATTAGTAAGGGACAATTTATAGAAGGCATTTCTAGAATCAGGAAGATGGATTGGTTAGATTGGTGATCTCTATTCTTTCCTCATTGTGGTTTATGATTCAGTGGTCTTTAGATAGTTCACTTTTCATTTTGTAACTTTACTCTTCATCTAGGAAACAGTTTATATCAAATGTTTTATTGCAGATGGATGTTATATTTGAGCAGTAAAGAGTAGTGCATTTTAAAGGAGAAAACATCTCTACACTACAGAGTCATAAAGTATCACACTAAAAGAAACCACAAAGATCACCTAAATGCTAATACGCTGTGAAATGAACAGTAAGATTCTAATTTTTAGAAGAAATACAACCCACTCCTTGGATATTATACAAGTTCATATAATAAGCCATACTGAAGAATATAAGTAATTTATAAACCTTTAGTTATTTTCATAACCTTATAGTTTGATCAGATTAATCACATCTAAATTGTTTCAAAATGATTTACAAAGAGAGAAACAAAACTCAAAGTAAAAATACATTTAAAAAATATCTCTAAGACAAACTTTTAGGTTAGAGTCATCATATCTTAAATAAATTAGCTTTGGTTGATGTTGACATCCTATCTTATAGTTATATTTCTCTAATGCTAATTTAAAAAACAAATAGAGAAATATCATTCATGAAATGACATTAATTCTAGTCCAAGTATATATCAATTAAAAGGAAAATACATATAACTGTGTGTCAGAAAAAAACCCATTATGGTTTTATTATATCCAGCTGCAACTATAATTCACAAAGAATACTTGCTGGGCAAATGTCATCGATGGTAAGTAATCTTGCACTACTACTGCATCATGACTCCTGGAGACTTCCATTTTTCTGCTAAGCAGCTTGATGTATTCAGACTGCAGCAATAGAGCAGGCTTTGAATAGAATTCAGTGAAGTTTGAGAAATAAATTTCTATTTTCACTTGAGCTCTTTTCACTTATACAAAATTGGAGTTCAATTTTCTATGAAGTTCATTTGCACCTCAATGTGATCTGCCATTAGGTCTCCTTCCTTGACCTTAAGCAATTAAGAGTCTCAAAAACCAGATTAATCAAAACCATAGGATTATTTCTACTTTAATACATACCATGAAATTTTATTTGAAAAAATATACAATATATTTCTTTTTATGGATTTAATAAATAACATTTATGAGAAGCCAATAGCCATAGTGCCATGTTTCTCAGAACAAGTACATAATTAGAAAAAATGAATTGAATGATATAAAAACCGAGATTTGAATTTATTCCTCACTATTTTTAATAACAGGGCAGCTAAGTAGTACAGTAGAAGGAATGCCAGGCCTAGAGTCAGGAAGACTCATCTTCATGAGTTCAAATATGACCCCAGACACTTATTAGTTGTGCAACCCTAGGCAAGTTTGCTCATCTATAAGATGAGCTGGAGAAGGAAATGGCAAACCACTCTAGTATCCTTGCCAAGAAAACCATAAATGGGTTCATGGAGGATTGGACACAATTGAACAATAACACCTTTAATAACAAGGGATAAACTTTACTTTCATTCAAAAAGTAAACTTATTGATACATTTTGTTTTGACAAAAGAAACTTCCCAACAAACAACCAAATAAACTAAAAAGTATATTGTGGAGGGCCCTGATGTCCTGCAGCAGAGTGGAAAAGAGTTGCTTACCCAGAGGCTGAGAGAGCACATGAGAGACGGGATTCCAAGAGTGGTGGAAAACAGAGCCAACTTTATTATCACAAGCATAAGCTTTTATAGAGAAAAACCACAAATCTTCTTCCTAGTTGCAACATTATGCTTTTTACCTGAGAACACTGCATGCTTCCTGGTTCCCAGGCCAGGGGTACATACCACACTTATCATGAGGACATAATGCTCATGCCTATCGTCACGTAAGTATGTTTGAGCTCCTTCCTGGGGGGATTCCAGGCCAGACAGCAGGCCTTTCTGCTGAGAGGGCTTATTCAGCCATCAGGGTCAGAGTCCCACTGGCCTGTGGTCTTCTACATCTCCTCCATTCTTTTGTTGTAGGCATAGGTCGGTGGCAACTTCATGCAGAGCATGAGTCCAGCACCAGCAACATAGGGAAACAAAAAAATGCAAACTGCACGGAGACACAACGTAATCAGGAGAAGAAGGGGTGAAAGCAATGTATATAACCAATGCAAGGGGCTCAATTCTTTAAACCCCAATTTTTCTTACTAAATCATCAACATTAACTTCATCCAAGGACATGTCATTAATATGTAAAATCAATTTATCAAACTGTTCCATTTGAAAAACAGATGGAAGGACTGGTGGTCAAGCCTGTAAAGTTATAAAAAATGGGTGAGGGATGTGATATATTTGTCAGAGTGGATCCAAAGATCTCCCCAACTGGTCCCAGCCCTAGGACTACTATGGGCACAGATGGATCTTCCCAGGTGACAAGGGACAGTCATGGTGGATGGCCCCCAAAACCCATGGTTGTTCTCGATCACCCTGTGTTGCAGTTCCCAGGGTTGGTTTATTCAGGGTGAGCAGTGTCAGCAGGACCAAGCATCTATGCACTCTCAAGTGGGTCATCCTGTTGCAGGGATGTCTTTTCCTTCTGGAGGGGTGATGGTGGCATACTCACTGCATTAGGTGCATCCTACGAAGGCTCTGTGAACACTCAAGCACACTATTGTGGGACCCAGGTTGAAGGGCTCCATCACCTAGGGAAACATAAACATACCCTTTCCCCCAAGCGATCACTGTCCCAGCCCCCTTCCAAGCGTTAATAGTCAGGTCCTTCCACATTACTTGTGTGGCCTAGTTCTTTTGTTCCTGAGTCCCTGCTACCTGACTTAACCCTTTCCCTTCTTAAACTTCATGGGATTTGTGCCAAACTGGCGCTTGGCAGGGGTAAGCCCATCTTTATTGCGCGTCAGGAAATTCAAAGTATACAAAACTAGATTCAGTCTATTACAGGGTGTTCTGCCCCTGACTTTTCTCCAAGCATATCCACATAGAAAATCTGAGTGTCCACTGTGGCACACTCTTGAATTATCTCTTCCACAGTGACATCCTTTTTGCAACCTGCAAGAACTGTGTTACAGTCTTGGTTGCAGTTATCTCATGCTAACTGTTTTATCAGAATGTCAGCTGCAGGTTCTTCTCCAACTACTCTAATGATAGCCTGTGTAAGGCAGGTCAAGAAATCTGTGAATGATTCTTGGAGTCCCTGAGTTGTTTTTGTGAAGGACTGTCCTTTGTCCCTTTTTCCAGGGAGTGCTGCCCAAGCCCTAGTGGCACAGGCAGCTATTTTTTGGTATCCCCCTATATCATAATGTAGCTGCCAGCCTACTGCCTGACATGGGCCAGCACCTGAGAGCTGTTCATAATTGAAGGGCACTTGTTGGTGCTCATTATGGGTAGCCTGTTGTCTGCACTGTTCAAGGAACTCAGAGCACCAAACCATATATTCTCCAGGTTCCAGGCATATGCAAGCCACCTGTCTCCAATCATGAGGGGGTAGGATGGTATAGGCTACTTGGTCCAAGAGTGTTCTAACATATGTGGAAATTGAGCCAATCTCACTAGAGGCCTTTTTAATTTCTCAGAGCATTCTGATATCAAGGGGCTCATAATCATGAAGGACTAGGATTATTAGGGTCATGTCTCTCTAGTATGGGAAATGTTTGTAACCCTAAGTCTTGGCAATCCTCTCCCTGCTGCTTGGCTTGTTGAATAGCTTTTTGAGGGGGGAGAGCGTACTGCGCTCTTCCCACCTGACTACATCCCCGGCAGGGGTGTGCATGCTCTGATAAGAGGGACATCGAGACAGCGGGGAAGCGGACAGCTGTGTAGGACTTTTCACCCCAATAGGGTAACAGTCCTTCTCTCCCTGTTTATTCCCCTGCTTTCATTCTTCTTCCTCCTCTTCTTCTACCTGAGTCCTTGCATCAAACCTCTGAATCTCTCAGTAGTGATCTGGCTCTACTAATAACAATTTAAGAACATTATATGGTTGAAAGCAATGTATTGGGAAATTCTCCAGCCCTACCATGGAGTAATATTCTGTCAATTGTTCACCTACTACTTTCCATTTTTCAAGGTCTAATGTGCCTTCTTTAGGTAGCCATGGAGAAGTGATCTCTAGCAGATCCAAAAATTCTTTTACCTCATTCCAGGTGACAAAGAGCCCCTTTCTTTCATACATCTCTTGGCTAGGCTGTTTGATCTATAATTGCTTGCTTGCTTGAGAGAAAAGTGAAAGTACAAAAAGTGGCTTGTCCAAGCCTTCCCCTCACCTTGTCCTAGGACCTTGTGTTGCTCAAGGGGGACCTTGGGGATGAAACCAACGAGGGTTTGCAATGCCCACTCAGCCTGTTGTTTCTGGGCCCCACGTTGGGCGCCTATTGTGGGGGGCCCTGCTGTCCTGCCTCAGTGGAAAAGAGTTGTTTACCCAGAGGCTGAGAGAGCACATGAGAGACAGTACTCTGAGAGAAAACAGAGCCAACTTTATTATTGCAAGCACAAACTTTTATAGAGAAAAACCACAAATCTTCTTCCTAGTTGCAACGTTATGCTTTTCACCCGAGAATACCGCATGCTTCCTTGTTCCTAGGCCAGGGGTGCATACCACACTTTTCACAAGGACATAATGCTCATGCCTGTGGTCATGTAGGCATGTTTGAACTCCTTCCTGGGGGGGTGGGGAACTGATCCAGGTCCAATACCAGGTTCTTCTGCTGAGAGGGCTTATTCAGCCATCAGGGTCAGAGTCCCACTGGCCTGTGGTCCTCTACAGTATATGCCCCACATTTTTAACTAGAAGTAAGGGATTATCCTTTAACTTTGACAGTATGGTATTACAATTGATTGCTGTCAATCAGTAAATAAGTATTTATTAAGTATCATTTTGCACCATGCACTGTGCTAAGCCCCTGGGGATACAAAGACAGGCAAAACAAACAAACAAACAAACAAGATCCCTGCCCTTAAAGAACTCACATTCTGAGAAGGAAATAACATTCAAATAACTCTCTACTACAAAACACACAGAATGCAAATGGAAGGCAAATCTTAGAGGGAAGGCATTTGAGTCTTGAAAGAAGTCAGAAAAACCACGAGGAAGGGATGAGGAGAAAGAACAATCCAGGCATGGAAGACAGACAGTGAAAAGACCTGAAGTCAGGAGATGGAGTAGCTATTGAAGAACACCAAGTAGACTATCTAAGGTATATCTTAGAGTACACGGAGATGTAGGAAGGGTTAAGTTGGGAAGGGCTTTAAAAAAAAAAAGATTTTACATTTGATTTTGGAGGTAAAAAGGAGTCCCTGAAGTTTATTGATTAGAGGAGGGACATTGTTAGACTTACACTTTGAGAAAATAACTTTGACAGATGAGTGGAAAATAGATTGGAGTGGGGAATAGACTCGAGTCAGGGAGATCAGTCAGAAGACTATTTATTATAAGGTATAGGTATGAAGTGATGAGGTCAGTCAGCACCACAATGACAACCATATGAGTAGAGGATTTAGACAGGAAGTATTTAAACCCAGATGATAGGACTTAGCAACATACTGGATATGTGGGATGAGTGTGAGTGGTGGAGGATGACACTGAGGTTTTGAGACTGGAAGACTAACAGAATGGTGGTACCCTTGTTAATAATTAGAAAGCTGGAAAGGTGAAAGGTTTGAAAGGAAAGATGAGTATGTTGAACACAGTGAGTTTGAGATGCCTATGGGATATCCAATTTGAGACATCCAAAAGACATTTGGTGATGTCACATGAAAGCTAAAGAGAGAAGTCAGGAATGGATATATAAACCTGGGAGTGACCTGGAGGATGATCCAACAAAGGAGAATGAAGAGAGGTCATATGAGTAGTTGGAAAACTAGGAGAGAGCAGTGTTGTGAAAACTTAAAGGAGAAGTTATTCAGAAGAGGGTTAATGACAAAGTCAAAGGCTGAAGAGCCATCAAGAAAGATGAAGACTGAGAAAAGGTCATTATAACTGGCAATTAAAAGATCACTGGTGACTTTGGAGAGACTAATTTTAGTCAAATGATAAGGCTGAAAATTAGAGTACAGAGGATTTAGAAGCAAGTGAGAGAAGTTGAGGCACCTAGTGTAAATGATCTTCTCAAGCAGCTTAGTTGAGAAGTGGAAGGAAGCTGTATTATGATAGCTAGTGAGGATGATTAGATCAAGAGTAGTTTTTTTTTTAAAGATTTGGGGTGGGGTATGAATGTTTTATAGGCAGAAAAGAAGGTGCCAGTAATTTAAGATAAGCAAGAAAGAGGAGAGGACAGAAGGAATAAACAGTGGCAGAAGACAGGTAGGGGTGAAATCAAAGATACAAGTTGAGGGGTTTGCTTTGGCAAAAAGAAGGGTCACCTCATGGAAGATAAACATGAAGGAGGAGTTAATAATATCTGAGTGATGTGAGATGAATTGGGGAGCAGAGGGAGATCTTGGTGAATGGTCAATTGTGTTTGAATTGTTAACCCCTCAATGCTCACTTTAGGATACCTAGGTGATATAATAGATAGAATGCTGGGTCTAGAGTCAGGAAGACCTGTGTTCAAATCTGGCCTCACATACTTGCTAGTTGTATGACCCTGGGCAAGTCACTTAACCCTGTTTGCCTCAGTTACTTCAACTGTAAAATGACTAAAGAAGGAAATGGCAAATCACTCCAGTATCTTTGCCAAGAAAACTCATATGGAGTCACAAAGAGTCAGCCACAAGCAAAATGACTGAACAACCAACAACAAAGTCATTTGCGTATGTTATTAATTTGGTTCTTCATTTTTTTCTCTCTAGCACTTCATACATTCATATCTATCATTCTTTCAGCAGAGTTCCAATATATTCATATACCATAATGGTTGGATCAATTTGCAACTCCACCAATTTTACAAATTTTTAAAAAACGACTGTGAAGTTTCACTTCATACTATGCAATTCACAAAGATGGCAAAAAACAAAACAAAAACAGTCAGGAATGATGTTTGAAGGGTTGTGGGAAGATAGACCCATGGGTACACTGTTGGTGGATCCAATAATTCTGGATATCAAATTGTAATTATGCAAGATAATCAATTAAATTGTCCATACTCTGTGACCCAATAATCCTGCTTCTGAGCTTATATTTCAAGGAAGCAAAAGAAATAAGCAAAGGTCCACTATGTACCAAAAAATTCATAGCAGCTCTATTTGTGGAAGAAAGATATGAAAACATAGAATGGCTAAAAAACTTCGATATACAAATTTAATGGAATATTATTGTATAGGAAGAAATGATGGGAAAAAAGGAATTCAGAAGAACATATGAACTGATGTATTGTGAATAAAAAGAACCAAAATGAAAAAAAATATATATATATATAATGACTACAACTATGTAAATAAAAAAATAAATCACTAAAAGAAAGTCACATTGAGTAAATGAATAACCCATGAAGGTCCTGGAAAACAGATTATGAAACATACCTTTCCTTTTACTTCAAAGAAGTGGAGAACTACGAGGACAATTTGATATATAGATTGTCTGATGTAGTCACTGTATCTGGTGCTTTTGCTTAACTGCTATTTTTTGTTCCTGAGTAGGATCCAATGGGGCCCAAAAGGAGATAGTTCTATCCCAGAAATGACTGTAATATAAAGAAAAAAGCACTTCAAGTAAACATATTTTAAAGTATTCAAGTGAACCTAAAGAGAAATAATTCTTTTATTCAACAAATATTTATTGAGTGTTCACAATGGTGCTTATCTTGTACACAGTACTATGAAAGTCACATGGCCCTTGTCCTTGTAGAGCTTGCATTTAAAAAACTATATTAAAAACTTACATACAAATACGGTATATTTCCTAAATATGAGTTTGGAACTACCCTAAAGGATGAATACAAAACATTTAAATCAGAGTACTGAAAATGGACTAACTTTTAAAGATTCTTATCTTAGATCTGATCATTACCTGGATATAAATTTAGGAGAAATGAAACAAAACTTTTTGTTCATCTCAATTTTTGTTCAGTCATTTTTTCAGTTGTGTCTGACTCTTCATGACCCCATTTGGGGTTTTCTTGACAAAGATACTGGAGTGGTTTGCCATTTTCTTCTCCAGCTCATTTTACAGCTTTACTCATTTTATAAATGAGGAAACTAAAGCAAATGGGGTTAAGTGACCAAGTTCCTGAGGTAAGATTTGAACTGAGGAAGATGAGTCTTCCTGACACTAGGTTTGGCAATCTAGCCACCTAGCAGCCCATCATCCCAGTTTATCAATCACTAAAATATAACTGTGGTAGAAAATACTTCTCTTTAGTATTTGGACCAAAAAGACACTAAGCCTGAAAGAAAGTAAAGTAGATGCTTTAAAATTTTAGTCTTGGGGGGAAAACATCTATAGGTTCACTAATAAAGTGAGGTTACTTACATTGTAATGAGAATGTTAGACCAAAACGATGAACCTATAATGTTCAGGGTTAAATACTAGATATCTGTAGATTTTGAAAGAAAATTGTCAGTGAGAAACAGTATAGCATTGTGGATAGATAGTTAACCCTAAAGCCTGAAAGGTCTACTTTCTTTTCTTTCTTTCTTTCTTTTTTTTTTTTTTGGAAGGTCTACTTTCAAGACACACTGCTAACATATACTGACTATGTGACCAGGATGAAGTGTCATAGCCTCACAGTGCTCTCTAGGAAAGTCTCTAAGACTCAGTTGTGAAGAAGGTGCCTACTGTATTGGCAGAGGGTTATTCCTCACCAGAATTCCCTGTGCCAGTGAAATCACAAGTCCATTCTCTATGGCTATAGTTAGAATAGGGGAAAGTTAAGGGTAAAATGATGAACTTCATCTTTTTTCTAATGTTAAGTTTCAAAGTCATTCAAAATGGTATCTATAGAATGCTTGGGTGTGTATAATAAGAAAAAGTATACTCTATAAGTAAAAGAATCTTTGCAAGGCTTATAGATGATGAAAGACATTTCCTAAAAATTACATAGTGTTTTCTACAATGCCGCTTTGCTCCTTTGCTTCAGAGGTTTACAGAAGTGGAAAAAAGGAAGCAGCCTGAACTGACTAATGTGGTATAAATAAACACATTTATTCATACCACATTTATGCCATTCTTTATTACTCAGAATTATACCTGTTCAAATATATGCTAAAATCATTCTAGACCTTTAAAATTCCATAAGACTGCATGTTAAGGTTCATATGACAGAATATGTATAAAAAGACTTATAAGACTTAACATAAAAATTTATTTATTCTAATACTATCTTCACATTATACTTCAAATTCTTCATAAGAATGTCATGAATTACCTTACTTTCCTCATCCTCCCTCCTATTTACTCACGATTATCTAATTTAAGGTCAGACAATCTATTCCCATCTTTAACATCCTTCTCTATATTGCAAATATAAGTGCAATAATTTATAATCGAAATCTCCACACATCACCATCATACCAGTCTGCAAAACTATTTCATTTTCATCTGAATGTGTCCTAAAAGCTCTTTTTCTTTCCCATAATAATCACAAGATTATTATTCCCTCTTGACCAACCTGAGCTCAAATTCCTATGGTAAATCTCTTTGGTAAACCTCAAGGCTAATGATGAAATTAACCTCATTTTTGTATCTAACAAATTTATATCTATATGATGTACTTATTTTTAATGATCATATGTTTACAAATTTAATATTTTTATTTTGTTTACTGTTGACCACATGTGTTTCATTTTCAACATTAGTAGATATAAAGGCCTTCTGTAATATAATAGGTCACATATTAGAAACTTTGGATAAGAGATAAAATATGCCAAAAATCAAAGAAAAGAAATTATTCATAACTGAAATTGACAAATGTTAACAGGTTAGTCTCCACAGTAGATATGGACAACACTACAAGTAAGCATATGCATTCCAAAAGGATAATAATAGACAGATTTTAAACACATGCATATAATACTTTAAAGTGTAGCCCAGTACAATTTGTCCTACCCTTTCATGTGTTTCAATTATTTTCCTCTGGGTCCAAGGAAGACACACGCACGCACACACACACACACACACACACACACACACACACACACACACACTCTGAGCAATCCTTCAATCCTGGATGATCCTGGCACAAAGGACTGTTTCTCTTTTCCCTAGCCCCCTAGATCTTGATTATCAACCATCTTTTTTTAGGAAATATGCAAAATGATAAAAGGCCAACTGTATTTTGCATATGTCTTTTTCATCTTCTGATGATATGGCAGTCTCAGAGGTTAAAATAGAAGCAGGAATATCATTAGTGGTACAAAAGGAATCCAGAGCAGTAAGATGGACCTGGTACTATGGATCTGAACTGTGATCAACATATCCTAGTATAATCCAAGGTCCACTAGCTACCATTCTTGTATTTGTCTGCTGAACAGTGAGCTGAGGAAATGCCATATTCTTTGCTTTCCCATTTAATCAATGAGCCTGAGATGCAGGGGGTGAATGGCCCTTCCCCATTCCTTTTCTATAAGCTCTCAGGGGTTTTTCATATGGACTAAAGATCTGTGGGGATGTGGGAGGTTGTGGGTTTGGGGGGGAAATTTTTTCTTTTTCTTTTGCATTTTATTTTATTTTATTAAAAACTCTGTGATCACTATGTATTAAGCAATAGAAAGTAACCTGAGAGAGTTAAAGGCCCTCAGTGGGTAGGAGCTCTAAGTCAAGTATAATTGGTGAATTTCATCCAACTTGAGCCTGGAAACATGTTACCACCACATTAAGACACAACATAGTGCAGGAGAAAGTGCACTGGATTTGAACTCAGAGGATCCTCACTTTGTATCACAGCACTGCCACACTGTGTGACCTTGGGCAAGTTATAACCTCTTTAGACCTTAGCATCTTCATCTCTAAAAACAAAGAATTGCATTAGATGCCCTCAAAAATCCCTTCTAGCTTTAAACATATCATTCTATGTTGGGGATGAGGACAGGTCCTGGAATTTGCCCAAGTCTAAGCTCTGCTAGAAAATGACTAACCAGGATTCTGTGATGATAAACCTTAGAGCAAGGGTTTTTAACCTAAGGTTCATGATTTTTTTTTTAATACTTAGGTAATATTTCAAAATAACTGGTTTCCTTTGTAATCCTGTGTGTTTAATTTTATTCATTTTAAAAATATTATTCTGAGAAGGTGTCACCAGACTTTCAAAAGGGCTGTGACTTAACAAAGGTTAACAACTGCCCTAAAGGCTCGGGTGTTTACAGGCTTTCAGCACCATCTGGTGGTGACCTCAGACACCTTACTGAGCTAATTAAACTCCCTTGGTTCAGGGTCAATTGTCTCCATGTCAGAACTGAAACGAAGTATCATAACATTTTTAAATATTAATTTTCCTATTTGTTATGAATTTAAACATCAACAAAAAATGAAAATTCAATATACAACAAATAGAAAAGAGGAGTATACAAAAAAACCATAAATTTCTATCATGCATAGGTTTGGGGGATTTTTAGTATAAAATAAATTTGACACGGCAATAACAAATTATCCTGCCTTTCTGGATACTCTTTTGGACTTTTTTCATCTCTTCTGTGTATTTATTTATTGTTTAATTGACACTAGGTCTCTTCCTTCAACCTTCGAGTGCTCACTAAAATCTAACTTTCTCTTGAACACTCCACATCCATTGGTTGGTTTTTTGCAAGCCGCTAAGCTTCTTGTTACTTCCCTCACACCTCCTGACGCATAATGCCAGAGAAGAATTGGCATACTTATTGCTCTACAATGACACTTTCAGACCCTCCCTCTGAAACCATTCCACAATCACTTCTCCTCTTTTAATGTCCACCACATCCTGTTAATCTTATCTATGAATCACTAGGACCTAGTGATCTTATATCTTGTATCTAGTGACTAGGTTATTCTTCCTTCTCCCCCTTAAGCCTGGTTGGTGGCCTTCTTCATGCAACCCTGTACCCTAGCTTTTGATGGCTGTTCAACAGAAATGTCATACTAATCTATCTGTTCCCTGAACCTTTTATTACATGGGATCTATGACCTTAATTTTATTGATAACATGCTTCAGTCTAGCTTCATTTAAATAGAATTCACAGGAAAGACTGATTTTCTTGGTAAAACAACTAGCCAAGAATAAGTGTGAACAATGCAGCAACCAGGGTGTACATGTTTTTCTTGTAAACCTTCAGATAAGTTTGAAATGAATGAAAGTACTTCTCAAAATTTTACCCTATTCCCAAGGACTTGCAATTCAATACCTCAAGGGATCATGGTCTTACAGATATGGTCACTCCATTCAATGACTCAGATTGGAAGGCCTTTGCATCATTTCATCTTGTGAGAAACATGTTCACATCCTCTCATGTGTCCTCTATAAGAGATCCACACAACACGCTATGGTCCTTTCTCTAGTGCCTTTACAAGACATTATAGGGTTACAAGTATAGCACTCAGTCTGTCTACCTATAATCCATAGGTAACCTATAAACAAAAACTTTTGCTATATGACTGAACTACCTTCTTACTTGTTAAATGATTTCATGAATGATATCTTTACTGTCACCTCTTGTGTGCAAGTCACTATTATACACAATAGGTGATGAACTGAGTAAATATTTCCTGAACTGTTATTCAAATTTATTAAAATGTCAGTTATATTCCTATGTCCTGAGCAATGATGTCTGACGGCACAGGTAAGACTGAATTTCATATTTTACCTCTTAGTAGAAAGATTATATTGGATGAAGTACTTCTCTTTGGATGGTATGGGCTTTGAATTTGTTGGCCAATTTTCTTTGAATTTTGCAGTTAACTAAATACAAAAAGAAACCCAATTAGTCTTGTTAGTCACTCCCCTCCAGAAATCTAGCTAAATGCACCCTTAGCAATATATGAAGATGTTAACTTCTTGCCTAAATGCTACATATACTCTTAAAGGAGAAATGGGGGCAAGCGATAGGGGTGACTCAGACCTATACTCTTTAAGAGTTATATGAAGATAAAGACTGAACCTGAGATTTCACTGCTATAGAGAACTGCCAGATGAAGATATTCTCTACCAATTCAGGCTGGCATAAAGAGTTGCCTAAAGTACTAGGAGGTTAAGTCACCTGCCCAGAGTCATACAGATAAATATGTGTGAGACACAGAACTTGAACTTAGCTCTTCCTAGTTAAAAGCAGTCAACTCTCTAATGTCATGTGTTTTCTACCAATAAATCTTCTATAGCTAACATTTACACAGCTCTTTCAGGTTTATAAATTATTTTTTTTTGTGTGTGTATTATCCCATTTAATCCTCACAAAAATATCTGTGATGTATGATACCTCTTATTGTCTCTGTTCAAAGTCTCCTATATTGACACTATATTATTCATCAATGAAAAGTTTTTCAATCAAAATTACTCCCAGTGATTGCTCTCCAACCTTCTAACCCAACTACTGACACCTAATAGCTTCCACTAATTGCATAGCCTGTGTTACCTGCTTAGGTAACTCTGTGGAAAAGTATTTCAGTAATTCATTGCTAGTAGTCATCACCATCCTGTCTCATTTTCTTGAACACGATCAATAGTATGGTAGCTCAAGGATTGTTTTTGTTTATAAATCCCTTAACCAACTATGACAAATGCTTCTGGTAGTGTCTGATTTCTGTCTTGCAAATAACTAGTAAAAAACTGTGACCTGTTTCAGAGGTTTTAGATAGTTTTTGTGTAATGCCATGCAGAAGCCATGCAGTTTCTCAAAAGAATGCTACTGTGAAAGGCTTTTAAGGTTCTGATTACACAGTATAGTGAACACTCTATTTATTCAAGAACAAATGAAAGGAAAACATTCACAACAAATCAAGATACAATATTCACAACATTACATCTTATCACAGAAAATCACAATATAGTGTTCACAACAGCTTAACATTAAAATGGCCACATAGTTTTCACCAAAGTGGTCACAGTATTTAGAACAAAGAACAAAAGAACAATCATCTGGTACTCCTAAGGGGGTTTGCCTCCTTATTCAGTTATTCAGTCATCTCAAAATACAATAGTCAATCTTCCACTCATGGGGCAATCATAAGTTAATTTAATCAGTCACTTATCTAGCAATCAGTCACTAAGTATCATTAATTACTAAATACAAGCATTAGAAAATTACACAAACCCTCCAACCCTCAGTCTCTAATAAACTTCAATTTCATCACAGCATTCAATATCCAAGGAGAGGCCTTTTTTTCATCTTGACTAGAGTGGTCTCTCAGATTCCCCGGATCCCCTTCCATGGTCCCAGCTCCTACCTGAATCCACCAAACGGTCACCTGGATTCAGAGGCAGACAGCTCCCAGGTCCTTGTCTAGTCCTCTGGGCAGTTCCTGCTATACACCGAAGTTCACAGGCAGTTCCTGCTACACACTGCAGTTCACAAGGTCCAGCACATCTCAAAACCTTCACAACTTCTGTTCCCCAGGGAACTCAAGGATCAACCAAGCCACAAACAAAGTCTTATCCTGGTCATGCTTCTTCAGTCCTCCAGCAGTTTGGCTGACCCTAGGACCCAGAAATCTCAGCCTTCCAGGTGGCCTTCTCAGCAGCAACTTCAGCCTTCACCAGATTCTAGTCTCAAGGAAATCCTCTCTTAGTTCTCAGTCAGCTTCCAGATGCTCACTGAGAAAAACTCTCTCTCTCCTCCACCAGGAGCCCACTGAGAAAAGCAAAAAGAATTCTAATTCTGACTGTCTCTCTCTAGGGCTCTTCTTATACACACACAAAGCATTGGCTTCCCATTTCAGCCAAACCCTTTCTGTTATGTCAGCAACAAGAGACAGAGTTCACACCCTCTGCCTCTTAGCCACAAAGGTTTGATTAGTTACTAAGGGCTAAGTACCTGCTTACTTGACATAATAAAAAGGGATCTTCAAATTTAAATTAATTACCAATACAATTAGCATACACATTGGGCAATTCTAAGAAGGAGTTTACCCTAATCCAGAAGTTCTTCCCCTATAATAGTCTCATATAAATCAGTATAGATTAGTGACCAGTTCTTGGTAACTAACCACTGAAAAGTATGTGGATTATATTAAGTATGCATATACTTACAGTCTTTTCCATATCAGAATTGGTTCCACAACAGTCAGTCAGTAAGTCAAGAAACATTTATTAAGGACCTGGTATATACTAGGCATGGTGCTAAATAGTGGGGATACAAAAAAAGGCAAAATACAGACTGATGAGGTTCAAGTTGTATTGCGGTGAGTCATCTCTAAAGAATTACAGACTCAGGTCAACTCCAAGCCAGTTGGAAAGATTTATTATAGTTTTGAGGTTTCACGTTCTAGTGAGTGGCTAAGTCCCTTAGAAGAATTTACCAACTTCCGTAAGGAAAGACACACAATTTTTTAGAGAACATGATGCTGATTACATAACCAAGATTTATATGGAGTACAGGAATATGAATAATATTAAAAAGGCAGGAGGGGCTTGTTGAGGGATTAGGTAATGGAGGAGGGGGTCCCAGCCTTAGTGTAACTGTGCATGTGGTTACCCATAATGTGTACAGTTAGGGGGGGTATGTATATATGGTAATGATATTATAATAAGCCTCTCTATGTCATAGGTTCACTTTAGGTCAGTTCTTTACTATCACTGTGCAGCGCTAACAGAGGGTGGGCCATACCATTAGGTGGTCAAGCATCCTGCTCTACATCCTGGTGATGCTGTCTTCTGATAGGCTAGTTATTATGGTCTGGTCTGGTCAAGATGGATAGTTAGGTATTGTGGTCCTGCCTTGGGCTAAATGGATGATGCCATTGTGACTGCACACCTGTTCTCATGGGAAAGGGTCTGGGGAGAGTGCTTGGTTTCTATCACATGGGCATGCCTGCTATTTCTGTGGGAACTAAGAGTTCAGGGACCCATTTGTTGTTCTAGTGAGCAGTGAGGCATAAGTTAGGACACTGACGGGGGTTGGGGGTGGAGTGGAGGCTAGGTAAATACAGCGGACCTGTAGTGCAGTTATTGGGGCTGGTGGCATTTCTGTTAGGACTCCATCACAGACCTTGCCTTCAAGGAACTTGCAATCTAATATGGAAGACAAGCAAACAAATATCAAACAGGCTATATACAGGAAAAATAGGAAATAATTAAAAGAAGGAAGGTGCTAGAATTAAGAAAGGTTGAGAAAAGATTCCTATAGAAGATGGAATTTTAGTTGGGACTTAAAGGAAGGCAGGGAAGCCACTAGGCTAACATGAGGAGGTACAGGATTCTAGGAATGGATGACATCCAGAGAAAATGCCTGGAGTTAAGAGATGAAGTATCTTGTTTGTGGAAGAGCAAGGAGGCCAGTGACATTGGATCAAAGTCTATGTGGCAGGAAATAAGGTATAAAAAGAATGAAAAGGTAGGAGAGGGTGTAATGATACTGGGATTTGAAGATCTTCCATACCCCTTGAACTTGCTGATGTAGCAGGAAGGGGTAGAGCAAGAGAAAGCTGGAACCAAGCTAGCTTCTGTGCTATGGTGACTGGAAGCAGCGGCTGTGGCGTGAATTCCTTTTTTTTGAGCCAGCCAGAATCTCTGCTAAGAACTCCTGCTGAGGACCACCAGGGATGGGAACTGTGGGGGAGGGAAGGCCAGAGCTGCTGGGAGAAACCTGCTTGGACGCTGAGCAGTTGTCCTGAGTGAGGAGAGGAGGATCTTTGCCTGAGGTAGCCTGTCCTGTTTTGAAGGCTTGAGAATGTGGGTGTTTACTACTTTAACTACATGTGCCAACTTCATAACTACTATGTTGGCTTTGACTTTCTGGTTTTGGGACTGAGTTTTCTGGCATGTAAATAAATGTTCTAGCTATATTTCTCATGTAGAGAGCCTGTTACATTTTGTGATTAAGAACCATATCAGCATACTTATAGTTACTGTAGGCATTGTGAATACTCCATTGTTGTTACGGGGGGCTAGGTTATGAAGGACCTTGAGAGAGAGAGAGGGAGAGACAGAGACAAAGAGAGAATTTTGTATTTGATCCTGAAGATTAGGGACCCACTAGAGTTTACTGAGTAGTGAGGAGTGACATGGTCCAACCTGAGCTTTAAGAAAATCACATTGGTGGTGAGGATGGATTGGAATGGTGAGAGATTTGGAGTAGAAAGACTTACCAACAGGTTATTATGATAGGTCAGGCATAAGATGGAATCTACACTAGAGTCGTGGCACTATCAAAGGAGAAAAAGGGGGCATATTTGAGGGGTGTTGCAAAGGTGAAATCAACAGGCCTTAGCAACAGATTGGATATGGTGGGGGGGAGGGGACGTGAAAGTGAGGAGTCAAAGATGACAATTATATTGCAAGCCTTGGAGAAAGGGAAAATGGTGTTGACCCAGATAGTGATAAAGAAGTTAGGAAAGACACAAGGTCTGGGGAAAAAAAATTGATTCCATGTCCATTTGGAGTTTATTGTGTTTGAAACTTCAGTCAAAGAACTTTCCAGTTTTTCCTGCAGTTTTTGTCAGCAAGTGAGTCCTTACACCAGTAGTGGGGACCTTGGATTTATTAAATACTATCACACTATATCTATTTGCTTTGGGATCTGGTGGGTTCAATTTGTTTCACAAATCAACTTTTCTATTTTTAACGAGTACTTTTAATGATTACTACTTTGCAATGTAGTTCAAAATTGGCTATGACTAGACCCTTTAACTTCCCACTTTGTTTTTCATTATTCCCCTTGATATTCTTGGCCTTTTGTTTCTCCAAATGAATTGTGTTATTGTTATGTTTTTAAGTTCCATAAGGTAACCCTCTGGTAGTTTGATTAGTATGGAACTGAATGTGCAAACTAATTTTGATAGCATTGTCATTTTATTATATTGGCATGACCCAACAATAGGCAACTAATAACCCACCATTATTTAGGTCTGTTTTTATTTCTGTAAAGAGTATTTTGTAGTTCATGTAATTCCTGTATCTTGATAAGTGGACTCTCAAAATTTTATACATTCTGTAGTGATTCTGAATGGAATTTCAAACAAAGAATTTCATATTTATCTTGGAGACTATAGACAGCCAACAGAATTTTCTGAAGGGGCAGGGCATAAGGGAGTGCATTTGACATGGTTGGATCTGTACTTTAGGAAAATCATTTTGGTGGCTGGAGACTGGACTAGAGTTGGTGGACCTGAGACAGGCAAACCCACCAGCATACTGCTGCAATGGTACAGGTGTGAGGTGATGGAAGTCCTGTACCAGAGTGGCGGCATTGTAAGAGAAGAGAAGGGGATATATTTGAGAGATAAAGCAAAGGTGAAATTAACAGACCTGGGCAAGAGCTTGAACATGGACAGTGAAAGTGAGGAATTGAGGATGACACCTAAGAAGTCATTAAGGATGAATGGGAAGATGATTTTGTTCTTGACACTATTAGGGAAGTTGAGGGAGGGAGGAAGGGAGGAAAGATAATGAGTTCAATTTTGGACATGTCAAGTTTAAGATGTCTACTAGACATCCAGTTCCAGATACTGGAAAGGCAGTTGGAGATGCAAGACTGAAGGTAAGCAGAGAAGTTAGGGCAGAATAGGTAGGTTTGAGAATCATCAGCATAGGGATGAGAATGCCATATGAAGAAGGGAGGATGAGCCAGAACAGAACCCTGCAAAGACACCTCTGGTTATAGGGCATGATTTGGATGAGGATCCAGCAAAGAAGACAAAGAAAGAGCTCTCTGATAGGAAAAGAACCTGAGAGAATGGGATCCAGAATATCTAGAGAGGAGAGTATCAAGGGTGATCAACAGTGCCAAAGGCTGCAGAGTGGTTGAGAAGAATGGAAACTGAGAAAAGACCATTGAATATAATCACTGGTAACTGGAGAGAGCACTGTCATGGAATAATGAAATCAGAAGCAGAATTATAAAGGGTTAAGAAGAGAGTGAGAGGAGAAAAAGTGGAGGCACCCATCATGGATGGCCTTTTTAAGGAGTTGGGCCACAAAGGGCAGAAGAAATATAAGATGATAAAAGAGATGGAAGAATTAAGAGAGGTTTGTTTTTGTGTTTTTTTCGGAATAGGGCAGAGCTGGGCATATTTGTGGGCAATAGGAAAGGAGCCAGTGAAGAGGGAGAGATTGAATATAAGTGATAGATTACAAATAACATAAGGAACCATTTTTTGGAGTCTGGGAAAGGAATGGAATTACTTGTGCAAATAGAAGAGTTAGCCTTGGTAAGGAATAAGGTCACCTCTTCCTGTAAGACAACAGTCAAGGATAATAGTTGTGAAAGGTACATAAGTGATATGAAATGAAGAGGGGAAAGTGGGAGTTCATAACAAACGGTCTCACTTCTTTTCTGTAAAATATAGGGTGAGATTCTCAGTTAAGAGAGTGGAGAAGGGAGAACCTTGGGAAGATTGAGGAGGGATGAAAAGGTTTGAAAGAATTGCTCTGGATGTTGAGTTGATAAGGAAGGGACAGAAGGAAGGCCTAGAAGCAGTGAGAGCCCAGATGAGGTTATACAACATAAATTTGTAGTGACCCCAGTCAGTATGGTTGTATGATTTTCTTCACCTTTATTCAGTAGCACTGTGTAGGAGCAGATGGTAGAAATAATCCACGGCTAAGGCTTGGCAGGGGACAATTGGCTATATAATAAGGGGAACAGCAATACAAGAGAAAAGGACAGTGTAGAGCTTAACTGGTTCACTAAGGGGTCAAGATGGGGAAAGATGTGAAAGTGGCTGGTGTACTGGCAATGGTCTAGGAGAAAACAAGAATTTATGCATTTTATTGCCCAATTTATTCCATGCACAGATGGAAGTCACTCTGCCAGCCTCTAGTAGCCCCTTACTTGAGGAACATGTGCAGCAAGACACAGAAGGCATGTAGTCAGAGGAAGTCTTGTTGCTCTTCTCATCTGGGGCTGGAGATCCACCTTAGCAGGAGGTAGAAGTCTTGAAGTACAGGGGGAAGTAGCAAGCAGGGACATTGCTTTGGCCAGATGAAAGTCAGCTCAGCCCTCTGCCACCTTCCCTCAGGGGATGTACAGGAGATGAAAGGTACAGGATGTGAAGGTCTTGTTCCTCTTCTCACCTCAATCTGGAGATCAGGTGGGCATAGCAGGAAGAACACTATCCTATGTAGCTTCCACCCAAAATTTTCAGGGGAAAAATGTCCCTGATATACAATATATAGAATGGCCCAAAATAGTGTGATGGCTACATTTTAGAATAACAACACAATTTTTTTCCATAAGAGGCATCCTTTATGGGCACATTGATGTTGATGCTGATGCTTAAATTGATAGCTTGTGAATAGCCTGAATTCCTCAGGTAAAACTTCCAGTGAAGACTATATAATACCTTATGTATACAATGCCTGTATTCATGAATATTGAATATTCAATTTAATTTCACTTCAATTCAATAAACATTTATTAAATGTCTATATGTGCTAGGCACTGTACTAAGCACTGGGAATACAAGTAAGAAAAGAAAAGACAGCCTCTGCCCTCAAGAAGCTTACAATCTAATAGAGAAAGTAAGTGAGAAGATGGGAGATGGGGCAGCAGGGGGTATATGCAGAGATGCAAATGCAAAGTGGAGTGATCTAAAAGTTTAATTTCTGGTCTCTAAAAAGGAAGGTTTTGGGAGAAGTTCAGTACTCCACCTTCCAGCCCTCCAATCAGTGGAGAGAAGAGACTGAGGGAAGCGGTATCCAAGGCTTGAATGAGTAGTATGGTAATGAAATTAGAAGTGATGGGCTTATCCTGGGATTGACATCTTGTTCCATTGAGTTGGAACTGGCAGAGCTGCTTTTTACCTGTTTGTAAAGACCTGGGAAGCCTAGAACAGTATTGTCATATCTTATCAAGAGCTACTTGAGCTGTTTTTCAGTTGTATCTGACTCTTTGTCCCCCATTTAGGTTTTGTCTTGGTTTGTTTTGTTTTTTTTTTGGCAAAAATACTGGAATGGTTTGTCATTTCCTTCTCTAGCTCATTTTCCAAATGAGGAAACTGAGGTAAATAGGGTAAAGTGAGTTGTTCAGGGTCATACAGCTAGCAAGTGTCTGTTGAATTCAGGAAAATGAGTCTTTTTGACTCCAGGCCCTGTACTTCATCATCTGTGCCACCTAGCTACCCTATCAAGAGCTGCCAACTCTTATAATTGACCAGATCAGACTTACTACCCATTGATTTATGTAGATTAATGGGTTCTTGCTTTTCCAGGAATATCAAAGAGAACACCATAGGACAGATGCTTGAAGTGTTGACAAAGGAAGTCAGATGGCCTCAGCTGAATAACTCATGACAGTGCAAGACAAAGCCTTTTGGAGTACTAAGTCATCTAATAGTTTTCCGTCTCTACACATACATAAACATATGCCTCATTCTACAAGTTCCCATAAAGTTTGGAAAATATTATATCAGATTGATTAGTGGTAGAAGACAAGGGATTCTTAGTTCATATAGCCTTAACTTAATGACTAACATGAAGGGAAGACAGTTGAGGTGTGCAGCTCTAGTTGTGGGAAATTTGAGGATGTTCATACCTGCATTCTTATGTATCCAGGGCTGTGCTTTTGTCAATCATAAAAATTCTAATCCTAGTGTAAATCACTAGTGTAAATAGACTCCAGGCCTGCATTATATGGTAATATAGTTAAGGATGAAGGCTTAGGAAAAGGCCTCAAGAAGCAGCTTGTGAATTGTACAAATTGTAAAGTCACAGTCATAGATGTCCTTGTGGAACATCTTGACTACCTTCATAATAGAACGTCCTTGGGCAATTTATGTGCGGCAGTGGACTTTGTTTTTGAGTGTACAGAGCAAATGGTGCCTCAGTAGGAGTCTAGTGTTTTGTGGCTATGCAAACTTTCAATAAAGTGAAACATCAGGGGTACAAAGCAGTGACCTGTTGTAATGGCAAGCACAGAAGTAGTTCACACCTTGGTTCAGCTATTGAATTAACACCTTGTTTCAGTTCAAGTTTCTTTTGAGCCTTGTATCAAGTCTGTTAAGAAACAGAATGTGTGAACACCCACAACTTGTGAACTCTAGAACTCATAAACTCCTGCAACAGGAAGGGGAGGAGTTAATGACCATATATAAGGAGAGGCCCAGGCTAGAGACAGCAAAACTGAAAAGAGGACTCTTGTGGTGGCAGAGTCAAGGAGAAAACTTGTGGTATCCCAGCACTCTATGTTTGTCTGTTCTGTCTGTGTTGATGTTTGTTTGTGACACTTTGTATAGAAGCCCTGGAACCTTACTGGAAGACCTGAAAGAGGATTTTCTGGTTGTATGTTTACAGAAGTCCTGGAGGAAGGTTCTGGAGGTCCTGGGATTTTACTGATGATTTGTATTGACCTCTTTGACCTTGTTTGTGGGTTTGTGTTGATTTCTATGTTGATGATTTGTGTTGAATTCTCAGACCTTGTTGGTGGGTCTGAGTTGATCTCACAGGCATACAGTGAATTGATGATGGTGCTGGCAATGTGAATGAATATTACTGTGGCTCTGTTAAGCTTTTTCTTCCCAGAAACAGGAACTATGAAGGACCTGAGGTGGACTGGACACTGTGAGCTTCAATATGGAATGGGAACTGGACAAGGAACTCGGAGCTGCCTGCCTTTGAACCCAGGCGACAGTTGGAGCTGGGACCATAGAAGAGGAACCATGGAAGCTCGAGTCAAGATAAAAGAAGACTTTACTTGGATACTGTGTACTGAGTGAGAAGATTATGATTTACTGTGAGCTAGGGGTGGAGAACTTTGACCTTTGTACTTTGTGTCCCTAAATTAAGGACTTACTAAATGACGGAGTTACTAAATGAATGTACTTTGTTTAAAATTATGTGACCACTTTGGTGAAAACTATGTGGCCACTTTAGTGATAAGTTGTGAAGTTATAACATTTTGAATGCCGTACCTTGATTTCTGTGAATGACTTTCTCTAATCTACTGCGGAATAGAGAGTTTACTATACTGTATAATCAGAACCTTGGTAGCTGTTCACAGCAGCAGTCCTCTGGAAAGCTGCTCATGTTTGGCTTTACACCTGTGTTCTTTCTTGCATGCCAACTCAGAAGTAGAAGCTTGACATTTTGGAAAGCATTCTCATCTTCATAATTTCAGTGGCACAAAGCATCTTTGCTAAGAGGCAATGAAGTAGCTCAAACATGATTTTTTTTTGTAAAAGAAAAATATGGTAGACACTGAATAGTCTTTGAAAAATCTAGAGTTCTTAGGAAGTAGCTAGGTGACATGGGGCCTGGAGTCAGGAAGACTTCCAGTCAAATCAGGCTTCAGAAACTTATTAGCTGTGTGACCCTGTGCAAGTCAATTAATTCCACTTGCCTCAGTTCTTTCACCTGTAAAATGAGCTAGAGGAGGAAATGGAAAATCACTCCAACATCTTCGCCAAGAAAAACCCAAATGGGGTCACGAAGAGTCAAACATGACCAAACAACAACTTACTTTGATTATCTATATGGCTGTCATTTAATAAACAGTTGTCAAATGGTCAACTTTTATATACTACGTACATTTTAATTTCTACATACTTCTTTCTTGGATGAGATTAATTCAAGCAACATTGATGAGTCAAACAAAAAGGAATGATAGAAATTCACATTTCACATTTTTTTGGCTTGGATACTTGATCAAATTGATGGTGGGTATAAACAATTTTCACAAATTTTAAGTTCACTAGTCTTAGACTTTAGTACTGAAATAATTGGTATATTGTAACTAAATGATTATGAATGCATGGGACACTGAATCTCAGTACTGTGAACCAATTCTTTCCTAAGTTGTTGTATTACTCTTTTGCAACGACAAAGGAAGCTTCTCTAAAGAAGCTATACTCTACATACCCAATACAGTCCTCAGTAATATTAAATGGGAAATCACTATAGTCTTGAAGAGTGCTTTGTGACCTCAACAACTTTGATGAACATCACATGAGAAAATATGGTCAATAATAGCTGTTATTTATTTGATATTTAGATATTTGCAAAGTGACCTATAAACATCACCTCATTTGGTCCTAACTACATTTGTAAGGTAAATACTACAGCTATCATTACACCTATGTTACAATTGAGGTTCAGAGGAGTTAAGTGACTTATTCATGGTCACAAAATTATTAAAAGGTAACATAACAACATAAGTCTTTCCTGATTCCAAGTCCAATATCCGTACCACTACACCATACTGTTAAAAGTATCTATTGATTATTGATATAGGACTGGTGTTAATACCTATCTTACACCTATAATCATTTGTAAATATTGTATTATCCTCAAGCATCTTGTCATTAACCTTCAAAACTACATAATTCTAGGTTTTGTTGAAATACAAATAGCCAAATCATCTTTATATGGATTGCTATGACACTCTTAGGGTTCCCTCTAAGTGATTTTGAATAATATACCCCAGGGGTGGGGAATCTGTGGTCTTGAGGTCACATAGGTGCTCAAGTACAGCCCTTTGACTTAAAGTCTGGGTTCTGTCAAAAGGCCTCCCTTGAGGACCTAGAGGGCCACATGTGGCCTGGAAGCCACAAGTTCCCACCCCAGTTTCCTCTCAAGGTCATCTTTCTTTTTATAAAATCTGTACTCCTTAATCTGCAAAACTATAACCTTTAGTACCTTGAGGAACATTTAGGATTATTTCTCTGCCTTCTCAATTACTAGCAGTTATATTAGAAATCGCTAGTTTAATTTGTCTAATATTTAGTTATATTATCTCCATAGGTAGATCCTTACCTGAACCATTATAAATGCGAAATTTAGTTTCGTCATGTAATTCCAATAGTAAGCTTCATTGTGAATTCCACTTACGAGGTGATATACAAAGTGTTATTTAGGAAATCCCTGAAATTTCAACGTTGAGATAGATGGCATAACTCTGTAGTATAAATAGCAGTACTCCCATCAAGCTGCTGATTACATTTGTTAAATTCAAATCTCAGTATAGTAATGGACAGTGCTGATAAAACGTATGTTTTTCAATGATTCTAAAAATTCATCTAATACTTTAATCCAAAATTTAGTTTGTACAATGAGAGATCTTATTATGGCATATATTTTAGTCACACTATTTAGAGAACATGCTACTGTTTAAGGTTCTCTATCTTTTTTAAGGTGGAAGGGCAGCCTTTCTCTATAAATTCCTCTCAAATG
Organism: Pseudochirops cupreus; assembly: GCA_028627135.1. Lineage (NCBI taxonomy): Eukaryota > Metazoa > Chordata > Mammalia > Diprotodontia > Pseudocheiridae > Pseudochirops > Pseudochirops cupreus. Next base: position 483,019,917 of record CM053581.1, read on the forward strand.
CCTCAAGTTCCAGGGTGGAAACCATATTTACTCCTTTGCAAGAACTATTTGAGTATTGAGTTAAGACTACTTATGGCTGTCTGACTTAAAAAGAATGCCATCTTTTGTGCCAGAATGGGTGTTATGTTGGGTATCATTTAATAGGAAAGGCACAAGTAGGTTTGGAATGTGAATACAAATCCAAGTATATTAGTGTAGCACACTTCAGCAATCCCAGAAATCTGAACAGCAAACCAGTATAGGAACTCAAAAAGAACAAGATATTATGGAACTCAAAAGGAAAAAAAAACAAAACCTAACATTGTACCACACAACCTCTAGAATATATAAATAAGTCCCCAATGTCATTAGAGATATTAGATTTGAAGGTACTTGATTAAAGAAAGGGTGAGTAAAGCCAGAGAAGAGGTTCATTCGTTCATCTAAATATTTATTCAGTAAGCATTTATTAAGTGTGAGTGCGAGTGGGGTAGATACAAAGGTAAACAGGGTATGATTCTTGCTTCATAAGGAATTCAGTGAAACATAAATGAGAAACAATCAAGGAAAGATAGAAGGGAATGGTTGTTATTTTCCACTGGGATATTAGTTAAAAAGTAAATGTACCTCCAATGAATTCCAACTTAGATGCCTCATCATGACACAGAAGTGACTTTGGGTTCTCAGAGACTACGCCAGGGTAGTGCAAAGTGTGGAAAATACTATCAGTCTGAAAGGCTTTAGAGTTCAGTAACAGTAGTCAACCCTATTTGCCATCCAAAGACTAGTCTTGCTCACTTTAGAAAGGCTACAGATGGTTGGTTACTAGATTATGAATATTTTTTGGGTACAGAATTTTATAAAACCACCTAATAACGAGCATGAAGGGATTGCCTGGGAGGAGTATCCACAGTAAAAAAATTAGAGATCACTTTAGTATGAAGTAATTACAGCCCTTGCTAAATAAAAGGAGAGGAAGAAAATGTTATAGAAGGATGTCCTGGGCAAGTCACTTAACCCTCTGTCCCAGTGTCCTCAACTATAATATGGGGATAATAATAGTAACTAGCTCACAGCACTGTTGTAAGGCCATGGTAGGCACTTAATAAATGTTTTCTTCCCCCCCCCCCCCCCCATTCCTCATGTTAATATGAACCAATGAAATTAATGAACATTTTGAGGGAAAATATATTGTACTGAATCTTCTGTGGGGAATTTATGGAAGGACAAGAACTTGAATGGGCTGTAATCCTCAGGGTTAGAGGAAATGCCCTACAAAACCTACAGATCCACTGAAGTATTTTAGCATTAAAGAAAACGCTGAAAGTATAACTCTAGGGTGGGTCTGCCACTGCAGGGTGTTTAATCACATGCATAACTGGCCACTTGTGTACCAGCAGTGACTTTTGGTACCCTTCAGGGACTCCCTCTCCCTCCCTGTGTGTGGAGTGGTAGGCATCTAGGTCTATCACAGAAGTCTGCAAACCTTAAAATGCTAAAGAAATGGTAGCTATCAACATCAGAAGGTATGGAATTTAACAATACCTCAAAGGACCAAGATTTATCAATTGACGTAGTGCATCGTTACTTTAACCCATAAGGCAAAGAAAAGATAGGATAAAAGTAAAATTTAAATAGAAAATTTTATCACATCAACTGTTGCTCCTAGTCAGTCAGCAGAAGCTGACTTCCTACAGGCAACTAAGGTGAGGACTGGACCTAGAATCAGAAAAGACTTGAGTTCAAATTCCACCTCACATACTTACCAGTTGTATGACCCTGGACAAGTTGTATACCTTAGTTTCAACTGTAATAGGGGGATAATAACCTACTTCTCAGGGTGAGGAGCAAATGAGATAATATTTGAAAGTGCTTAACACAGTGCCTGACATATAATAGGCAGCTAATAAATGCTTCAACAAAGGAAACATGTGTATTTCCTTATAATACTAAAGAAAGTGAAGGAAGGAAGCTGAAAAAGAACTGAGAAAGAAGAAATAACCTTTACGTAGCGTTCTGTGGTTTGCAAATGGCTTCACACTTGTTGTGTGTTGTTCTTCACAACCCCATTTTTAATCCCCTTTTTACCGATGAGGAAACCAGGGGCGATTAAGTGACCAGGCCCAGAATGTAGAGGCAGCATTCGAACTCTGGCCTTTTCCTGAATGCAAATCCAACACTCAACACGCTATGCCACCCGGCCTGCTAACAAAGGCCTACCTCGTAGAGAACGTGCCTAGAAACCTGGACAAAACCTCGATTCCAGGCACGAAGTACGTTCAGTCATAGGCAAAGCTTTGCTAAACCTACCAGCGGGTCATATTTCTGGAAGGAAGATACTGGCAAAGAGTTTTGGTTTCAAAACAATCTAGACTGTTTGCGTCTTCTGTATCTTCTCAGTTCCTGGTGACCAGCATGTAATCCCTCCCATTGCTCGCCTTTCACAAGCCCAGAAGGGATACCACGGAGAGAGCCATCAGCTCGGACACGAACTTACTGTGCGGAGGAGCCGGCGAAAAGTTGTATTTCGAGTTATGTCATGTGCCTGCCTACAACTCCCAGTACCCCCTGCGCAAAGTCAACAAATAGACCGCGGTTCCTCATTTCAGATTTTGTGCAAGACCGTTTGCAGTCGCTCCTGGGAGACGCAGTTTCGCTGTGAAGTCATTATGGCCGGTTCTTTCTCAACTTCTGCAGAAGCGAAACTACATTTCCCACAAGGATGCGGGAGAAGGCACCGGGCAGCCTACGTCACTGCGGCGGCCGACCAATGAACGTGCCGGGCGGCGGTGAGGCGAGCGCCGTCAGGCGCCAAAGTGTTTTTTTTGCCCGAGCCGAGCGGCTGCTGCTAGCGGAGGCGCCATATTGAAAGGGACAAAACTCCGGCGACAGCGAGTGACACAAACAAACCCCCGGACCCTCCCCCCATTTCCCCAGCTCTAAGGGCCGAGATGTTGTACCTAGAGGACTATCTGGAGAGTGAGTGTGAGGCGGGGCGGGAGCTGCCCGCGGAAGCGTCGGGCGGGCGAGCAAACGGACGGGCGGGAATGGGGGGAGGCGGGGGGATGTTTCTTTCTCACGGTAACTGGCAGCCTCGCTGTGGGCTGCCGTCTCCCCTCCCTCGTCCCCCTCCTTCTCTCACGCATGGACGTACAGACGTATGTGCGTAATTTGGTCCCTGGCCCCGCCCCCTCTGACGGGTTCTGTCTCTTCGACAGTGATTGAGCAGCTGCCGATGGACCTGCGGGATCGCTTTACGGAGATGCGCGAGATGGACCTGCAGGTGCAGAGTGAGTGACTTTTCCCCGCGCTTGCTTGAACTCCGAGCACCTGTTCCCCTCCCGCCAGCGCCCCCTGCTGCATAAACGGCCCAGTCTCAGAAGCTCCTTTCGTCTGGTGGGGTTTGGGATGGGCGGGTAATGAATGGTATTCTCCGAATGAACATGCTTCTTTGGCAAGAGGAAGTGTTTGGGGAAGTGTTTGACTTCGTGCGAAGGTTCGGGCTGAAAACTGCGTGTTTCTTTAAGACCATCCGAGATATTTTTTCAGTGGAATTCATATCACAACAAATGTAAAACGAGGGGTTTTTTTGGGGGTGGGGGAGAATAGATTACAGATGCTATCAATCATGTTTAAATTAACATCAATTTTTTTTTTTCGTATAGAAAAACGTATCATAGCACTAGCCTGGGCTTTTGTGGCTGCATTTAAAAAAAAAAAGCGATTTCCTAATAATGTATATGGGATTTAAGGAAGGCTTAACAGCCTTGAGTGAGGAGTGAGTGAACAAAGTCTGGAAATGAAGTTTCCTTGCGGAAAGGTTCTTGCCTACTCTAGTAGTGCAAATATGGGAACTTACCTAACATCACCTGTTCAGTGTCAGAAACCACTAACCTAACTCCCTATCCACCTGTTCTTTCCACAAGACTAAGTGACATTACAACAAAAGAACATGAAGTGATTATTAAGAAAGATGAGGCTGGGTACCTCAAAATTGTGCTCCTAAACAAGAAAGGAGTCCAAAGGTTCATGCATGCCCACCTTTTTTCCAGGGAAGGTCTGAGCCTCCGTCTTCAAATATGTAAAATAGAAATAATAGCTGCACTACCTGCCAATCTCATAGTTGAGGATTAAACAAAAGGGAAGGAGAAGAATTTTTAAAAAGCATAAAATGTTATAGCAGTATGGAAGAATAGTATTATAATCAGAGCTAGAAGATAAGGGTTCACAAGTAGACTCCATCATTTAAAATTTAAGTGAACTGGGGCAAATTCTTTTAACTTCTATGAGCCTTGGTTTTCTCATCTGTACTTCAAAGTTTCTTTTGTAAAACGGGTATAATGATACTCTTATTTCATGGGATTGCTGTGACAAGGTAATGAAAATGTTTTGTAATTAAAGCACTATGTAGATACAAAGATATATTGTTAACACTCTGCTGTGTGTCATTCATATTTTTAATAGTAGATTTTGACCCTTAATAGACAATGCATGTGAATAGCTGAGCTACATGAGGAGTCCCCAGAAGGACATAGGCCTTGAGCTACTATGTTTCCTTGTTGTGTGGTTAGGATATAGATTTGTTACTTGTTCTGATCCACATGTATACCTGCATCTCTGTTCAACTTCTATGGATCCTTAGCTCTGCCTAGTCAGACAGAAAGAAGATGGGATGCCAGATGTCATTAGGACTTCTATAGTCCCTAGTGTAGACTGAAAAACATCAAGAAGGAACAATATTTTAAATGAGTTCCCTGTGCTAACACTCACAAAAGCTGATACAACTGTTTTTGTAACAGTATCACTTTCTGCTTTTGTCTTTTTATAACAAATGGATATTTTAGTTACATTCCAAGTTAAATAACTTTGCAGACTAGCCTGAGGACTTAGCCATTATTTGTAACATTGTTTCTATGAGAATATGCTTTGAATTTCAGAGAGTTGATTTACAAATAAAGTTGTAAAATACAGCTGTTTCCAAGGCTGGAGACTACAGTACTCAAATCATAGAAGTATAATTCTAAAGTTTAGCAATTAGCAATTAAGTCCAAGCCTTTTGTTTTACAGATTAGGAAACTGAGGCGTAGAGACATTGTGATTTGTCAAAAGTCACATTATAGAGTAAATAAGCTAGATGTAAATAAGTGGAGGGATTTCTTTATATTTTTATTTTTGGGGGGCTGGGGGTGGGTAAGGAGTCCAAATCTGTGATTTCATTGACATGTTAAGCTCTTTGTGTAGAAGTGTTGTGACCTACTAACAAACTGTGAAAGAATGCTCCAAATCAAGAATAACTAGAGAAATGTTCATTAAAACAACTCTGAGATTTTACCCAATAACCAATAAATTGGTAAAGGTGACAATAGAGAATAGTCTATACTGGATGGGGTTATAGAAAGGTGGAACCTGCTGGCACAGTATTAGTGGAGTTGTGAATTGGCTCAGGCATGCTAGAAGGCAGTTTAGTATGAGGCAAAGAAAGTGACTAAAATGGCCTTTCCCTTTGACCTAGAGATTCTGCTACTAGGCATATACCCCAAGAATATACACCAAAATATAGTTCTTGTAGTTGCAAAGAATGGAAGCAAACTAGATGTTCGTTAGTTGAGGAATTTGAGCTTCGTGAATGTAATGGAATATACTCTTCAAGAAACCGTAAATATGGTAAATACGGGGAAGCATGGGAAAACTCAGATTAACTGGTATAAAGTTTAATAACCAGAGCCAGCGAAAGAGTATAAAAATGACCACAGCAAAATAAATGGAAGGAACAAAAGCCGCAAAGCAGAGAAAACTGAATGCTGTGAAATTATACGAACAAGTTTATTCTCAAAGAGGAGATATGAGAATATTCCCTTGTCCCTACCCCATTCTTTTTTGCAGAAGGGGGCTGTGTATATGGAACATTACTTATGTTAAATTTTTTTTAATATGTTGGCTAGGCTTGTTGAACTGTTATTCCTTCCTTTATTATGACGAATTGTTCTCTAGCAGAGGGGAAAGGGGAAGGAAACAATGGAAAATGCAGATTACATAAAAACAAAAGATAGCAACAAAATTTATTTTAAAAATATTTCCTCTGTGTTTGTAGATCTGCAACTCATCTACAACTTACAGTTTTGTAGTTGCTTGGGAAGTTGAAAAGATAAGTGATTTGTCTATTTTTGCATAGCTAATAAGTGTTAGCCCTCTATCCACTATGCCATGCTTTAAATCTTGGTCTATAAAATGAGTGGATTGGGCCAGATCGTCTAAGATCTATGAGTCTATGAAGATATATATTACAGATTGGAATGTGTTCTGATAAATAAGTTTTGATGATTTACTTCCAGTCACATATGGACTCATCCCAGCTTTGCAATTTCTGTATCTGTTTAATTTAGTTTTTACCTCTAAGGAGTTTCCATTAAAAAGTTTAAAATGGTACCATAAATCTATGTTTGGATCAATTTCATTGAATGTTGAAGAAGTGTCTTAATTAAGAAAGGAAAATAATTTTAAACTATTTGGTCATTTGGGGGACTTGTAGTTTTTTCTTCTATTCAGAAAATTAAGACATCCTATCATTTTGCTTTAAGATAAGATACTGGCCAGTGAAAGGGGACAAATGAAAGTATTTTTTTTTTTGGAAAGAATCATGTAAGAAAGAAAGGCAAGTTATAAAAATGATGTACATTTATTGTTATAAGGAAAAATCAATGTGTTCAGGGTATGAGATTGGTAACATAATATTGAAGACTTCTTTTTGTATATTGTAGATGCAATGGATCAACTAGAGCAGAGAGTCAGTGAATTCTTTATGAATGCAAAGAAAAATAAACCAGAATGGAGAGAAGAACAAATGACATCCATCAAAAAAGTATGTTCAGCATTGGAAATCATTACCGTAAAACTTGGAACATTCTAAGGAAGACTGAGGAAGATTGCCATTTTAATTTTTTTTTAATTAAGGGAAGTAATTTTGGGCTGTTACATGGTTCTGGACAGATTTAGACCTTCTAGAGTATGACAGCTTCAACAAAAGGAGTTAGAGTAATTGAAATGTTTTCTTCGTGATGTAATTTTTGTTTCATTGAAAGTTGTGTCTTTTCATTTGAAAGTTGCAGAATCATAAACATGAATTGGTTCCTCCTTTCTTCATAAATTCATATATTTAAAAAAATACTTTCCTTTCAGTTCAATCTGTGCCATTTCAATATAGGTCATTGATGAGATGTTTCTTGTATGATATGTAATCAGTTTCCTTTACCTTCAGAGGATGTAAAATAGAGCCTTCAATTTTGTTATGATGTAATCTGGATGAAAAATCCCTAGGACTTCTTCTGGAACACCCCATAGATTGCCAGATATCTAATATGACATTTACTGGATCCTGGACTGAAGGATTTCTTGAACCCTAGCTGATTGTGAACTCCCCAGAATGCTAGCCTAGGCCTTCATCTTCCCCTGTGCTGAACCAAAGCTTTTTTCACACAGGTACTCTATTGGCCTGAGCTTGGTTATATTTCATAGCACCCTAAGGAAGGAAAATTAAGAACAGAAACAGGACCAAATCATATTCCTGACAGTCTACCAGATTTAGGACTGGAGCAGAACTGACTTAGGTTCTGGGGATATCTGAAGTCCTGAAGATCTTTATCCCAAAGATAATTAGAACCATCAGCCTCTAGTGAAGTCTGATGCCAGGGTGTTCGGAGAATAAGGCTGCGTGACATAAAAATTAACCATGTTTTCCTGAATTTAATGTGTTCTGAACGGCAATCTGATGGTTGAGTTGTATGAATCAAACTGTAATTTTGTGATTTTATATGGAATATAGGATAGCTAAGAAGAGCTAGAAATTGAAGATGAACTTTCACTTTTAATGTTAGTGAAAGTAGCATTTTCTGTAATGTTTCTTAAAAGCTGAATATTTAAATGTACTCTTATATCAGCTTTTAATCATGATATTTAACATTCAATAGATAAAATAGTCTTTTTTAACCCTGTTTGAACCTCAAATTGAGGTTCAGTTTGAAATTGTAACTTCATACATATTTTTCTTTAGAACCTTTCCCAAAATTCTGAAGATTTCAGTTCTTTCTTCCTCATCCCACCCCTCAAACCCCCCTTTTAAGAAGTTTTTTTTAATAAAATCTTAGAACTTAGAGACTAAGTAAAATCCTAGTAGAACCGATGGATAATATCTATAACTCTGATTTACCAGGTAGATTAAATTTGAGTGAGTCACTTAACTTTTTCAAACCTCAAGAATCCTTATCTTTCAACCTTTCGGGGTTGGATCCAGTTTTTAAACTTTTTGGTCTCAGGACCCCAAAGCATTTTTGTTTAAGTGGGTTATAAAAGTCTCTACCCTATTGCAAATTAAAGCTGATAAATTTTTAAAAATACGTATTAATTAAATGAACAAAAACCTCCCCCCCATATAAGCATAAATGACATTTTTACTAAAAATAGCAATATTTTCCAAAACAAAAAATATTAATGAGAAGAGTGACATTATTATACATACTTTTGCAAATATCATTAAGCATCTGACTTAATAGAAGATAGCTGGATTCACAATCCAAATCCACGAATCTCTATCTGTATTCTGTCTGTTGTGATATGTTGTTTTGGTTGGAAGAAAATATGACTTGTCCCAGATATGTAGTTGGGAAAAGGAGACATTTAATAGGGTAATAATATTTTACAGTTTTGACCTCATGGACTCCGTGAAAGGGTTTCAGGGACCCTCAGAACTCTCTGTACCATACTTTGAGAATCCCTGGGCCAGATGACATCTACTATTTCTTCTAGTTCTGACATTCCGTGAGCCTGTGCTTCTGTGTCTTAAGTTACCTTCTTTTGCGTGTCTTAGAGTGCGGTTTTTTAATGAGTTCTTATTGGGCTAACCACTTTGGCTGGTAAAGTCTCAGGCAGTATAGGAGTTCTGATAATCCTGCAGCAGTTTGACTACCTCATGTGGTTAAACTATACAGCATCATCTAGGGGAATATTATTGCACCTTTCCTTCACAGAGGTCCACTTTGCAGGTTTCCACCAAGAACTTGACTACTTGTCAACGTGTAGCAACATGTAGTGCTAAGCAGGAGTCATAACTCTGCAGGCTGATAAGGCAAACCTTTGAAAAGCTGAAACATCCTCACTGTAGACAGCGAAGAACAGATTTCTCCACAGTAAACTTTTTTAAGGGATAAGGATAGGGCCTGAACTATGGATTTCATTGGTTTAGGAACTTCTAGTCTTAGTTATTTACTACACTGAGAGATTAAGTAACTTTATGTAACTTTTTAATGAACACTGAAATTTTCTTTTAAGTGTTTGCATGATAAATTATGATGGAGCTGATTTATATACTGATGAACCATTGGATCATAGGTTGAGAACCAGAAGGGGATCTTAGAGACCCTCAAATTTAATATCTTTATTTTATACTTAAGGAAACTGACATCTAGAGTTTAAATGACTTGCTCAAGATCACACAAGTAATAAGCACAACCAAGATTCAAACCCATGTCCTATAATTCCAAAAAATAGTGACAATATCTGACATTTATATACTGCTTTAAGATTAGTAAAGCGCCTGACATGTTATCTCATTTGAGGTCCACAACATGTGAAGGAGGCAATATATTACTCATTTTACAGAGGATAAAATTGAGACTCTGAAATTAAGTGACTTGTCTTTGGTCACATATCTAGAAATCTAGAGCATTATTTGATTTCAAGTCTTCCAAATTGCACAACTAGTACTCTCTTCGCTATACAATATTGTCTCTCAAATCTAGTGTTCTTGCCATTACAGCACTGTTATATGAAGTCAGTTTTGTCTCTGAAATGACACATTTTAATTTTTGAAGTTTGTTATTGACATTAACATATTTTCACGCAGGATTATTATAAAGCTTTGGAAGATGCAGATGAGAAGGTACAGTTGGCAAACCAGATATATGACTTGGTAAGTAAAATTAAAGGATGTAGTATCCAGTTAAACTTACTCATGGATTGGATTTAAACTTGGATGTTTAATGGTGTTTCAGCTATGCTTGTCCATCATTTATAATATTTTCATGGAGAAATAGTTAGGTTTCTAGTTCTAGATCTTGGGCACATATTTTCCCCTACTAGTGGCATCTGGGAAGAAGAGGTCCCTTTTAGGGATCGGTGGGTAATCTTGAACATCAGCACCTTATTTCTTCAAACTCTACATCTATTTAAAACAAGGTATCTCTAAATTAGTCACTTACCTACTCTTCTGAATTGAGCAGTTGTTTATATGTTGGTAGTGGTGGGGTACTTTTTGATGTAGTCTCTCTCACTTCCATATTCTTGAATATGGTTCATTTGAGAGTCAAGTATTCATAAGTGAGGACCTGTCAGTATTTCCTTTTTTGAAAAATAGTGGTGTGAGTTAATGATAGGGTAACAGCTGAAATTTTTGCCCTGAGTTTGAATTGCTGAAAAAATTAATTTGGACTGCACGCTATTATGACTACAAACTCCTATTTTAACAAGAACTGATTTTTAAGTTTTATTTTAATGCCTGTAATCTTCTGAAGTTAGTGAGTTTGCCTTCTTTAATGTGTTTAATATGAAATATGCTTTCTCAGCATCATTTTGTGGTTTTCTTACAAAGTATTATAGTCATAACATTTTACATGAATACTTGATATAGTCATTTTTAAAATGCCTGTGTCTCAAAATAAGTCACTAAAAAGAAAATAATATCCTCATTTTTTGCTTTCTGACTTTTACATTTAATGACCAATGCCCTATGTAAAACCTAGGACAACAGATACTACCTCAAGCATCCTAGAAAGCAAACATTGCAGCCATTATCAGGGGAACTGGGTCATTGTCTTCCTATACTGTAAGCAGTTTCTCTGGCTTTTCATTGTCTCTACTGCTATTCTACCCTTACTCATAGCATCAACACTGGAGCTTTACGTTACCACGCTTAGTCTCCCTATTTCCATTGTGGTACCCTCTACCATTTGTGTGGAACTTAAGAGTGGGAACCCCAGTCATGAGCTATTCTAACCCCATTATTATCTTCTTCCTCCTCTCCCACACTTCTCATTCTTTTATCTTCATCTAATGTACCCCTACTCATTTCATGCCTCATCTAGCTCTATCCTCTTGTGCCCTCTGAAATTCTGATTTGTTCATTAACACACTTTCCTCCATAGGATCATAGATCTGCAGCTGGAAGGAACCTCAGAGGCTATCTAGTTCAATTCCTTCATTTTATAGATGAGGAAATTGAGTCCCAAGGAAGCTATGACTTGCCAAAAGTCACAAAGATAAGTGTCAGAGGTGCTGTTTGACCCCAGTTATCTCCAGAGGCTGATTTTGGGTAACATGCTGCATTGTCTTGAACTTTTTCCTCTTATGCTCCTTGCATTTTCTGCACATACACACAGATTACCTCCTTACTAAAGACTGGATGTCCTCTTTAATGACCTCACTGGTTTGTGAGGCATCATGGTATATATATTGGAAAGCACTCTAGCTCTGAAGTCAGAAGACCCTAATTCTTACTACACATGTGGCCCTGGGAAACCTATTTTACCTAAAGGCTTCAATTTTCTCATCTATGAAATGAAGGAGCAGGACTAAATGGCCACTGAGGTCCATGGAAGAGTAGATATACTCTTGACTCCTTATTGCCACTTCCAGACACTCCTGCTATCATCAGTAAGCAGCCTCTCTTTAAGGTTCACTCTATGCAGGATTATCACCCTATTTAGCTCTGGGTGGTAGTTAACTACCAGTCCCCGAATCATTCTACTTTCTTTCTTGAACAGTTCAGTACTTAAGTACCAGTCTAGCTCAACCCCTGACCTTATATTTGGAGACTTCAGTATGCTTTTTGATGTTTCCTCAAAAATCTCAACCTTCTAGTTCATCAGCCTCCTTAACTGTCCTGACCTACACCTTCACTACTTCAGTTACACAAGCATACTCTTCACCCTATATTTCATCATCCCATTTGTTCTACTTGCACTATCCTGTAGTCTAAAGTTCCTCTATCTGACCATAACCTTTTAACCTTCCATCTTTCCCTGTGCCTCACTCCTACTAAACCTACTCTTTATCCTCTCCATAACTTCCAAGCAATCCTGGGCTATTAAGTTCTGAAGACAGTTCCCTTGCTCAGGCTTCCCTTTGCTCCCTTCCAAATCGTCATAGTTAACTTTTTCAAATATACATTATCCTCTACCCTAGAATCACTTGTCCTCTTGTGCTGTTGCCTCTCTTACCTTGCCTAGCCTTGGTTTATATCCAGCATCTGATGCCTTCTTTGCTCCTATTCCAGTTTTTTTTTTTAACAGTTCTGGGGAAGTCACACAGATAAAATGACAAGTACACCACAGTTTTGTTACATTTAGTTTCATTTGGGCCCTCAAGGACACTAGGCAATCCTTTTGTTCTGTGCTAATTAACTCCCTCCCTATGGTGGCTATTTCAGACTTTCTCTTCTCATTACACCTCATACTACCATGTCACTCTCAGCATAGAAAATACTTTATGAAGAAAATAGAGGCTGTTCATGAGGAGGTCCTTCTTTTCCTCTGTTTTGCATCTCAAAACCTTCAGTCTCAAAACAGTATCTTCATTTCTCTTTTTTTCTCTCATTTTCTGATGAAGAGGTGATTCTTGCCAAGACAAACCAATTTACTTGTACCTTTGGTCCTGTCTCTATGGTAGGTAGATTATTACTGCAGTCAGAAGACCTACCTTCAAATTCTTTCTCTGATGTTTACCACCAATGTGACCTTGGGCAAATCACTTAACCTCACTGAGCCCCAGTTTCCTTGCCAGTAAAATGCCTTAGACTAGATGTCCTCTCTGGTTTGTGCCAGCTTTAGAGCAATGAACCTGTGATACTCTAGCACAGTGGTTCTCAACCTTCCTAATGCTGCGACCCTTTAATACTCATATCTGGGTGTATCTGCATGTGGGCGGACCCACCTGGAGACAGATAGAGGAGCAGTGTCTCGGTTCCTAAGACCATCGAAAATATGTGTTTTCGATGTTAGGTGACTCCTGTGAAAGGGTTGTTTGACCCCCAAAGGGGTTGCGACCCACAGGTTGAGAACTGCTGCTCTAGCAACTTACCCCTACAATCATCCCTTCTGTCTCTCTCTCTCACCTTTGCTCTCCATATCTACTGAAACCTTCCCTATTTCCTATAAACATACCAGGTCTCCCTCATCCTTTAAAAACAAACAACCTTTTACTTCACTGTACCATTCCTTTTAAGCCATCATCTTATATCTTCCTTTCTTAGCTAAACTCCTAGAAAAAGCCTTCTACACTCATTGCTTTGACTTCATCTCTCACATCTCAGTTCCTTGCCATTTGGCTTCTCATCTTATCTGCAATTATTATACTGCTTTCTCTAGAGCAGCCAATAATTTCTTAATTGCTAATCCACCTGCTGCTGCTCAGTCTTCTTCCTCTGTGATCTTTCTGCAATATATTAGGACAAGGACTACCTCATCATCCTAGTACTCCCTGCTTTCTGGAGTTTTATGACACTTCTTAGTTCTACCTCTTTTGCTACCTCTTCAAAAGTTCTCTTGGCTGGATTATTGTCATTCCCTATCCTCAACCTTAGATGTCACCCAGAGCTTTCTCTTTCTTTTTTCTTTCTACATACTTCCATTGATCTTATCAGATCCTTTAGGTTCAATTTATCATTCTGTTCAGATGACTTGAAGATCTCTACCTTGCTTAAGTTCCAGCCCAATATCACCAATTGCCTATTAGGGATTTTCATCAGGATGTCTATTTAGTATTTTAAACTTAGCATGTCCAAAACAGAATTCTTTTAGCTTTCCCCCAAATTTCAGTTCTTTTCTTAATTTGCCTGTTTCTGTCTTGGGTAACATTTCCAGTAACTCATTTGCAACCAAGAAGTTATCCTCAGCACTTCACTTTCCCTCACACAGAGTAGCCAGTCAGTTTTTAAGTCTTTTAAATTCTGCTTCTCTGTGTCTCAGAACCATCCCTTACCCTTGACTTACATAGCCAATTTTAGGCCCTCATCATCTCTCACCTGAAACATTGCATTAGCAGCCTAATTGGTCTCCTGGTCTCTAGTCTCTTCCCTTTTCAATCCATCTTATGCACAGCTGCCAGATTGGTATTCCTGAAACACGGGTTTGATAACATTACTTGCTTGCTCAGAAAGTTCCAGGGGTGCCCAGGTGCTGCTAGGATAAAACACAGACTCCTCAGTTTGGCATTTTAATGTCTGTATTCATCTTACCTTTTCAGGTTTATTCTCATTGCTCCTCTTTACACCAGCCAATCTGTTCCGTTTGCTGTTTACCTTATATGGCGTTCCCTCTCCTCTTCCTGTGCCTTTGCATGGGCTGCCCCCATGCTTGGAATGTCCATAAGCCAGTAAACATTTATTAAGCACTTGCTTACAAATGCCTCTAGCAGGCATTTGTCCTTCCCCTTCCCCTTTGCTTCTTAGAACCCCTGTCTTCAAAGTTAGGGTCAGGCTCCAACTCTCACGTAAGATTCCTCTTTACTCCTCCATTGCTTTGCTAGTATCCCCTCCCCTTATGGTTTTTTTCTGTGTATTTGTATTTATTGTTACTAATATGTGAATGTTGTTTTGGGTAGCTAAGTGGCGCAATGGATAGAATACTGAGCCTGAAGTCAGGAAGATTCATCTCCCTGAGTTCCAATATGGTCTCAGACACTTGCTAGCTGTGTGACCCCGAGCAAGTCACTTAATCTTGTTTGCCTCAGTTCCTCATCTGTAAAATGACCTGGAGTGGCAAAACCACTCCAGTATCTTTGACAAGAAAACCCCAGGTGGGGTCACAAAGAGTCAGACACAAGTGAAACAACTGAACAACAGCCACAAATTATTGTCCTCCCAGCATATCAGTTCTTTGACACTTAAAGCACCTAGCATGGAGCTAGTGCATAGTAGGTATTTAGCAAATGTTTGATGAATGACTGAATTTGTAATGTTTTTATTCTTAAGCATTTTAGCAGTATTTGATTAGAACTGCTAATTAAGTATGTCCTTAGTGGATTAGCTATTGCATGGAAATGTTAAACCAAGAAATTTCTGCCTGTATGAATTTACTTTTAAAGGAGTAACAAATCCATGATTTTGTCAGTGTGGTTATTCTCTCTGCTAATGCAGATTGCAAATTTTAGAAGATGGTTTTCATGAGTTGATGTGGCCACCAATATTGTATTGCCTGATATGCAACTGGTGATAAGTATCTCCAAACTTAGTTACACTGGTTCTTGAAGGACACAGTCTATCATTGGGTTCTTGGTAGAACCTTTCAGGGCATATAGTCAGTTGGCACAGCTACTGAGACTCCAGTGTACCACACCATCATGTGGTAGTACTTCATGTGGTAGTACTTCAGCAAAAGAAAGAGATACAGAAAGTATAATTATTA
Source organism: Pseudochirops cupreus (assembly GCA_028627135.1). Taxonomy (NCBI): domain Eukaryota; kingdom Metazoa; phylum Chordata; class Mammalia; order Diprotodontia; family Pseudocheiridae; genus Pseudochirops; species Pseudochirops cupreus. The sequence goes on from CM053581.1 coordinate 483,035,345, forward strand.
TGTTACCGTTATTTCTTATGTTACCTATAACATTAAACCATTTTGAGGTCTTTAAGCCTAGATTCTTTAGTTAGCCTCCCAGTACTCATACAGAATAGGTACTGATCTTCATTGGTAAAGGAGTTTCCTCACCTAGGGGAGTTAGTTCCATTTGATAAATGAGATTCACAAGTCTAGACTTCGTCCTGTGTCTTGTCTGTTATGGAAATTTGCAGATTGTATGTGGAAAGGGAAATTTCAGAGGCCAGTTATTAGAATTATCTCTAGATGAAAAAAAATCCTTAAATTGAAACAGAATTCCTTAAATTGACAACTTAACTCTCAAATAATCAAGCATATGAAAATAGAGGAAAGCTGTTTCATCTTTACATTTGGGATTGACACTAATTGGGGTAATGCTGTTATTTGATTTAATGTCTTTGTGTGATTTTGTGTGATTATTTTTTATGAGATAAGCAAGCCTCTAAAATTTCTTGGAGTGATTTGATATGAAAATGGCACTTGAGGCTACTAATTTTAGCATTTACATAGAGAATTGATTATAGTATTAAGAGCTCTGTGTCAGGGTGACCTGCAAGAGAACTTGACGAATCTAGGCATTAGGTCATAAAGTCAGGAATTAGGTCAGGCTTTCAGTGAGGCCAGACTTGTAATCTAGGCATTAGGCTAGGATTAATATGGTGATTATTGAAAATATAGAACTGGGGGCAGCTAGGTGGTGCAGTGAATAGAGCACTGGCCCTGGAGTCAGGAGGACCTGAGTTCATTTCCAGCCTCAGACACTTAACACAAAAAACTAGCCATGTGACCTTGGGCAAGTCACTTAACCTCAATTGTCCTACCTTCCCCCTTCTAAAAAAAAAAGCAGAAAAAAAATATAGAACTGGATGGATTCAAGAGCTACTGCTGACAGAGAATCGGCAACATTTGACAGTAGAGTAAGATCAGGGGCCAAGTAAAAGAATTTCTATCTGTTGTGATATGTTGTTTTGGTTGGAAGAATTTTGACCCCCAAGATCTTTGAGTATTGGACATGGGAGAGTATGTTTCTCTCATCAGTGAGGGGAGAATCAAAATCAGTGCTTATTTGTGGGAAATCAGCCTGATAACTTTGCATATATAGGCATTAATTTTGCTTTTCCACCACCAATGACTGTGTGTATGTATGTATGTACATGTATCTATATATGAATTCTGTTATATGATATGTAATATGATTTGTGAGTGTTCATTGTAAGCATCCCAATACAGACCCTTAATGATGATTCTTCCTGGCTAATTTCATCCCTTGCTCCTTTCACTTCCAAATCCAGTACATTCTCCTACCCCCTCCTCCATCCACCTTCTTCTGGTTATAGTAATCAAATCAGCACTGCCATTCCTGGAAAGGACATATCAGCCAATTATCACACAACTCAACTCACTTTTCCTGTGTCTTCCTTCACCAAATTATCCTCCCCTGACCACTGCACCCTTCTGCATGTTGTCTTCCTCTTTTTGAGTGTAAGCTTTTTGAGTAGGGGCTGTCTTGTTCTTTATATTTGTATGTAGTAAGTATTTAATAAGTGCCTTTTCACTCATTTTCTTTTATTCAGCATGCCAGGTTTGGTATTGGTAGAAACGTGACTCTAAGGTAATATGATTAATTTTTCACAAATATACCAGAATGTAAACATTCAAATGAATTTTGTCACATTGTTGCTCAAAATATTTTTGGAATTCATTGGAATTGTCTTCAGAGCCTGTGGCACATTTTTAAAATATCTTCAGGTTAGCACATCTTTTAAAGGTTAGATTTGCTTTATGGAAACAACTAAAAAGACATTTGGAACAAAGTCCTATGAATAAGGTGAGTGACCAAGTCAGGTAATTTCTTTTTGTGCCAAAAAAATAAAGATGCCTATAAAATAATGTGACATTGCTTTGTGTGGCTCTTAAATTGACTCTGATTTATAATCTAGTACCTACCCTTTCCACTGTACCACAGTACAATAACTTAGTGGTGGTATTTAATATTTTCTTGTTGGAAAATAAGGATTCCAATTGACATACAAGTGATTTCAGGAGAATTTAAGGAAAGGAATAACATAATAGAAAAGTAATTAAATGGTTTTACCATGTCAAATTAGTTGTGCTCCCTGGAACATCACTGTTAATGCATTTAAGTAATATTCTTTACCAATAACATATTAAAAGATATAAAAATTAAAGTCCTCTATTTAAAACTTAAAGTTCGAAGAGCTTAAAATATTCATATGCTTTGTGAGTGAGGGAGTTGAGATGCGAGGAGATTATTATTACTTTCTTTAATGCTTTCTGTTTGCCTCATGGGGAAGTTGTGAGAATTGCTATCCATTAACTAAGTGTTTTTTAAATGCATTGAACTCCTTAGTTGAAAGATAACATATAAGTGCAAAAAATGTATGTTTATGTGTCATTTAGCCAATAATCCACACTAGTTACATCTACTGTTGTGTATGCATAATTAATGTTTTATGAACATTTTAATAAAATTTACCCTAATGGGATAGTATGACTTTATAGCTAAAACAAATTGTGTTATGTTATTGTTGAGTAGGCAGTATGGTGTAGAGGACAGAGACTGGCCTTGGAATCAAGAATACTTGGGTTCAAGTCCCCCCTCTGATATGCTGAATGTGTCACCCTTGGCAAGTCACTTAATGTCTCAGTGGCCCAGGTAACTCTAAGACTGTAAGTTGCAGAGAAGATACACATTTATCTTGGTAGAGGGAATTTTTAACCTGAAAATTCCCTTTATCACTGAAATTGCAGGTCCAATTTTCAAACTTGTTCTAAGAGTTACTTTTAATTCACTCCATTCTATAACCACAGATTTTATGCATAACACTGTTTTGCCTTCTTTCAAGTTCTCCCATAGTTCATAGAAGAGCACTGTTAAAGGAGTCTGGTTAGCCTGGCAAAAGTTCATCCTCACTAGCCAAAAAATAATTTAAAATGTATACTTTATTAAGAATTCTTAAACAATCACTCTATCATTAAATTTGGAAGGATGGCACATTTAGTTGTAGCTGAGAGACTGACTGTTGGTAAAGTTCCTTCTGCTTACATATGTGGCAAGTATATCTCTGTGGAGCTCCAGAGCTTAAAATGTCCCATTGTAATTAGGCTTCAAGTCTGGATCAGAAGAAGCAATTGTTATAGTTTGGATAGTCCTGGAATCAGAAGGCCTGAGTTCAAATTCTGGTTCTGCCATTTATTTGTAAACTCTCACTTAGCAAGTCATTTAATTTTTCAGAACCACAGTTTCCTTGTTTTTTGAATGAGAGTGTTGGACTAAGTTATCTTTAATGCCCCTTCCAAGGTTATTTTACCTTGAAAAGACCCTAGGGACATGGAATCATAATGGAGATTTTTTACCTATCTTGGACCTATACAAGTGTTCTGTGATCCATGAAAACTCTTCCTCCCTCTGTTAGCTGTGGTACAAAATGACGTTCTCTAGCCCAAGCTCATACTCCTAGAAGGTAGGATGTAGGTTCCCAGAGACCACCTATCAACCAATGACTACCTATCAAATAATAACAGAAATCTGTACCATTATTTTTCTCACTTTTTCTTTCATTTTTTGATTTGGGTTACTGTCTATTGATATTTGTACTTTATGCTTAATACTTTGATTACAAAGTATTTTTTCTTTAATAAAGATAGCTATCTTTAGTAGTATATTCATTATTGTTAGACTTTTAGAAATTTGCTGTTATATGATTTATCTAAATGTTAGACCTCCATCTGAATATTTAAGCCTTCTTTCCTCATTTACTATGGTGTTTGTTCTTTTTCTTTTCTTGTCTTAATTGAAGCAGTTTTCATCTATTTTAATAAAGCAGCAGTAGCCTTTTTGCCTTTTAACTTGCCATTGTACTAGTCTCATTGAGTAAATATAGAATTTGATAGTAGAATGATAGTAAATAAAGAAATTTTGAAGTACCAGTACGGAAAATCTTACCGACAAATTCAGTACTTGTCTTAAGAAAATATGGTTAACCTGGACAAGAGCCATTTTTTAAAAATGCCACCCTTTTAGGAACTTATAACTCACAATCATTGAATGTTTACTTGTACTTTTCTGCCACATGTCGTTGTCATGAGAATGTAATAGACTATAATACGTAATAAAGTTGATTTATATAATCTTGCATAATTCAAACTTAGAGTTAATGTTTGAATACTTTTAACAATCTCTTACTATTCCCAGTAACCTTGAATATACTTTTTTATAGATCCTTGACTGTTTCCAGGATGAATAATACATCGTCATTACATAGATTACCTATAACTTTGAGAATCCATCATTTGATCCTCAGTTTAAATAAATATAGCATATGTCATTGTTTTGATTTTCCTCAGACATGTATTTGAGACCGGGTCTCTCTATCTCTCTTACACTGGAAGCACAGCAGTCACTCATGAACCTAATCCCATTGTTCACTGTTTTTGACCCGCTCTGTGTCTGACCTGAGCAGTGCTTCTGCTTAGGCAGCCTCGCGCCTCCCTCCTACACCTCTCACTGTATCAGTGCTGGACTTAGTGCAGACACTTCATCAGCTTAACACCCAACAGCTCAAACCTCTGATCACTAGCCTCAGCCTCTCCAAAGCAGGGATTCCTGCTATGCCTGGCTACTCCTTTTTTTTTTTAGATCATTAGTTATGGTTGTTTTCAGGATCTTGAAAGGAAGGCCTAAACTTAAATAATTTTCATCCACTTGAATATAATCCAAACATGTAAAGGCTGTTTTCATGATTTTTTTTTTATAAAAGGAACCTCTACCTTAGCTTCTCCTTTGATCACAAAGTATTTTCATGGGAAACCATTTCTAATTGTTTCCAGGGGTTCTAAAATGGCACCCAGCAGAAGAAATTTTTAAATTGATATCTTTTGTTTTTATATCACAGTCATTTCTAGTTATAACAGAATTTTGCTTAATCCATATAGGGTGACCACCTAGGGTTTCTTTTTCACTTATCCTTTTCTTCTGGATGAGAGGACTTTTATTTAACCCCAGCTGGGTTCAACTAAGGTCCTGCTGTTGCTAATAGGTATCATGCAAGAATCTACTGGAATGTTAGCATGTATGTAATAATGTAAATGAGACTGATTGCCTTATTTCACTGTTGGAGTACTGATTTTTCAACTCCATGGAATGAGAATGCGAACTGAACTAGACATATACAGCCATCTTATTCCCTCAAGCCACGTAATTGTCATAATCGTCATATAGTTTTTTTTACTGGAAGATTTCCCTCATCTCTTCTATCTGTTGAAATCTTAGGCATCCTTCAAAGCGTAGATCAACTGTACCTATTCCATGACCCCTTCCCTTTCAGACCTTAGTACATTTTTTCCCTGCTATATATTATTTTATACTGTATGTTTCATATTCCATACTAGCTAGTAAGCTTCATGAAAATGAAGAACCATCTGTTTGTATCTCCCCTTGCCTTTCATGTTTTCTTTTCTTTTCTCTTTGTTTTTGGTCTGGACTTGTGGTTTCCCTAGTGTAACAATTTCCTGCACCAATGCAGATCAGCAACTCATCCTGGACTTCTAGTCTGAAAGTTCACCTGAGGACAGCTTAAGAGTATAAGTGACTTGTCCATGACTATATATCTTGTCTGTATGAAACCAGGACCAGCTTTCTGTTTGCTAAACCAGAAGTGTCAAACTTTGGGGCTCTTAGGGCCATGCACCAGAACCAGATTAAAATGTAACTAGGAAACATCTAACGAAATTAATAAAAATGCAGTACATCATAGATAATGTTAATTGGTGGCTTCTAAATCAATATGCGCTATTTCATTTCCTAATTGAGTGGTCTTTGTGAATCCTGTAAAAGATTAAAATACTTCTTTTGGATAATTATTCATCATAGAAATTTCTTCCTTTAAAAAAAAAAACCTGCCTTAGAGGTACCTATTCTTTCCCAGCTTCATTGTGTCATAGTGTGCTTGATACTGATCTGGGATACAGATTACCTGAATTTGAGTCTTTGTTCTGTTAATCAGCCACAACTCTTTATTAAACTCTTACTATGTACCAAGCTCTATTCTATACACGGAAAATACAAATCCAGAAATGAATGAGTTCCTTCCCTCAAGGAACTGACATTCTGCTAGGCAGATAGAGTATGTTCGCAAAGAAGGAAAATATGTATAAATTTAATACTCATGAATGGAAGTTGGAACTAACAGCTAGAGAAATCAGGAAAAGCGTTCTTGAAGGAGGTAGCATATAGCTGGACTCTGAAGGGAAGCAGGGGTTCTGATAGGTAGATGTGAGGTGGTAGAACATCCAGGCATGGGAGAGAGATGGGCAGACAGCAATTACAAAGACTGGATGCAGGAGATGTAATGATGTGTATGGATGGGGCCATTTTGGCTAAAACAGAGTGCATGAGGGAGAATAATGTGTACTCAGCCTGGAGATAACAGATATTGCCAAGTGGTAAAGACTTGAGATGCTGAAGAGAAAAGCTTGTATTTTATTACCTCCTCCAAAAGGCATATCTTATGACTGTTTATTCATTTATTCTGAAAGTCAAGGAGTTTCCCAAGCAACATTCCTTTTTCTCTCCTCATTTGTAAGTACAACATAAATATTACCCATGAAAGTTTCCTTCTCAGTTCCAAATTCACTAAGACCATAAGAGTTCTTTATATTCCACTAGCTATATGCTTGTCATGGGAAAGTGTATTTATTTAGAGGGCTTTGCATAGAGAGGGGTCAGTTTTTTGGTTGGTTCCAGAGGATAAGAACACAAGGATGAATATGGTTGTTATCCATAAGGCTTTCTAGTGACCTAGGTCAGTTCACCATAGTTGGTATTATTCAATGAGTAGCCAATTTCTGAAGCCGGTAGGTAGCTGTGATATTAGAGTGCTTCAAGAATAAAGTTAATATTGATTCATGTTTAGTTTAACTTCACTTTTAGTTATGGCCTTCATATATAACTTTCACATTACTTAGTAGAGAAGAAAGGACGTTGGAAGTCATCTAATTAAACTCTTCATTTTATAAATGAGGAAACTGAGGTTTAGATTAAATGACTTTACCTAGATCACACAGGTAGCAGCAGAGGGAGGATTCAGACCCAGGCCTTTTTGACTCCAAATCTACTGTTCTTTCCCTTATACCTTAAAGTTTTCTATAGAAGTAGCCAGCTGAGTGGTGCAGTGGATAGAACCTGGAGTCAGGAAGACATGAGTTCAGATCTAACCTTTTATTCTTACTAGCTGTGTGACCCTAAGTAAGTCACTTAATGTTATCTGCCTCATTTTCCTCAATTATAAAATGGGATAATAATGGCACCCATCTCCCAAAGGTGTTGTGAGGATCATGTAAGGTGATATTTGCAAATATTAGATTTTAAATAAGAAGAACAAGTAAAATGAACATTTCTTAAGGAATTCTTTTCTGTTATTGTTATTTCAGTAGTTATTCTTTCGGACTTTTGCTGAATTTGAAAAGGAAATAGTTTAATAAAGTAATCAATAATATTGATACATGGTTAAGTTTTTTTTTTTTCAAATCATAGATTTAGAATTGCAGTGAGTGATCACTTGGGTACTGCCATTTACCTTAATGGTTATCCAGCATTGGAACTTTCATCATTGCCAATAACAAGAATTTATTAAGTACTCACTGTATGTATGGCATTATACTAGTTGTTATTGCCCTTCCCTTGCTGTGTTTGATAATAGCTAATAGAATTTTAGAAATAGTCACATAAATAAAATACTGTAATGCGTTTTATTGAGTATATATTTATGAAATTCTCAGTGTGCTAGGTATAGGCAGAATTAATAAAAATTTGGTCTTCTAAAGAAATTTATATTTTAAAAAGGCAAGATGAATAAATAGACTACTTTTAACTTTTAAGATTTTCTTGAAAACCTAGAAGGTAATAAGTTTTCGTCTTGGCTCTTAGGCTTACAAGAGAAAATAGCTCATTTATTGTATAACATTTCAGTTGTATAATACTTTGAGAGGAAGGAGGTTGCTCAGAGAATAGATAGGAAGATAGATGGATGGATAGATATATTAGATTGTTCTTGTGAAGAAGGGTTCAGGTTTAACATTGGAGGTAAATGTTCTGTTCATCTCTGACTCTTGATCCTATTCCCATACTCCATCTCTTCTAGGACTTTATTCATTCAAGTCATTTTGTTCTGACTCCTTCCTTTCTGTCTACAAAACATACTCAAATATTCCCTATTCTAAAACAACCATACAAACAAACCTGATTGGTGTTTTTCTCTTCTTCCTGTCTCTGCTAAACCTCTTCAAAGAATAATTGACATCAGATATCATTGACAAAATGCTAATATACAGGGGAAAGACAAAAACATTTAGCACCAAAAATAAATTGCTTAATTCATAAATAGTTAAGGGATATGAACAGTTTTCAAAAGATTTGCAAGCTATAAATGACCATCTGAAAACAGTACACCAAATTGCTTATAGTAAGAGAAATTCATATTAAAACAGCTCTTTCACTTCACAGTCATAATAGGCAAATTGGCAAAGATGACAAAAGATGGAAATAGTGTTTATGGACTGTGGGAAGATCCGCACACTTAGGCACTATTAATGTAAGTTGACCCAACCATCCTGAATTTTGATTGGGAATTATGCAAGAAAAGTGATTGTACTCTCCATTCTCTTTGCTTTAGAAATCCCACTACTGGTCATATACCTTAAGATAGTTAAGGACAGAAACAAATGTCCAACATATGCCAAAATATTAATAGCAACACTCTTTGTAAAAGGCAAAAACCAGAAACAAATTAAGTATACATCTTTTGGGGAATAGTTGAATCAAACTATGGGATATGAATACTTAAAAAAAAAAGAGAGAGATAGTGTTTCCTCATAGATAGTCAGCTTTGAAGCCAGGACATCCAATTTATAATACATACTAGCTTAGTGACTCCAGATAATTAAACTGGCAGAGAGGTAGTTGGGTAAGAGGAGTGTGTCTTATATTCATTGTTAGATAAGGTTTCTGTATCAGATATTTTTGATTAATATTTTTTCTTTGTCACTAGGGAGGGCTCAGTCTGGAGTTTGGTTGGAAATGTATAGGATATAAAGACAAAAGGTATCAATAAAACATTTTAAAAGACTAGTCTGTAGATTCACTACCTTTTACTTCATCCCTCACCCCATCACTCCTGCAAACTAGTTTTAATCTTCACTATCTTAAAGAAACTACTCTCTCTAAAATCTCCAGTGACCTCTTGATTGCCGGTTCCAGTGGCTTTTTATCAGTATTTATCCTCTTTGACCTTTTTGTAGCATTTGATACTGACCACACTCTTCTTGACCCACTCCCTTCTCTTAGCTTCCATGACAATATAATTAATCATGGTACACAAATTTCTCTTTGTTCTCCTCTTACCAGTTTTAAAACATTACTGATTTATATTCTTACCTTGACTCTTACGGGCCAAAACTGAATTTATCACCTTTCTTTGAATCTTGTCTCTTAACATCTTTTTTTCTTTTTGTTAATGGCATTACTGTCTGGCTTATCAAGTAGGAGTTATCTTTGACTTTTTCTTCTCCATCATCCTTATAACCAAGAAGTGTCTAGTCAAGTCAAATCAAGTTAGCAAACATTTATTAAGTGCCTAATACGTGTCAGGTCCTATTAATCGTACACCAGCAATATGTTTTGAACTAGTCTTCTCCTTTCCACTCATTGTTACTGTGTTACTTTAGGCTTTAAATTACCTCTTACATGAACTATATTATAAGGATCTCCTAAATGGTTTCCCTTCCTCTAGTCTTTTCCTTCTCCAACCTGGCCTTTGCAGTATTGCTAAAATAATTTTCTTAATGCAGAAATATGTTCATACCATTCCACTGTTCAAAAACCCTGAGTGGTTTCCTATTACCTTCAAAGTGACATTGGAGGCAGGCCCTTCACAATGTGGCCCCATCTCGCCTTTTCAGTTCCCACTGTTGACTAAATGTTCCAATCAAACTGGATTGCTACCTGTTTGTATCTTACTTTGTCCTTTCATTCTATCCTCCTGTCACCTTGATTTCATGCAGAATAGTCTCTGGGTCTGGAATGTACTCCTTCCACATCTCTGCTTATTGAAATGCTTTTCTTCTAGATATCGATCAGGTGAGCCCAAGTGCCCTCTCCCCTTGATCTCCACATCTCTTCCCAACAATTGATCTTTCTCTTCTTATATTTCTTTTGAGCACCCTTTCTTTGTTCTTGTCATATTCTACCTTGTATCATACTTTTTTATACATGTGCTTTATACCTTATCTTATTAGATTATTAAAAAACCCAATACTTAGATGGAGCTGTGATCTTATTACTTAAGATCCCCTCCACTAATATAAATCATAGTCCCATCCTTGCCTATCCATCTCGTTTGACTCTTAGCCATATTTTTTCCAGAAGTCCACCATAGTGGTTCTACCTAACATGCTGTAGGCTTTCCTTTATTTATCTTGACATTATGAGTTACCTGTGGAACACTAAGCTATCTTACTATCATGTTTCACCCTACCATGTGACTAGCCCCTTTCCTCTTCTTATCATATATTTCATTGATGACATCTTTTAGACCTATTCTTCAAAATTTCTTACTGGTTATATGTTGTAGCTTACTCATATCCTTGATGTGACTTTTCATTGTTCTCTGCATGATACTCATTTTCAGTTCTTTAGAGCAGGGATGTCAAACATGCTGCCCAGAGTACTCTAGAGTATGATCCTGACAAGATTAAAGTGTAATAGGGAAATATTTAACAAAATAAATAAAGATACAGTAGAACATAAGTAATATTAACTATGATATGGTCTTCAAAGTTAATAGGTGGCCCACAGGAAAACTTATGTGTGACTTAGTGGCCCCTGTTTCTATTTGAGTTTGACAACAGGGCTTTAGAGGCAGCCACATTCCATATCTTAAAGCCACATAACAACAAGCAGAATATTGGTAATAGAAAGATGGGCCTTTGTTTTTGGGTGATGCGTGAGGCCATCAAGCTGTGTAACTTCCTTAAAGTGATCTGCCTTGCTCTCTCCTCCTGTTTAATTCTGGACCCACATCATTGGTCATTTATGCTGTCTAGATATATGTACTGATAGATAACTCTACAGGTTGATCTAACTGCATATCATTCTGGACAATAGGAATTCTTTTTTCATAGCAATTGTGGTTTAATCTGAATTAAACTGGGACACGAAAACAAATTCTTGTGTGAGAAGAAACGTCTGGAAGACTCGTAGCAGCTAATCTTAGCCGAGGTATCAAAACAAAACTATTATTGTAGAAAACAGACAACTGTAGAAAAAAGTTTGAATGAAGGGGGCACAGAATTTGTTGCTATATATTCTGTGTCTTTCTATCATTCCTAAGGAACTTTAGGGTTCATATTTCAGCGAGACAGGTCAATGAAGCTTAAGTCTTTCACACCTAGATAGAAAGAATTCAGTGTCATAACAAATACTCTGTGCAGTTTTACTAACCATTTGAGCATTTGGTAAGATTAGGACAAAGGTCAGATTTTAAAAGTTAATATGGTCAGCATTTAACAGATTGGCTGAAACATGGTACATATTCCTTAAACATATATATATATATATATATATGTAAATGTATATGTGTGTGTGTATGTATATATAAATATAAGTATATATATATATACACACACACATATTTTTTTTTTAAAGCAGAACCAATGTATTACTAGCCATTAATCCAGGACCAAGGATACTGGAATTTTTTTTTTAATGTAGCAAGAAAAATAGCTATATTGGAAAGACTTCAACTCTTGAAACTTGTCTTTTCCCCCCTTTTGATCCTAAACCAACATTTATATGGTTTGGATCTATCTCTGCAATTCTACATTAGTTTCTAAAGTATTTATCAAGAGGGGAGTGGGGAATGCACTAAGTAGTATAGTCTTTGGATATTTAGGAATGGGGGATGGCAGGAGAAAGTTGTTTCTCTAAACAGCTTAACTTAGTTTCATTCTTATTAGCAGGGTCTTCAAGTTAGTCTTCTTCACTTCTTCAATCTGTTTTTCCCCTTATAAGCCCTCCATTGTTGGAGACATTTGTGTACCTCTCTGTTCACTTCCATTTTGTGGGTCAGTTTTTCTTCTTCCCATTTTACTGAAGTTATTATTTTCTTCAGTTGCTTTCTGAAGTACTACTTATGCTTTTGCTTCTCAGCCAGCTTCTTCAAGACTTCAGCTTAAGACTTGTGGCTTTTGTTTTTGGTTTTTTCATCCTCTAGTTCAGGAGTAGGGAACCTGTGGCCTCAAGGCCATATCTGTAGGGTTCCCCCCCCTGCTCTAGTTTCTTCTGAATTTCTTCCAGGGAAAACTTTTTTTCTTTTTTTAGAGGGTAGAAGGAGAATTCTGGCACTGCTTCTTGTGAATGTTAGCTCTGTGTTGGCTCAGATATTTCCCTAGAGCCTTGCCTCTCTAGTTCTTTCACTTGGATATTGGAAAACATCACAGTGAACAGAAGACAAGAATCTGATAGTATACTCAAGATAGTTCACACAGTGGGGAAAGCCCCTCTAGGCTGGACTCATCTGGCCACACTCCGAAAAATAAATGTTCTTCATCCACTTAGTCTTTCCTTTGTGAATGATCAGGCCAAACTCTTTCTAGTGGTTTTAAATCTCTCCCAGAAGGCTCTTCTTTTAGTGTTCCAGGGCTTGTTGCAGTCAATACATCATCCACAAATACGGATTTTTAAAAATAACACTTTGAAAATGACCTGCTGGTAGCAAAGCATCCACAAAAAAATGAATGCATTGTGAAGGTAGGATGTGGGGGGAAGAAGAGGAAGACACAGAATCTTAATAAAAGGAATATATATAGTTTAGAAGTGTAGGAGATTTTATGTCGTGTTTTCTAAAGTTATTCTTTTGTTTCTTAAATTTATGTAAATTATTTCATTGCAGCAAAATTAGGCTGTAATTCATGTTCTTCCCTTTTTATTGCTATGTAGTATTCTGCTATCACATAGTTTCAGATTTATCTCTGTTTTGTCAGAGATTTATTTAGATTTAAGTTTAGGAATTAAGCTATGTAGTGCAGTGATGCAAAAAGCCACTGAACTAATGATCAGGAAACCTTGATTTTTTGGCCTGTATCTTCCTCTAACTGACTGTATGAGTTTAAGCAAATCACTTAACCTCTGTGGCCTTCCATTTCCCATCTTGACTTGAGGGCTTGATGACTTATTACGTTCTTTTCAGCTCTGCAATTCTCTTTTCCCAGTCCTCTGCTATTAATAATAACATCACAGATCCAGAGAAAGAACATTTCTTAGAAATCATCTAGTCCAACCTCTTCATTTAAAAGATGACGAGCCAGCCACGGCCAGCAGTAACTTCCATTTTCTACACCACCTTAGTGCCATGTAGGCCATGATGAAAGCTCTGCTTTGCCTAGAGAACTTCTCACCATTTGTTGAGAAGCACAACAAGCCAGAGGTAGAAGTCAGGAGTAGCGAAGAATTCATGTTAAAACCAACTTATGACCATTGGCAGAAATGAGAAGGAAAACAGTTCTGATTTGAGGGTTTCATCAGTGTTGTTATCATTGCTGTGAAACAAGCTGATAAGATTGAGAAGATCCTATGCCACAGATTCATTCACTTCATGATGATGAGAGCAGAGATTTCATCTTACATAAAAAATTTGGGGAGGATTATAATATCAGTTTCCTGATTACAAACTTCCATATGGAGCAAATTGTTACAAAGGCATCCTGAGGGACCTTGTGGTCTACTTCATGGAGGAGATTGATAAGAAGAATAGTGAAATGAAGTTGTTATTCAATGCTCATGCTTCTATTTTAGCTGAGGAGTTCTCAAGAATTTTTAATGCATCTGACTGGATCTCTCAGCTTTTTTTTTTTCTTTCTCCAAATCCTGCAAAGGTGGGACTTGGTGGAAATCAGATGATGACTAGAGCAAGGGGTAGGCAATGTAGGATAGGATGTAGAAGCAGCCTGACCATCAGTGTTCTGGCCCTTGCCCTGGGCCAGGACAAGGTTTTTAAAGTTTTTAAACTTAAACTTAAAACTCTGCTTGTTGGCTACTGTAAGGTGTATTTTTCATTTTCAAACAAATATAACCCTACCTCCAGTTGTTATAAATGGCCATTTTATAGCAAACAAAATTTATTATGGCCTGGCTGGCCCTGGAACCAAAAGGCAGATGTTGAGGCAGTCCGTCAACAAGTATGTATTAAGCTCTTAGTCTGTGCTAGGCACTGTGTTAAGTCTTGGGAATAAAAATACAAGCAGAAAGACAGTCCCTGACCTCAAGGAGCTTACAGTCTAATGGAAGAAGACAGTACAGAAAAAGGGGCTGAATACTAACAGAGGGAGGAAGGTACCTGGCACAAGGGCATGGTAGTCCTCATGGTAGTCCATGAGTTAGCAGTGCAATCTGGGAGGAATGAAGACATGGTTGACCAGGGCCTCCTCCTTAAAATAGAGGAATCAGCCAACGAGTGGCTCAAGGAAAGGGTACTTTTGAAGTAGTCCAGGGATACATTGAGCTTGCAGGGTGAAATGCTTTGTATGGCATGGTAAAGAAAACCCTGTGGAGAAAAGTGAAGCTTCCTTTCCCATCCCACCCTGTTTTCATGGATAGGTGTCCTAGGAAGGTAGATATTACCTTCCTATACCTGTAAAGGTATACTTCCTTTCCCTTTCTTTCTTCCTTTAGACTTCTTGGTCCCAGTGAAGGCTTGTCTTTCTGAGATTTTCCTGAGGAGTTATTCTCTAGCAGTGGCTTGAAGTAGGAATGAAGTGAAGAAGGGATAAAGTAAGTGCCTAGAAACCCTCAAAGTAGTCGGAACCTGAAATAGAAGCAGATACTTGGTGCATTCTTCACTTTTTGTCTTACCTTTGGGGAAGAGAAACTCTGTTTAGACTTACCTCTGGAGGATTTTTTCTCTACCACCTTGGTGACTGTGCAAAAGGTGATGAATCCCTCGAGTACTTCTCCCCTGCTGATCTATACTTCCACCCCTTTTGCCTTCCCCTTCCCTAGTTCTGTTGCTCTTATACTTGCTGTGATTTTTATTACTCTGATGACTTCTCCACACCTGCATTAAAATCTTTTTCTGCCTTCTTAGGAGCTGTAAAAAGAAAAAAGAAAAAAAAAAGATGATGACACTGAAGCCATAGAAGTTGTGACTTGCCCAAGGTTCCATGAGTAGTGACAGATCTTCTGATACTAAATCAAATGCTCTTTCCAGTATGCTATCCTACCTTTTTTGAAAGAGTAATCCTGGTTTGGTATATTTACATGGTTCCCCTTAAGACTTGCTTTTAAATACAGCTCACCGTTTGAGGGCAAAGAGGATAACACTCAAGCTGTAGTCAGCATTAGGAAAGGTAATAAGTTTGAATTTTGTGCCTCTGGAATTTGACAAAAGATGAAATTGGTCTTAAACTATTAAAATGCTATTTGGATTATATCCTTTACTCATAAAGCTGCATTTGTTCTTCATGGCCTATCAAATAATAAAGTCTGTATTCCAAAGACTGGTATTCACAATTTGCTACAATCTGGACCCAGCCTTAGCTCTCTTGTAGTAACCTTCCACTTCAGACAAACTGAATTGCTCTTCAAGTACCTGAAGACTTTTTTTTTTCTTTCTGTGGCCTTTTTCCTTGTCGAGAATGCCCTTTCTGCCCATTTTTGAAGCGGGAATTGAATCATCCTTGCCTTCTGAAGCTTTTCCAGACCAACCCTACTCAAAATAATCTCTTCTTCCAAACTTCTTGGGTCCTTCATTTCTGTATTTGTGAAAATTAATTGTAACCCAGTTTTTCATAGATTTATGAATTTACAAAGTACTTCATATTTATTCTTTCCCATCATCTTCGTGATACTCAGCAAGTCAGATAGCACCCACCCAGTTTCGTAAATGAAGGCATCCTAGGCTCTTAGAAGGTAAATGAATTGCCCAAAGTCATGTAGTTAATAAGAGGTAGAGTTGGGACTCCATTCTAGGTCCTCTGGCTCCATGCTAACTCCTTTAAATATGTGATTTATATTAGGTGACCCCTGAAGGGACCTTTGTGACCATCTAGTCCAAATCTTCCCTGGTATAGATCAGAAAACTGAGTCCTAGAGAGGTTGTTTCTTGCCCAAGGTCATAGAGCATCAGAAACAGAATTTGAACACATTCTCTGACTTCAGTGCTATGTTCTTTATACTCTATCATACTGTTCCTTGTCACAACTCTAAATTCTTTGTTTCTGCAATTCTAAACTCCTGGCACTTATTATTTGTACCATTTAGGAGGCAAATAATTATAGACTGACCTATTATGTCTCCTAAATTGTTATTTAAATCTGGTGGTGGTATTTAACTTTTTGAATTAGTCATCAAGCATTTATTAAACTCTTCAAGTCAAAAACAAAACAATAAAAATATCCTTCTTCCCCCCCCCCCCCCGAAAAAAAAAACCCACAGTCCCTGCTCCTAAGGAACATACATTCTAATGCGGGAGACAGCATGTAAATATCTAGGCATATCGAGCTAAGATATATCCAGAATATATAAAAGAAAATTAAAGGGGAAGGTGGGGGAACCAGGAAAAGCCTCCTGAAGAAGGTGAAATTTGAACTGAGTCTTGAAGGAAACCAAGGAAATTAAGAAGTGGAGGTGAAAGGGCAGAACATTCCAGACATGGGGTCTAGGCATGCAAAGGAATGGATGAAAGATGGTATTATGTTTGAGGAACTGTAATTAGACTGGTGTTTCTGGGCTTTAGAGTGTATGGAGGGGAGTAAGGTATAAGAAGGCTGAAAATGTAGGAAGGGGCCAAGTTATGAAGCACTTCAACTTCCCAGACAGATTGTAAGTTCCTTGAAGACAGGGACTGTGTCATATATCATTGTATGTGTCCCACCAGGGACCTAGCTCTCTGCTTTGCACATAGTATGTACACACTGAATATTTGTAGATTGATGTAATTATAGATTGTATTGAGTTTAAATGAGTACTAATACTTTTTCTAAAGTGATTTTCTGTGTATTTCTGAGTTCCTTTAGACCACTTTTGGCAAGAGGTAAGGAGAGGAGTTTCTTTGCCTTACTGAAATTTAGGTTCATATTTTTCTCCTAGAATAGAGGTTAGATTCAAGGATGCTCAATTACCTGCAAACTCTTTGAATGAGTGAGATTCCAACATTGATGACCCTGATGCTAATTACAGCTTCTGACAGTTTCAGACAGGCAGTTTTCGGGTAAGGACAAAGGGAGCTGGGTCCCAATTATAGACATTTCACAGACTAACAATCCTTTAGGCCCATTTAGCCAAAGACTAAACAATGTGATATTCTTTTACTTGTATTTTGCAACCTGATTTCTGTTATTCTGTGATTTTTAAAAGTACCTGTCTTACAATCTAGTTTGGATCCTATTCATTCTGGAATACAGAAAACACTTCACTTATTAACCTTAGGCATAAATGGTTAAGCATAATTCTCACTTTCACTAGTTATCTTAGATAAACATTTTTCTTGACAGACTTTAATTTTTTCTTTATCAACCTATTGTATGATCTCCAGAGAAAATAATCTCCACTTATTTCTATGGAAATTAGACTGGATGATACTGTTTTGAATGAAGTTACCTTTTCAGTCCAGCACTATTAAAATAGTTAATGGATATTCCTAACTTCAGTTCCACAAACATAGTCGTTCTCATTTGTCTGCAATAATTAATAAAAATTTTTCACCCAATTATGGCAGTTGGGTTAGATTTCAGAATTATTGCAGCATCTACAACCAAATTATAAATCTGTAAATAATAGAAAAAGAAAATAATTTTTATGCCATCTAAATAAAAGGGAAGCATTTTACATTAAATTTTTGTTAGAATTGTGGGGCAGCTAAGTGGCGCAGTGAATAGAGCACCGGCCCTGGAGTCAGGAGGACCTGAGTTCAAATCCGGCCTCAGACACTTAACACTTACTAGCCGTGTGACCTTGGGCAAGTCACTTAACCTCAATTGCCCTACCCTTCCCCCTCCAAAAATAAAAATAAAAAAATTTTTGTTAGAATTCCCAAGGGATGTAGTTTTGAGTGTTTTGATTAACTCATCATTAATCAGAAAATACTTTGTTTCAACTCTTGTAAAAGTTTATAAACTGTATTAATCCACTTACTAGCTGTACTAGTATATGTACACCATAATTAAATCTTTTATTAAGGATGTTCATTGTCTCTGAGTTGTCATTCTTAACCTCAGTTATCATCATACAGACTGTGAATATACATATTTAGAATGATCCTACAGGAACCTGAGGGCATACCCTTCAAGGTTCCTCTTGCTTAGACTCCAGAATCCATGGTAGCAGCTTGTTTGGTTGTTGCTTTCTCTCTGTCTTAAAAATAGAGTTCAGGAAGAAAAAAAAATTTCTTAAATTGGAGGTTCTGATTAACATTTTATTGTAACAAAGATTTTAAAAACTAAATTTTATCACGAGAAGGGGTATTTAAGGTCTAGTCTCATCCCTTCATTTTATAGATGGGGAAACTGAGGCCATAGAGTAGTTAAACTTTGCTGATGTCACAGATATTGTTAAAACTACTTCTGTTTACTTAAAAATTAGACATTTCCCCACAAAACTAACACTTTAACTTAGTCCCAAATTTTGGTGGTTACCTTTGATCTTTTTTCACACAGGTAGATCGACACTTGAGAAAGTTGGATCAAGAACTGGCTAAGTTTAAAATGGAGCTAGAAGCTGATAATGCTGGAATTACAGAAATATTAGAGAGACGTAAGTAAATGTTAAGGTTTTAAATATTGGAAAGTAGATGTGATGGTGTTGGAAAATTTGTCCCATAGATGCTTTTAAGTTCCTCTGAGTCTTTTGGGAAGCTGCTACAAGTTGAATGGATGATGGCATCCTTTTAAGGTTAATATGGGTCCAGCATTTTTGCTTGTTTTCAGTCATGGACCTCTCAGAAAAATAGAGAAAGTTTGCAGCTCATTCACTGGTGCCTTTTATATTAATGATCTAATTTTACTAAAATAATGTTGTTGTTTTTATTTTTAGACTGACCTTGTGATTTGTGTAAGGATTTCCAGTGAGGATACTTCCTTTACCAGTGCACATCTCTTAACCATTCAGCACTTTAGTCTTAGAGAGTTGCATAGGGCACTGAGAGGTTAAGAGGGCTTAAGATCACACAGCCAATAAGTGGCAGAAGCAGGACTTAAACTCAAGTCTTTCTGACTCTAAGACCAGTTCTCTCTCCACTCCCCCCACAGTTACCTCTCATGTTTTGATAATGTTTGTAATATTTCAGCATCTGCATATAACACTGAGATAGCCATTTCGAGTAAAGATTAAAAGAAATTTAATCCCTTGGGTTAAGTACTTCTGTCACAAATTGTTATCCCTTAGCACATCGCCTGGCACATAGAAGGTGTTTAATAGGTGCTTATTGACTGACTGGCTTATTGACTAGATGTTTTAAAGTATCTGTGTATACAAGATTGTTCATTTTCCGTCCTTCATGGAAGTTTAATGGGACAAGGGTTCTTAACGTTTTCTTTGTGTCGAGGACTCCTTTGGCAGTGTGGCAAAGCTTCTGGACCCTTTTTTGGAATGATTTTACATTTTCAAAGCAAAATTAGTGAAAATAAAGGTTTTTTGCTTTTTTTTCCCCCAGTCTTTTTCCAAGATACCTTAACATCTATCCATAGACCTCTTATTAGTTTGTAGATTCCAAATTTTAAAAAACCCTCATTCTAAAGGGAGCTGCTAGTTGACTCTCTAACACCTCTTTTAATATTTTACAAATTGTATTATTCCTTTTTGGTTTTATACCATAATCATTTCAAATCCCTTGTAACAGAGTCACATGTTTAAGCAAAGCCAATTTACATTGTTTCCATGTTCTATATATTAAATTTTCTTCCTCTTTACTGAGAGAAGAGTATAGTTGATCACTACTTCTCAGGGCTTAAAATTGATCATTAACATTTGTCAGAGTTCCATTGCCTTTTTTTGGTGTTATTTATGTTTCTGTAGTCATTGTGTCTATTATTTTCTTGCTTCTGTTTTTTCATTATCACTTCATACAGATCTTCTCTTGTTTTTCTTATTCTTCATATTCATTGTATAATAATGCAGTGATAGTCCATCACGTATCTAAACAGTTTGTTTATTCATTCCTCAATAAGTGGGTATCCATTTTGTTAATTTGTTTGTTTGTTTTTGCAATGACAGAGAGTTCTGCTAAGATATTTTGTTACATATATGGTATTCGGTATAGAATTCCATTGGTGGGATTCATTAGTGAAAGGATAAAAATACTTTAGTAACTTGTCTAGTATAATTCCACATTACTTTCCAGAGGAACATTTTTTCCCCCCACTAAACCTTTTTTGCCCTAATCTCTTCTTTGCCAAAGATAAACTGCTTTTATTTTCTGCCTGTAAAGGCCTCAGCTTGCTTTTGGATACCTTTCCTTCAGGATCCTCTAAAGACTTCTTACAATGGAGGAGCATGACAACTGTTACCTCACTTAACTCAAACATCACTTCACAGCTGATGAATAGTTCCCCCCAAACCCATTTTACATTTGACTTCTCCTAAAAATTTCTCAAAATAGCTGAACCTCCTTTCTTTTTCTTGATCATCTCAGCATTATTAAATTACCTAGGAAAAAAAATATATGTATGTGTGATGTATATGTCTTCAACAATGAAAAAATGATTGTTATTGAAATATGAGTTACATCAGAATTTGGTATCTCTCTGGAAACAGGTTAGAAAATGAAATTACCGCCTTTCTTATACACAGGTGATTTATTTTGCATTTATAAAATTGACTTGGATCAGTTATTTGATTTATAGTTAGCATTCACTATTGAGAAGGCCTTATACCTCCCTAGAAACCTTAGTATTCTCTGCACATTTGAATAACACTAAACTTGTTTGCAGTGTCTTTGACACTTCTTAAAAAATTCTAACGACAGCCATAAATAACTTACAGTTTGTAAAGTTGTGAGTATTTCCAGTTCCATATTATGAGCTAATAAGGTTAATAAAGCTATCTTCCTGAGAACAAAGAAGTGTGACACCAAAGTGAGTTAAGCTACACAAACAACTTCATCTGTCTCATCCTTTATTCCAGTTTCATCTGAAAAAACCAAAGGCAAACACAGAAAAAAATCCTTTTAAAACTACCATTGCTTATGAGGCAGTCGAACATCTTGTAAAGGATAAAATATCCCCTCCATGGTTCTGCATGCAAAAAAGATGCTGTTTCCTCTTTCCAAATCATTAAGTTTTAATTCCCTAATGCTTTCTTTCTTTGCAAAAATTTAGTCTTCTAATTTAGGAAATAGGTAAACATTGACAGAATTTGTTTTTTAAATTGTTCCATTGCTTCAAATATAGGCTGCTCCCAACATAGGCAGCCCTTCCAAAATAAGATTTTTTTTAAAAAAGAAAACAGATATATAGCTATACCTCCAAAAGAAAAGTGATTTAGGTTAGCCTTGGAACCAGTAGTGGAGGATTTTAAGTTCCACCCTTGACAAATGCCTGCATTGTGACCCTGGCCAGGTTATTTAACCTCTCAGTGTTAAAGCATTGAGGGATTCTTCTTCTGTGTTGTGTTGTGAATCCCTTTGACGGGCTAGTGAAGTCTTTGGATCTTGAGAGTAATATTTTTTAAATGCATAGAATAAAATATATGGGATTGCAAAGGAAACCAATTATGTTAAAATAGTTATCAAAATATGTTTTAAAACACAAATTCCTGGACCTCAGATTCAAAGACCTCTTGGAGTCTCAGAACCCCTGCTGTAAGATTACAAGTGGCAAGAAGAGTATGGATGTATTGGTAGAAAGTTCCTGACTGGGAGTGCCTTACAGCTGGGAAATCACAGAGCTAGTTCTCTTCTCAATACACTGAAAAACAATGACATAAAAAAAAAAACCTTTTGTGTCAAAATATACTTAATGCCAGAATAGTTTTTATATTATTTTCCACTGAGATAAAGACTTTTTATTCATTTTTGTCAAAAATGCTTTCTTCATTTTATAACTTACCCTCTCATTGAGGTGATAGTATATGCTTCTTTAAGATTTTGTACAAGCCATATTGGAGATCAGTGTGGCATACATTTGGGCCAGTACAGTATTTTTCATTGTGACTCTTCTACTTTGCTTTTCAAAGAAAAAATAACCTAACTTTGTCTCCTTCTGAAAGTGGAGAATACCACATCTTATTTTACTGAATGATGAATTCTCTTTCATATAGTAATAGTAGCCATTAGATCCTAGAATTAGAGCTTGAAGCTCTAGTGTAACCTCATTTTAAAAATGAATTAGGATTTGAACCCACTTCCTCAGACTCCAGAGCCCCTTTGCTTTTTCTGTTAGGCCAGGCACCCTTATATTTCCTTGAACCATAGTTTTTGCCTTAAAAGCTCTTACAGTCAAATAGCACTTGGTGAGATCTTTTTGTCCACCAACATTAACAAATTTATAGTTCAAAATTCTGTTATTTAAGAAAGTGTTTTGCTAATGTAATACCACCCTTCTCCAATACAGGTTTCATCCATCTATAACCTAGTACACATTATTTCAGAAAAAAATTTGGCACCATAGCCAACCTGGTAGTGAGCCTCTCTTAATTTGGCCTCAGCCTTTCCAGTATGATATAATCTGCCAGAATTTATGCTCCATTGACAGGCTCCAGTATTCTAAGATCACCTCTAGGATGAGATAGTGAAGTAGGGCTTTAATGGAGAAATGGGTTTTAAAAGTTCATCAAGTCACTTACACAGCAACCATTTGGTTTTTTTTTTCAGATTCTCTAGCAATCTATACATATATTTGCCTAAGGAAGGTCATAAGATGTAGAGCTAAAAGTGATGTTAGAGATTATCTCATCTAACCCCAGTTATGCTTAATCAAACTTAAGGGTTTTTAAAGGTTTTCCCCATCATCTGATAGGAGTAAACTGGGTTCCAGAGAAGTTTAGTGATTTCCCACATTCACACAGGCAGTTAAGTGTTCCAGGTGGATCTGGGTCTAATGATACCAAATCCAGAGTTCTTTCAGGAGACCGTAATGTCAGACTTGAATAGAAATGACTTAGAAAATCACAGAATACTAGTATCTGTGTTATATTGTTTGGTGGTTGTTGTTGTTGTTACACATTTCCCAATTACATTGTAATCTGGTTGAGTTGAGTTTGATTTCAATATATCATGATACAGTGTTTTACTGCTGTATTCTTCATCATGTGCCTTTGTAATTTATTCAGAGCTGAGAATGCCTCAAGGAAAATCTGGGAAATGAGTAATAGTGTAGATTGTGATGACTCTCAATTGGACAAGACTAAACTAAATCTCCAGATATATGGATTAGAGTTTGCCAGTCCAGGTGAATGGGAAAGGGATGTTAATCTCTATAGTTAGTAGCTAAATTGCCAAGTTCTTTAGTAACTTACTGTTCTATCTCTATATCTCTTTTTCAGGGTCATTGGAATTAGATACTCCATCACAACCAGTAAATAACCATCACGCTCATTCACATACACCAGTAGAGAGTAAGTTTGGGGGATTTATTTCATTGTGTTTGAAATTTTAATATAGCTTAATTATATAATATGAAAATTGAAACCCATTCTAATGCATAGAACACTTTCCATAATGAGTTTCCGCACACTGTCTTGGGAAACTAATCATCTTGACCTTTATCCCATTGCTTTCATTATCAACTTACCTTTTGCCCTGGCCATTATCTCCCCTGTCAAACTATTGCTGTGAGCCATTACTGGGGTAAAAGATTAGAACAGCTTTTTCTTCTTCCTGTATTCCTCCTCCTCCTCTTCAGTACTCATTTTTTTTAAAGAGAGTTCTGCAACTTTAGAGTGACTAGTCAAAGGGAACAGGTGGGTGACTGCAAAGAGAATAAGGTGCAGGCGTCTTGTATTTCTTTCCTCTTTAGAATCAGTTTGTCAGGAAAAAAAATAGCACTGCTCTCTAAATTCTGGGTAACATTGTACAAAAGAAAGCCCTCTCATCTTGTGAGTGAAGGAGTGGCACACCAAATGACCTTCTCAGGACAGTTCTTGAGTCATTTGGAAGTCCTTCAGGCATGAAAGGCAGCAGGGCACAGGGCCTGGAGAGCCAGCCTCAAAGCCATGGAGAGACCCAAGCTCAAGCCCCAATTCATAGCTGTCCTTGCTTGCTGTGTCATCCTGGGCAGGTCACTTTACTTCTCAGGGTCCTGTGCAAAACTCTCTGAGATTAGAAGCTGCAGAAAAGGTGATGGATGGATGACCTGCTTTTGTAGAGGAAGTTTCCTCACCTTCCTACACTAATGAAATTACAGGACCAGTCCATTTTCTTACCTATTGCAGTAGAAAAAACAAGATCGAAAAGTAAACTTTCAGTTAACAAATAAACATTATTCTTTTCTTTCTGTTTCTTGTTTGTCAGGAAAATAAGATGCTCTGTGTTTCATAATCACCTCACTTGACAGTCAACAACCATTTTTATGTTAGGCATTGGGGATATAAAGGAGATCTCTGCCTTTGTGGGGCTTACAGTAGTATAGTGGTGGTTGGCGGGGAGGAATAGCATGAAAACATAATAAGTATGTGAAAACAAATATTAAAATAGAACAAGAAAATTCTTGGGAAACCCCCAGCACAGCTTAGGGGAGTGGTAGGACACCAGAATGATTTTTGTTTAGAAAGTGCCATTTATCTGATCCTTGAAGGAAAGTAAGATATTTTAAATGCATTCCAAGTACAAGCTAAAACATGTTATAAAAGCACATTGACAAGAGATACAGTGCTATATAGGAAGAACAATAAGGTGATTAGTTTAGCTAGACCCTAGTGTTAAGTAAAGGGAAGAGTCATGTGAAATAAGGCTGGACAGGTAGATTGGGGCCATGTTGTGAAATGCCAATCAGAGGAACTTATAGTTGCCTCCTCCAGGTAATAGAGAGCTACTGGAGTTTTATGAATACCAGAGTGATATGTCAGACCTTTGTTTTTAGGAAAATCACTTTGGCAACTATCCTCCATTGGAGGATGGATTGGAGTAGGGAGAGACTTGAGACAGGGAGACCAGTTAAGAAAATGTTACAAAAATTTGAGAGGTATTTGAGGGTATTATCTAGAGCAGTGACTGAATTAAGAAAAATTCATTTTGATCCTCAGTTCAAAGGCTATTTTCTATATGAAACCCTTCCTGAATCCCACCCACTGAGATCTTAGTAATTTACCCCCTTCAGATCATCTTATATCAACCTATGTCTCTTTGTGATAATAATAGCGAACATTTATATAATGATTACTGTGTACCTGTACTAAGCACTTCACAATTATTATCATATTTGATCCTCACAACAACCCTGGGAAGTAGGTGCTATTATTACAGGTAAGGAAACTGAAGTAAATGAAGGTTAAGTGACTTACCCAGGGTCTTACAGCTAGTAAGTATCTGAGTCTAGATTTGCACTCAGGTCTTCCTGACTATAAACCTTGGCACTTCTATAGACCCCTAGTACATGTTGTTTTTCCCTCTTTCCACACAAAATTATAAGACTTAGGATTTATAACTAAGCTGAAATACTTTAATCAAAGTTCTGTTTGAAAAGAACTACTCTCGCTTTCCCTAACCATAGTTTTCCAAAATTTGAAAACCAAGTAATTCTTCATTCTTATTCAGAAAGGAAGTATAATCCAACTTCTCACCATACTACAACAGATCACATTCCTGAAAAGAAGTTTAAGTCTGAAGCTCTTCTATCCACTCTTACATCAGATGCCTCTAAAGAAAATACACCAGGTAATTTTAATTTCTTAAATGCAATTCATGAAATTTATCTAAATTTACTTTGACTGAATTTTTTAAAAAATAGGATTCTAAGCAGTTTTGTTTAAAAAATGACATATTTTACATGTTATTATTTTTGGAGGAAGAAAACAGAAAAATTTCATTCTCCTTGGAATTTCATGACACTCTGCTTAGTCGAGCCAATCTATCATGATTTTCTTTTAATTAAGCGGTATTGTCTTTGAATTTATTGATTACTGTCTAAATGGGGAAGGAGTATTTTTCATCTCACTGAAATTATACTTTCTCCAATTGCACTTTAATTTCACCTAGGATGTCGAAACAATAATTCTTCAACCTCTTCTAACAACGCTTACAATGTGAATTCTTCTCAACCGCTGGCATCCTATAACATCGGCTCATTATCTTCAGGAACTGGAGCCGGGGCAATTACCATGGCCGCAGCCCAAGCAGTTCAAGCCACAGCCCAGGTAAAGGATAGTTAGACTTTGGGACAGGGCAGGTAGTTTTGTTTTGCTGTTCTGTATATAACCTTAACAAATATAATAAAATATGGATATGGTGGAATTCTTTTAAATGAAATAGATTATATCAGCTCCATGTTAGTTCATTTGAAAGAGTTTTATATCTAATTTTCTTGAGTAAAATTAACAGGTTAAACTTGTAGTGTAAACCATTACAGGTTTGGAGATTGTAAGGTGACAGAAGGCAAATATGCTAGGATCACACCTTGGCTCTTGTACCCTTTTTATACTCTTGGGTTTTTTTCTGTAGTTTTTGAGGTTGTTCATCCAATTACAGATGTTGTCACATTTGCTCAGTAAGAAGATAAGTATATATTTTCATGACTGAATAATGCCTACTTTGTAATGTTCAGATGCAGTAGTTTTAACTGTAATAAGATTAAAGTTAGCCAATTCAAGGGAATATCATAATGATTATGCATTCTGATACTGTCAAATATCTTTTTTTAGATGAAAGAAGGTAGAAGAACATCAAGTTTAAAGGCTAGCTATGAAGCTTTTAAGAATAATGACTTCCAGCTAGGAAGAGAATTTTCATTAGCCAGGGAATCAACCGGCTATTCTTCATCAGCATTGGCATCTACATTAACTCAGACCATAAGTTCAGCAGCAACAGACTCACGGAGTGGTCGAAAAAGCAAGTAAGTTTTTTTGTTTTTATTTTTTGTCCTACCTAACCTTATTAGTTTTAAAACAAATCCCCAAAAGCATCCTCTCTGTGAACCATACAGCCTGTTCTTCTACATCTTTAAATAGTGATATAGACTACAGAAGTACTGGGCAAGAATAATTAGTAGGGTAAGTCAAGTTAGGATTGTTGCTTAACTTTTATTCCTATTCCTACAAAGATGATGATATTTAGGTGTGGCATGTACTTTGGACATCCCAGTGGAGATGTCATGAAGGCCATTGGATGTGGGTCTAGAGCTCAGAGAAATCAACATTGGAGACATATATTTAGAAGTCATCTGCATAAAATTGATAATTGAGGTCAAAGAAGTGAATGAGATCGCCAAGGAAGATACTGTAGAAAAGAGGGGAAAATACCTAAAACGGATCTTTAGGGAACATTCATCCATATTAAGGAAGTTGGGAATAAAAGAAGGAGGAGCAACTGAAATACACTGAAGAAACAATTACAGGTAGAAGAACCAGAACAGTGTAGTTGGAAGGAGAATGTATCTGGTAAGAGAGGGTGATTAGCTATGTCAAAAGCTACAGAGAGGTCATAGAGGATAATGACAAGGGAAAAAAAAGCCATCGGATTTGTTGATTAGGAGCTCATTGGTAGCCTTGCTGGGTTTAAGAGAGGATATGGGGAAATTGGAAGCATTAGATTTATTCCATTTCTTCAAGAAGTTAGGGGATGAGAAATGGGATTGTTAGCTACAACGTCAAGGGACGTCTTTGTTTTAGGTTGGGGTGAAGGGGATAACTATCCAAGTAAGGTCCTAAAGGAGTCAGGAGGGAGTGGGATCAGATTAAGGGCACAAGCCAAGAGGTTAGTCCTAGTGAGTAGTAGGCATATGTATAACTAAGGGAAGAAGAATTAAATGGTGATGGTGATGTTAAGTTTTTTAAAAATGGAAAAGGGGACTGAGGAAATTTGTATCAGATAGCCTCACCTGTCTCAGTAAAGTAGGAGGCTAGGTTACTCACTAATAACTCAGCAACCATAAAACATAATTCAGTAATGAAAAACAACTTTTCAGGAATCTTTGTCACATCTTTTTTTTTCCCATTCCACAAAATTTTCATTCTTATACTTGAAATACTTTTTTTTTAATTACATATTAAAAGTAAATACTAAGTAATATGATCGAATTTTCAGGCACCTATATAGAAATTCTTTAGTTGACTTGGGTTATCTACCAAGTAAAATTGTTGCTATTTTTCAGAAACAACAACAAGTCTTCAAGCCAGCAGTCATCGTCTTCCTCTTCTTCTTCCTCTTTATCGTCATGTTCCTCATCATCAGCATTAGCACAAGAACTCTCTCAACAAACAACAGCAATACCAGAGTCTGACTCAAACAACCAGGTTGATTGGACTTATGACCCGAATGAACCACGTTACTGTATTTGTAATCAGGTAAATAGCCAATGTATTCTTAGTCCAGATGAAGCGAAAAACAAAACCAACCTAGAAAACTATTTCATTTTTCAAAGATCCTATCTTCCCCTTCCCCCTTAATTTCTTCTGTTCGTATATCCTTTCAGTCATTTCCCTGGAAGACTCTGGATGATGCAATTGGCTCTGGATTTTAACGCAGTATATATTGCAGATTTAGTGCACAGACATAGCTATGTAAGCGGAAGGCATGAAATTACACACCAAAGTGAATGAGTTGGTCATTTGAGGCAAGGAAACCTTGTTTTAGAAAATAAGATACATATTGACCCTTTGATGACCTGGGAAAACTCCAGTAGTTAATATACTTAGTTGGGTACATGCTTTTTATTTTAATGTTTGTTTGCTCCTTATTTTGTTAGGAAGGATAATAAACTAGCCTATGAAAGTGCAAAAATGCCATAGCCAGCACATCCTCTGCTGAATAATATGTAAAAATTATTCTGCAAAAAAGATTTTAGGGTTTCATTTTTCATATTTCATAAGTATAAGTAGTTAATGGGAGTTCTTAAAAGTTCATAGTCATTTTGAAATATGGACCACTTTCCCTTAGAAGCAATATCATAGAAGGTATCTAGGTTCCTAGTGTCTGCCAATTCCCCTTCCTACCCACCTAAATTCCTTTTTAAGTATATAACATAACTAAATTGTGGGTCTGAACTACCAGGACTGAAGAAATGAACCTTCATAAAAATGTTTCTATGAGAAATGTATTCAGATTGCTTACTGAGGAAACCAGGAATCTGTAACATTCATTCCCACAGTGGGAGCAGTTACTTTCCCAGTTCCATTCACAAAGTGGCGGCTTTGTGGTCTGAGGCAAAGGCTAAGAAACAGGGGTCATCTTGGCCTGACTCCTTTATCTCATTTCTTTTCTTTGAAAGACCTACTTTCCTTTCCAATGTCACCCCTGTTTTTTCCACCCAATATTCTTCCCCTCTGACCCATTATGGAATAAAACAAAATTTAATTGCTTTTCTCCTGCTCTTCTGTGCTAGACAGACTGACAGTCATGCGTACACACACACTACTTTGGAGGTTTTCCAAAGATTCATAGTATTAATAACCTTGTACTTTGATCTTACTAATGTGTAGATTCTAATATCAATTCAGGTCAAAATCCATCCACAACTCATTCAGTGTAGTTCTTGTCACGTAAAATCATCATAAAAGATCTAGCCAACATACTGGAAGCCTTCGTCTGATTTTTATTTATTTGTTTGATTGTTTTTGTTGAGTTTTAAGTTCTGAATTGTCTCCTTCCCTCCTTCCCTCTTTCCCTAACTCGCAGTAGAGAAGGCCATCATTTGATGCAGACTTATAAATATATGTAAAATTATATACTATGCATGCCTCTATTTATCAGTTCTTTCTCTGGAGGTAGATTGTATCTTCCTTCTTAGGTTCTTTATAGTTGAACTGAGTATTTATAGTATTCAGAATAATTTGGTTGTTCACAATTATTCTTTGAACAAGCTGTTACTGTATATAATGTTCTCTTGGTTCTGCTCACATCACTTTTCATTATTTTATACAAGTCTTTACATTTTTTTCCTAAAATCAACCTGCTCATTATTTCTTAGTGAGTACTATTCCATTACAATCATATACCACAATTTGCTTAGCTTTTCCCCAAATGATGGGCATCCCATCAATTGCCAGTTCTTTGCCACCACAAAGAAAGCTGCTATAAATATTTTAGAACACATACATTCTTTACCTTTTTCCCCATCACCTTGGAAAACAGACCTAATAGTGATATGATATTGCTGGTGTAAAGGGTAGAGGCAGTTTAATAACTCTTTGGGATTCCAGATTGCTCTCAAAAATGGTTGAATCAGTTCATAGTTCCCATTTTTTCACATCCCCTTCAACATTGGTCATTTTCTATTTCTAACATTTTAGCCAGTCTGATAGGTGTGAGATGATATCTCAAAGTTATTTTCATTTGAATTTCTTTAATCAATAATGTTTTTCTAGTTTTCTTATGATAGCTTTCTTTATATCTATGTGATATATCCATTTGGACTTCATCTTGGTAAATGATGTCTGCTGTTGATCTATACCCAGTTTCTACCAGACTGCTTTCCATTTTTCCCAATAATTTTTTACCAAATAGCGCATTCTTATCCCAAAAGCTTAAATCTTTACTTTTGTCAAACACTGGCTTACTATAATAATTTATTACTGTGTAATGTGCATGTACTCAGCTCTACAGATCTACCTTTCTATTTCTTAGCCAGTATCAGATAACTTTTGATACTTGCCAATTTATAATATAGCTTAAGATCTTCTTCCTTTACATTTTTTTCATTAATTCCTTTGATATTCTTAACCTTAACAAAAGGTTAATTCATTCCAAATGAATTTTATTATTACTCTTTCTAGTTCAATAAACTAGTTTTTTTGTAATTTAATTTGGATGGTGTTGAATAGGTATATTGGTTTAGGTAGAATTGTCATTTTTATTATATTAGCTCTCTTCCTCTGCGTTTTAAAATATTATTTTGCTTACTAATGTAGGACTTGAACTGTCCATCTGTTATTCCTGATTGTTACTATATAATCAACCCATCTCAGTGGTCTTAAATGGCCTTGATAATTGTTTATATCCTTTCTAGTGTTCAAGAAAGAGCAATTTCTACTTAGACCAAATGCATTTTCTGTTGCCTTTCAGGTCACATGCTGTTGTGATTTTAAGATCATGGTTTTCTGTGATTTGCATCCATAAAGAATCACTAAAATAATATCGGTATTTAAAATATGAGTTAGTAGAATCAGCACTGGGGAACTTGGAATGATTAAAAGTGCTACATTTTCCCAGATTCAGTCTAGCCTTATCTAGCCTGATCCTCTTCAGTTTTTCACACAGCTCATTGTCAAACTGGAGTCTTGGCCTAACATGTACACACTGATAGACTAAGTTAATGGGCCACCTGTCTAATTATGTATCAGTATCTGGGCTATGTATTCTTCATCCACTTATTTTTTTTCCTGCAGGGATTGCTAGGCTGGTCTTTTTTTTTTTTTCTTGTAACCATAGATTTCATAAGAGGCCTGTTGTTCTGGTGTGTAGTGCAGGTCAATACAAAGTCATCCACAAACAGGAACATCTGCAATACTTTACCATATATCAGAATTCCTCTTTTGTTAGGACTTTGTATGAAACATTCTTGACGAGCAATGTCAGCATCTTTTCACAAACGTGAAAACATGTTGTCTGTTTCATTTATTCTTGTTGATGATTGAACATAGTTTACCTGATCAGTTGTATTTATTATAGAATTTTGCATAATATTAAGTCATACACAGTAGATATCTAGTTGGAGGAGAATCTTTGAAACTTTCACCCTACCAAGCTAAATGTATTTATTTGTTTTTGGTGACTAATAAACAGTGGGATCTCTTAGTATCTAAATTGCTCAGTCAGTTTTGTGACTGAATCTATAGTTTGTTATAAAGAATTATTTGTGAAAGCTTTCCTGATCAATTCTCATATTTTCATGAAGGACAGTCTTGTTGTGTAAATAAATCATCCTTGAAACAGTCTTATAGAGATAGGAAAGTAGCTATCTGGATTAGTAGTTAATATCTTCTTTGTATCTTCTTTTTTGGTAATGATTCTATCTATGGCCTTTCCTGTTATTTTGTAGTGTTACATGCTTTGGGATCTTGAAAATTGATTTCTGAGTTCCATTAAAATTGTGTTACTTGAAGATTGGCTTTCTTATGTATTTATTCAAGTCTGTCTGTCCCTCCTGACTTCATCTCCACAAGTATTGTTTTCACTTGCTCATATAACACATAATTTACTGAGGTGACAGGGTCCATTTTTGATGGTTTCATTCACCAAAGAAGTAGATCACTTTAGAAATGCTGATGGATGTGTTCCACTTCACATCTATTTATTGTCCTTCTAGTTTCATCTTTGAATACTCAGTATAATCTGATTTAACTTGGTCTCATGCTAAGCTTTTCACAGGCCAATTTTCCCTTCAAGTTTAGCCTCGGACGCAGTTTCTGGGCTTCTTGTGCCAACTTTTACATTGTTCAAACCTCTCTTATAAATAGTAATTACCAAGGTTGGTGTCTTTATCTTTGTCCATTCTCCCTCTTTCCTCCCCACCCCCCCATTTTTTTAGACTAATAGCTTGTTTAAATAGGTCAAATTAAATATTTTGTAATTGGGTTCAATTTTTCATTCTTATCCTTTAATTAAGTTGAGTGCTTTTGTTGACCTTTGTTCTAACCAATGGTTAATTTTACAGTACACAAAACAGTGGATTCAGAGTGATTTCCGTATCAGTAATTAAGCATTTCTATTCAAGATGTCGTCAGTTTCATTTTTTTGAAGATGTCTAATGCTCTAGTACCTTCCAATTCTCTTTTTTAAAAAACTATTTGTGATGTACAAGTGTGAAGTTTCTGTATAGTCTCCTAGTCTTTGTCCTTTTTCATTTTTCATTCCAAATTTTATTTTCAAAAACAATATTTTTTGCCATCTTACCTGTGCATACCTTTGCATTGAAGTCTTAGAGTAGCTGGACAAATGTTGCCTTTGTTAAATGACTTTGTTCAGTTCTTCATACATTTCTCTGCTGCTTCATCTTCTATAATAAATGTTGATTTATAAACTGGAATTATCTTCATAGAGCAGAGAGAAGAGGGGGAGGTCACCAAAACAGGGTGGCCATTTATATGTAAGAATCACATATAGTTATTTGTAAGATATTGTATAAGAAGTATGTAAGTTACGGATTACAATGATTAAGATATGTATTTTGAACATTCAGAGTATTTTTTTTAGGTATTTGTTAGATATTCACATTTAATTTTTTTTAATTAGGTATCCTATGGTGAAATGGTAGGATGTGATAACCAAGATGTAAGTATCAAAATTACATATATTTGAATGATGGAAAACAGAATTTTTAGTATGTGAAGTTTGTCCTTTAGTTCTGTGATATAATCTCAAAACTGTGTTTACATACCAAAGAAACAGATTTTTATTTGTTATTAATTCGGGGTCAAGGAAATTGAAATCAATCATAAAGCATGAATTAACTGCCTTCTAACAGACATGGTGCTAGGTGCTGAGAATATAAAAACAAAAGAGAAATGCTCCCTTACCTCACAGTACTCCCAGTTGGGAAAGAATGCATGGACATTTATTGGTATTTACAAATTATATGCCAAATTAAAGCAAAGTGATTTTTTTGCATGTTGGAACATTCCAAAAGTAAATAATGTCCTTAAATTTGCCCAATATTAAAATGTAATGCTAGTTTTATAACTTCTGACATGTATCTTTCAGTAGTTTATAGATGAAAATTTGACACTTCTTTGTCTCAGAAGGAAAACATATTTAACAGTATTTAGGATATATTTATTGCAGTAGACATAGAACCTTGAAAAGGAATGCTTTAGAGAGTGAGGAAATTGTGCATATCTTTGAATTACATTCCTGTTCCATTAATTGAATTGAAGACAATGATACATACTACCTTAAAATGATGGACACCACACGTTTGTTTTCTGATTTATGTAAGGCATTTGGGATATAAAGATAGTGGCAACACTGTCCTTAAGGAACTTAAAAACTTTCGGGGAATAGAGACATAGAAGTTATTTGTTGATTTATTTTTAAAGATTCTTGGAAAAGAGTCTTTTCCATAAAAAGGGAGCGTATTTTGGATTTGGTTTCTTTAAATACTGAGAAAACAATATTTATTGTCCTGGCATTTTTTTTCTTTATCTGTATTCATTCTTCTTGTCTTTTATTATTATTCAGCTATAGCTAGACCATTGAATTTTATAAAAGTGGCAAGGGGGAAGACTTAACTGGTCATATAGATATTCTAGTAATGAAATTAAATTTGAAATTTAGAAGACAGCTTGAGGTTAAGAGGAAAATGATTAAACTTTTATATTTTATTAGATCTCATCATCCTTTTTGCGTTTTAGGGAGTAAGGAGTAGGCTGGTAGGACACTAGCAACATCTCCTCTTCTCCTTTCCAGAATCACTTACTTAACCATAAGTGGGTTCTGCCAAAGAGTTATATTACAATATTTTTTAAAAAGGCATAGAAAAATTTTTACTTGAACAGTTGGTGAAGGTAATTAATACCACCTTTGTTCATGAATGTATTCACCAGCTTCTTTCTTGCTCCTTCTATGCCCCATTTCTTTTTTTAGCAATTTTTTTTATACTCAGTGCAGCAGTATAACTGAAAAGGACTGATGTTTTCTTTTGTATATTAGAGCTGACCTCTATAAATACTGTAAATACACAGAAGAGATAAATGTTTTTATCTGTAACATGTTTCCACACTTTGGGATGGAGTTAGAGTAAAGCAAAATTAATAAAAACATTTAAAATAAATTTATCTTATATACAAGGTATCTCAGCTTCTCTTTGGTTTTGAGGGGTAATGTATTAGCTTTCCAACTTGATGAAATTAAGTGAATTGCTAATTATAGGTATCCCAATTATGAATAAAATGAGTTTATCATCAGAAGTCAGATTCTTTGTTTTCTCTCTTATAAAATGAAAGGGTTAGACTGCATCTCAGAATAGAATAGTAGTAAATAGTAAACTATAAAACACAGTGTGCATTTTAACTTTTGTTTGTGTATATATGCACACACACATCCACCTCTTAGCTATAAAAACTTTATGATTACAGTGATAATTAAATTAAAATAGTCTGTCAGTTGGTTTTGGGGTTGTTGTTTGTTTTTTTTTTAGTGGTAATAGACTTTTGTTGCCATTTTGTTTTCTAGTGCCCTATAGAGTGGTTCCATTATGGATGTGTTGGATTGACGGAAGCACCAAAAGGAAAATGGTACTGTCCACAGTGTACTGCTGCAATGAAGAGAAGAGGCAGTAGACATAAATAAGTTTGGGAAAAACTTCATGCAAAGCATTTTATACAGGACTTAAACATCAAACCACATTTCCTGGCAACCACTTAAAGGATTAATATAGGCAGTCCTATAAGATCTTGAACTTTTAATTTTATTAGTTGTGTTTTAATAATGTAAGTAAATTATTTATGCACTCCCAGTGTGCTATAAATACTATTCCAGTTAGCCTTGGATTATTTCAGTGGCCAACATATGCAGACGTTTGTACTCTCCAGCCATTTTCTCAACGTAATGGGCATTCTATTATTTAATCTTCAAAGAATTCCAACAATGAAGATTTTAAGAAAAGTATTTTATATCCAACAGGTATATTCTGCTGCATGTACTGTACTCCAGAGCTGTTATGTAACACTATGTATATAACTGGTTGCAAAAAAAAAAAGTCAGTGCTTCTAAAAAGAATTTAAGATAATGGTTTTTAAATGCCTTTATAGCTTTGTTTCTTTGTGAAACTAAATTCAGCAGGCTGAAGAAAATGGTTCATGTATAAAGTGGGCTGGTGTCCTCTAGAGTACTTGGGTACATAAACAGAAACTCCTGTAGAGTAAAAGCTAATTTGTGCCATTAGTCTTTATATGTTTCTGCATCGAAATAGGATGCAGTTCATGAGGGTGGGGTGGGGGGCTTGAGGGAAAAGGGTGTTAAAGTGATAAATTTTTATACGAAATGTGTTTATTTTTTTGTGCAAGTAATCCTTAAAATTGGAATTGTATTAGGTGTTAAAATAAAATTTTTTTAAAATTACTTGTATTTATATTTTACACATTTAACAGATAATAGCGAAAATTTCTAAAGCCCAGTCACCTTTCACCTTTCTCATTTTATCTGAAGAGGTCAGGGTCCCATGATATACAGACTGTTATGTGATTCTTTAATATTGTTTGCGATTTGTGATGTGAACATAAGAAAAAACCTTTTTAATGTAAATTTTAAATGCAAATTTATTTTTTTAGGAATATCCTTTTACTTCAGTGTATAAGGGAAAACAGAGAAATATAATTACATTATATAAAATAAAAATGGGTATTATGAAATATTTGTCTTAAGGCAAAATGTTCAACTGAATAGACTGCAGACCCCTGAATTAGAAGCTTACAATTAGGTTCTATTTTTTATTTTCCTCTGGACTAGCATGACAGCTAAGTCACATTTAAACACTCTGGGCCTTAGTTTCCTATTTATAAAAACCAGAGTGACTGTCACTACAGCATTTGGCTGTAAAAACAAACTTTTGTTCCATAGGTGCTATTGAAATTCTTAATTTTGCAATGAGTGGGTTTTGATACTGAGATGGAAGTTTCTGATCAGCAGATAAGTATTTAAGATCCTTAATGTTTTTTGCAAACTTATGTTGAAAGCTTTGTTGGCCCATCAGATTTCATCTTTAATCAAAACCATTTTATAAGCCTATATGGAAGGCCTCTTTCAAAAAATAGTGCAAGTTCTATGCAATGTTATCCAAGGGGCTGGATTAGATGATCTTTAAGGTCCCTTCAAGCACTAAGATTCTGAGCTGTCATAATATGTCTCTCAAGCATATTGTAACATAAAAGCAAGTTAGGCTTCTTTTTAAGTGAGCACCAATGACGCCTTTAATTGATAGCTTATTAATAAAGCCTTTAGAAAACTATATAAAATAATTAGTCATTAGCATATTATATGAATATGCCACTGAATTATATAATATACTCCTTCCTATGGTGCAGCATGACTCTCCAGCTCAGTCATCTTACTGTAATTAGTCAAAGGTAAAAGTCTTTTATGGCATCTTATTTTCAGTACTATCTTGGCTTCTGAGCCAAGAACATGCTTACTTGCTGCTGGAGCCACTTTTAGTGTATGGATTTCATTAGATCCATTTTGATTTTTACCATTGAAAAAAATTAACGTTGACAAGGGTTAAACTGAAACTAAATATTTTATAATATATATATAAAGTGGTAAACCAAAATTTTGTGAAGTTGATAAGTAATGGATAAAATGTTTTTAAAGCCTGCCACAAATAATTGGGCCACATATGGAGCAGCTACCTCATCCCAGAAAATATGGCCAACTTTTAATATTGTCTGTGATGTATACGCCAAGGTCCACAGTGAAGGCACCTGGTTTTATAAAATGCACATTCAGAATCTTTATTGTACATATGATAATTGATATCACAAAAAAAAATCCAAATGTGTGGTGGGTTCACAATCTATAGGTGGTGAAAATTGAGGCCTTACTTCTCTGGAGTGTATATTAAAATGTTCATGGTGACACATTTGAAGCAATAAATGGCTTAATTAAATGCCTAAATGAAGCTGAGTGTTTGATAACCATAAACTTAATTACTTGAAAGGTAGTTTTATGCTGTGTAACCATCTTTCCCTTAAAAAGAAAACTGAAGACCAAACATTTATTATGTATGTATGCTTTTTATTGTTACTTCCTTAGATTTTGTGGTGCATGAAATTTACATTGGATATTTGATATCATTTGGGATACTAGGGGTAAAGCATTTTTTACATTATGATTCAATTCCTATTTATTTGGCATAAATGTATCAGGTTTTTGTTGTTGTTGTCTGTTATGTTTTCCTAAACTTAACATCAATCCACATTTTAGTATTCTAGAAGCTTCCACTGGGATCAAGAGAAGAACATCCTCTAAATAATATGGCAACTTTTTAAAGTGGGTTTTTGTAAAAGAATTTGTATCGTAATAGTGGCTTACTCTTTTCTGTACTTTTAAAATATCAAATCATGGTATTTTTTATTTGGCTAAAATTATTTAAAGCCAGAGACCAAAGAAATAATTAAGCTACAACTTTAAAATCCTTTTTTTCTTCCTGAAATTATTTTAGAATTTTAAGGAAATTTTTAAAAAATGTTCTTTCCTTGAAACCATTGACCCTGCAATAAGAGCTCTCTAGTGATGTGAGGACCAATAATAGCTCATGCCAAACTAACTGCATTTCCTTTTTTTTTTTAAACAGGTTTGTTAGAATGTGAGGCATTGTGATACAGTGTAAAGAGTAATTATTTTGGAGTCAGAAGATCTGTGTCCAAATTGCACGTCTGCCTACTCACAGCAGTAGTGCTATGTTACCTTTGGCAAATCACTTAACTTTCCTAAGGAGCCTGATTCCTCCTCTGTAAATGAGGAGTTGAACAAGAAGACCCGTGAGGCTCCCTTTCAGCTCTAGCTCTATGATAGATTAAGAGAATGCTTCAGTTAACCTGAATGTTAGCAAAGCATATGACAAAGTCTGTGATGCTATCCTTATAGACAAGATGGAGCAATATGGGACTCTCATAAAGTACAAGTAGGTAGATTTCCAACTAGCTGAATTATTTCATGGTTGTGTCCCCTAGAAGCTGGCAGTACTTTAGGGTAGATTTGTCAAATAGAGGGCTTCAGGAGCCTGAATCAAATCAAATCAAAATATAATTGGGAAATATATAACAAAACAAAAATAAAATAAAACATAACATTACATTTTAAAACTAAAGGTCTAGGATAGTACCCTAAGTATCATCTTTGGCAACCTATTATTTAACATTCTTAATCAGTGATTTTGATTAAAGCATAGATGGCATGCCAGATTTGTAGGTGACAGAAAGCTGAGAGGAATAGCTGATATAACAAGATTCAAAAAGCTCCTTTGAGTTTAATTAGATCTGTGCAGATGATTTGTTTATCTATACAGCCTTCCCTCTCATTGACCTTCAGTTCCACATCACCAGCTACCTGGTGAATGTTTTTCAACTGGATATCCTATAGACATTTCAAACTTAAATGTTCCAAACAGAACTTGTTAACTTTCCTCCAAAACTGAACGTTATTATTTATGTACAGGCCACTACTGACCTACCAATTCATTACCTCTTACCTGGACTAGCAGTAGGCTTCTTACTTGTCTTCCGATTTCATGTTGCCCTGTCCACTCTATCTTTCACACAACTGCTAAATTGATCCTCCTAAAGCACAGATCTATCATGCTGCTTATAAACTCCAGTGGCTTTCTATTCTAGTATTGAATACAAACATCTCTTTTTGGCATTTAAAGTTTCACCCACCCTATCTTTCCAGGCTTATTATATATCACTCCCCTTCATGTAGTACACAGTCCAGTAGCTTTGCTGTTCCTCATACATAGCATTCCATTGATGAAATTTATTAGAAATAAATATAAAGTCCTACATGGGTTAAAAAAAATCAATTTCAGAAGTACAAAGTAGGCATTTCTAGGTTGACTGAAAAAGATCTGAAAGGTTTTATTGTATTGCAAACAATATGATTTAACAGTGTGATATGGCTGCCAAGACTAATGTCCTAGTGGCCTGATTTACAAATCGTAGTATCTAGGAATAAGAGAAGTACATTCTAACCATGGTCCAACCAAATCTAGAGTATTGTTCTGGGCACCACATTTTAGAAAGGGCATTGTTAGGTGTGAGTGTGCAAGAGAAGAGGATCATACGTAAGAGCTGGAAGAGACTTTAGGGGTCATATATTCCAATCCTCTCATTTTACAGATGAGGACACAGAGGCCCCAGAGACATTAACTTGCTTAAGGTCACATAGCTGACAGAGTGAAGTGTTCAAATGCAAATTTTCTTAGTCCAAATACTGTACTTTTCCCACTATACCCTACACAGTCAGAATACCAAAGGGCTATAGCATCCCACTAATTGGATAAATGAAAAAGCATTTATTAAGTGCTTACTGTGTGCTTGTATACAAATAGAAACTTGTATACAAATAGAAAACTCCAGATCATACTTGCTTAGTGGGAGTTCAAACTTTTAGTGAGGAATGCAACACATTAAAAGAAACTTTAGTTGCAAAGGCAGATGGAAAAAAGTTTGCCCTCCTGAGGATGCTGTAGAGCAGAAGGAAGTGTGGGATATTCAGAGGTCCTTAGGTTACATAGTTGACATAACTTTTGTCGAGAGACTACAGGGTGTTGAGGCAGGGCAGATGGTAAGGCCTTAGAAACAACTGGGCAGCATCTGGGATAATAAAACCATTCAGATTCAATTCAGTTCTGGTACAAGGCATCAATGACACCAAAACAAAGACAGCCAAGGCAGCATTTCTGATACGATATTTGTTCTGAGACTACCCTGTCACATTCAAGAGCCCCAAGAGTAACAAAAACATA
The DNA here is from genome assembly GCA_028627135.1 of Pseudochirops cupreus. NCBI lineage: Eukaryota > Metazoa > Chordata > Mammalia > Diprotodontia > Pseudocheiridae > Pseudochirops > Pseudochirops cupreus. The sequence continues at coordinate 483,075,980 of CM053581.1, forward strand.
GTGAGAGGTCATAAAAATCAGAAATTTTAGGTTTTGACATTTAAGTCACTAAAATGTGAACTTCTGAAACATCACAAATGTGACCAATATTTTCCACTTGGTATTCTTTGGCAGTTTTTCCACTTTTAATTTCATTAACCATATTAAAAATTAATAATGTTTGGTTCTGGTGCCAAGTCAACTTGCATGATTTGGTTCTGTAACATATGAATGTGTTCAGAAAAATACAGAAAAATTAGGATTTAAGAAAAGCAAAATACGCTATTAAAAGTTGAGATGACACATGAGAAATATAAAGAATTCCTCTGCTATGTCAAAACATAAGGTGGAAAATATAAACAATTGGTCAAGGGGAAAAAAAACTCAATTTAATACAACTTCTTAAACCTCAACTATTTGGTCATTTCAGGAGAATATGTTTTTATTATTGTCCTAAATTCTCTGGATCATTTTCTTCCTACCCTATGTAACTTTACATAAATAGACATAACTTTTCCTAATGGAGATTTCTTAAGGGACAGAAGGTTTGGATTCAATCATCTAGTAAATAAAATCAAATTAACTTGAACCTAACTCTTGGTCATGTAGACAACCTTGCAAATGTTACTAAATACAAGGAAAGTTAAGGGAAGAAGATGGGCAGATAAGTATGACTAACAAGTCATTTATACGGTAGATCTGTCCTTCTTATACCATGGACATCATAGATAGTCTCTTCATTGTTGCCATTTTCAGGACAACCTGGTGTAATTTTAACAGAGTCTTTGTCTCACTGCAAAGAGTAATGAGGAAATGAGGCTGTTTATAAAATACCTTTGATCATTTCTACTTTTGAGCTAGTACAGATACAAAGTACTAATCAAGGAGAAATGTTTTGCTTCATATAGAGAGAGTTGACCTAAGCCAACATCTCTTCTCTTATTCTTTTTTTCTATTCCCTTTTCCACCCTCTCATCCCATTGATACACATAATTAAGAACTGACCATGGAGTGTTTGAGTTGTTCCGTTTTGTTTTGTTGGGCATAGAGGGACAGGGGAGGGGAAAAGAAGTTAAGAGCTTTGTCTTCATGATAAGTTGAACTGGTAAAACTGAGAGAGAGAGAGAGAGAGAGAGTTTTATATATAAGGTATGTCTGTAGATAAATATTCCACTTGATTTTCTATATGTTTTCAATGCATTCCACCTTTTAAAATTCTCTATAACACCCTTGAAAACTGCTCTAAATAATTTTATAGCTTCCTCATTTTTCAACAAAATAGGAATGTTACTTTTGCTGGTGAGAAGTACTTAATGTTCAAAAAACCATCCCCCAGAGAAAGAGTACAGTGTTGGGAACAGCACTGGACCTGGAGTGAAGTTTTGAAATTCTGTGAGTCCCAATTCTGCCACTTACTAACTTTCTAAGCCTCAATTTGCACAACTGTAAAATGGAACTAATAAACTGATAAATTGTAAACACTTGCCTGATTTACCACACAGGGGAGTTAGTGAGGATCACATAGAAGAATGTATATGAAATCAATGTAAGTAGCATATAAAAAGCACAGCTGCATAATGGAAAGAGTATTGGACTTGGAGTTAGGTAAACTAGCTTGAGATCCTGTCATGGGCCATTACTAGCTGTTTTGGTCACTTAATTTCTCAGAGCCTCAGTTTCTTTATCTGTGAAATGGGGATAATAGTATTTATCCCACCAACTTCACGAGATTATTGTGAGGAAAGTATTTTGCAGACTTTATGAAGCATGATGTAAATGGGTGTTATATAAATAATATGTGCTCTTCACAAAAAGATTTTTTACTGTATTCCAGTCAAATTCTGGATGTTGTTAATGTTCTGGTTTGGTGAGCATTTCATAACTGCGATGCAGAGGCCTATTCAATTTGTGTTTTATCCAGAGTTCCCAGTTCCTCCCCTTCTTCACCACCACCAAGGAAGGAAGCTGAAGAATCGAAACTCAAAAACGCCTTCTTGTCTTTTGTAAGTTCCGATATTTAAAAGAACTTTAAAACCAATTATTAAATGAATGTGATTTCTTGTGAGTTTCACTTCCTTTTTAATTTCTATTTTTCCTATTATTTTTATTATGGATAATCTCCAGTTGTCTCTGTTTTGTTTTATTTTTGCTTTTCGGAGAGCAGTTGGGGTTAAGTGATTTGCCCGAGGTCACACGGCTAGTAAGTGTGTCAAGTGTCTGAGGCCAGATTTGAACCCAGATGCTCCGGACTCCAGGGCCCATGCTCTATTCACTGCACCACCTAGCCGCCCCCTCCACCCACCCCACCCCTGTCTATGTTTCTAATAAATAATTCTGTTTACATATTAGACCTCTCAGCCTTAAGGTAATTAAGGACAGTATAACTATCACTTCTTTAGAATAATAGAAATATTTGTAAACTTTATGTTCAACAGTAAAAATAATTCTTTTAGGGTACCCATTCTAAATCTCCTTTGCATTTTCAAATGATTCCAGTAGGGGGACCCTCTGTGCCAATATAACAAAACAAAGCAAACAAAACCCAAAAAATCCTATGACATACTAATTAACATATTAAACATTATATGGTTCAATTCTAGCATGTACATTCTTAATGTATTGTATAACTAATAGAAGGGCCATTTCTAACGAGTCTTAAGTGATTAGAACATAATTTTTACATGTCTTAACCATCCACCTTTAACATACTTGTGTATGTCACCAAACAATAGTGTGATGCTATCATGAAAAGTTCTTCATGGAATCATTTGTCTAATTAAAAAATAACAGTAACTGGAAGTAGGTATGGTCATGTAGGAGAAAGGACATTGAATTTTGACCTATGAAGACTAGGGCTCAACTCTAGGCTTTGCTACTTAGTGTATGGCAAGTCACAACTTCCTAGGCCTCTTTCTTTATAAAATGAGTAAGTTGGACCAGATTGTAACCAGCATTTATCAAGTCTTATGTACCGAACATTATGTCAAATGTTAAGTATAAAAAAGGGAAAAAGTCCCCTGCCCCTCAAGAAGCTCACAATCTAGTGGAAAGACAATATGCAGATAACTACATACAAATAAGATATGTGTGCATATATGTTGTATGTATGTGTATACATGCACATATATGTACATACACATACACATATGGGTTAAAACTGGAGACAGTCTTAAGGGGAAAGCATCAACATAAAGGGCCCCAGGAAAAGGTTCTTGCAAACTGTAGGGTTTTCATTGAAACTTGAAGGAAAGCAGGGAATCTAGGAGGCAGAGACGATGAAGATGAGCATTCCAGGTATGAGAGATAGTGGAGGAAAATGCTCAAAGTTAGGAGATGGAATGTCTTCTGGAAGAAAATAATTGCCACCCTGATGAAAATCACAGATCACTTGTGTCTTTGCCTATGAATAAGTCCCAAATGCATTAAAATTTAAAATATGTGATGACTGATAAAATTTTTGAAGTATATTATGATTTCTAAAATTTATCTAAGGTCTACAGATAAGGAGGAAAATAGTTAATAGAACAGATGGTGAAATTTTTAATTGTCATACAATATAATAGATACTATATATTGATAGATTGTGATAAAAGGGGTACATTTTTGCTGTATTATATAAATTCATTTTACAGAAAAGTGGGCATTCTGGATGTATGCCAAGATGAGGTTATTTTTAATGTCAAGAAGGAGAAATCAGCTTCAAAGGATGTGATTTTTGCTATCCACCTGTGTGCCCACTGATAAGTACTACAGTTTGATGTCATGCCTAGAAGAGGGCACAGAGCATGAAATCGAGGTTTGAGAAGCTAAAAGAAAATGATGTGATTGGAGTTGCCCCAAGGTACATTTATTTTGGGAAATGGAACAATTCCACATCTAGGAAGTGATTAAAATTCCAGTGAAGCTGATGATGCCACAAGCCCTTGGAGGTACTCAAAATGGAAACCACTAACCTAATGTAAGAAAGTAATGAATCTTTAGCAGCTACATCTTTGAAAATGTACAAGTATTGCCATAGTTGGTTACATTTTTCCCCCTCTGGATTTAAAATATTATCTATGGAATAGACAAATCAAAGCTAAAATTTGGTCTATTAAAAATATGACATTCTTTGGTCATCTCTGGGTGCTGTGCTATTCTACAAATCAGAATTTAGTCTGAAATAACTGACAAGGCAACTTCTTTTTAAAAACAGATTAGATTTTTAACATAAATTCTATTTCCCTGTGAGTGGGGGCTGTGTGGGCTGTGACAAAATATGGTTAGTCAGTCACACCATTTGTTGGCATATCAACAAGCCTTAACTACACCGTGGTCTGTATTTTTTGTTTATTTGGTCTTTGTATCCCTAGTGCCAAATAGATAGAAGAGTCTTAACAAATACCTAACTGGACTGGAATTCAAACATTAAAGAGAACCTATATGGTCTGATCATTTAGAACTGAAATAGACCCCAAAGGCCATCTAGTCCGAGCCCTTCACTTTACCAATGAGGAAATCAGAGGCTTGAGATGTGAAACAACTTGCCCAAAGTCACTGAGATGATAAGTAACAGCTGAGATTTGAACCCAAGTCCAGTGCTCCTTGCATTATTCCACACTGGGACACTGCTTCCATTGTTTCAAATGTGTGTGTTTCCCTAGAAGCATTTTCTAGACCAGAGGTGTTATATTAAAATATAATTGGGAAATATTTATAAAATAAATAAAAATACAATAAAACATAGGTAATATTAATATGTGGTTTTCTTTGTTACTATGTGACCCCTCAGGGGTCCTTATGTATGGTTAGTGGTCCCTGTTTCTATTTAAGTTTGATACCACTGCTTTAGACTTTGGCAGCACAAAGAACCCTGAATTTAAACCATAAGATCAGGGCCCAAGTTCCAGGTGGGCTCCTTACTAGGTGTGACCTCAGGCAAGTCACTTAAACTTTTTGAGCTTGTTTTCTCATCTAGAAAATGAGGGTCTCAAATTGTTAATGATAATGTGTTAAGTTTGGGGGATATGTTTGTTGTGCTAGGGCTCTGGCATACTATGTATTTAGACAGGGCAGGTTGGTAAGGTCTGGAGGATCTTCAGAGGCAGTGGCAGGACAGCTGAAGCAGTCTGATGACTTCTGGGCTGCCCTTTGCTAAAGGTGAGGGCAAGAGGAAATCCACCTTCAGCACCAACTCTTGCTGCCTCCCAGCTGTCCTGGCTGGGTACTGAGCGGCCCTGGGCTAGGGGATGGGGCAGGGGTGGAAAGAACAGCACCAGCAACAATTACAACAACAAAAATATCCCCCAAACTTAACACAGGACCAAGGCAGGGAGGAGCAGTAGCAAGGGAGAGGGTCCCAGTCTGTGACCAAGAAAAATGTCCCCCAAATTCCAGGCATTATCTCTGGCTGTCTCCCATGCAAGAAACATTCTGCTTCCCCTGGTCTTACCACTGATATGTCTCTATTTCTTTGTGTTCCAGTTAAAATCCCAATTTCTACAGGAAGTCTTCCCCACCCACCCCTCTTAATTCTAGTGTCTTCCTTCAACTATCTCCTACGTGTCCTGTATGTAGTTTGCTTTGTATGTTTTTGTTTGCATGTTGTCTCCTGTATTAGGCTGTAATAGTGATTGCCTTTTACTCCTTTTTTTATATTCCCAGAACTTAGCACAGTGCCTGGCACAGAGTAGGGCCTTGGAAATGGTTTTTGATTGATTGATTGACCATATGGCTCTGAGCGAAAGAGCAGAGGGGAGTCTCTTGTAATCTTTAACTGTACATATAAGCCTGCAGTGTACTAACTAGGGCAGGCAACCACGACCAAAGGGGAGTCAAACAGTTCAGTCTCTGAATCTGCAGAACTACCCAGCATGCCAAGAGTACTGAGACCCCAGTAGTCCTCTGAAACTAAATCACACACAGTCTGACAGACCCAAACCCAGGTCAGGAACTTGTAGAGTTCAGACCAGTAGGGTAATGAATAGACCTCTCCCCAGTGATGATCATTCTACCCCAAAACTTGCAGGCCCCCAAACTGAGCTGTGAAAACAGCAGAAGGACATAAAAAGACAGAAGCTCCGGCCAAACATCCCTACCCCCAGAAATGAGCCAAGCCCAACATGAACATCAAGTCAAAGTCAAGAAGTAGGTCATAAGAATAAGAGGAAAAGGATCTGACCATAAAGAGCTACTATGGTGACAGGAAAGCTCAAGTTACAAACACAGAAAATGATGACTTGGAAACATCTACAATCAAAGCCTCAAAGGAAAAAATGTAGACTAGACACAAGCCCAATGATAATTCTTAGAAGAATTAAAGAAAGAGATTTTTTAAGAAGCAAAAAGAAAATTATTTTAAAAATCAAATAAGAATGGCAGAAGAAAAAAATGGGAAATTAGAGTCATGCAAAACAAACTAAAAAAAAAAATCAACAACATGGCTAAAGAAAATAACTTCTTAAAAATTAGAATTGGTGGGATGGCCAAGTGATGTGCAGTGAATAGAGCACCAGCTCTGGAGTCAGGAGGACCTGAGTTAAAATCTGGCCTCAGACACTTAACACGTAATAGCTGTGTGACTGCGGGCAAGTCACTTAACCCCAATTGCCCTGCCCTCCCCCCTCCAAAAAAAATTAGAATTGGCCAAATGGAAGCCAATAATTCATCAAGGAATAATAAAGTCAGAAGACTGAAAAATATAAGAAAATGTGAAATATCTCATAGAAAAAACAATTGACCTGGAAAATAGACTGAGGAGAACTAAAATTAAGAATCATCACAGTACCTGAGAGCCATGAACAACAATTTTTAAAAAGAATATAGGCATCATATTTCAAGAGATGATAAAGGAAACTGCCTAGATATCCTAGAACCAGAGGAAAAAAACAGAAACTGAAAGAATCCAGCAGTTACCTCCTAAAAGAAACCCCCAAATGAAAATTTCCAGGAGTATAATAACCAAGATCTAGAACTCCCAAGTCAAGAAGGAAATATTGTAAGCATCCAGAAAGAAAGAATTCAAGTGCCATGGATATACAGTCAGATAACACAAAATTTAGCAGCCACCACTGAAAGGAACAAAGGACTTGGAATATGATATTCCAGAAGTCCAAGGATCTAGGATTACAATCAAGAATAACCTACACAGCAAAATTTAGTATAATCTTATGGCAGTGGGGAGGATTGTGAAACAGAGGATTTCCAAGCATTCATGATGAAAAGACAAGAGCTAAATTGTTACTAACCTTTGTTTGCCTCAGTTTCCTCATCTGTAAAATGGAAATAATAATAGCATCTTCCAGCATTGTTATGAGAATCAAATGAGATAATAATTATAATGCAATAAACATAGTGCACATAGTAAGCATTATATAAATGTTAGCAATGATGAGGATGATGAGGATGAAGAATAGAACATTTTGCATTTAAACACTGGGTTTGAGAGAAACATAAAAAAAGTAAACCTAAGTGAGAAATCATAAAGGGCTAAATAAAGTTAAACTGTTTATATTCTAATATGGGAGAGGATACATATAATCCTTCAAAACTTTATCATCACTGAGGGTCTTGGAATCTAATTAGAGAAATGGCATGGCTGTGATTCTACTACACTGGAATGATTTCAAATGTTATGGAAATGACAGGTGTGGAAGAATGGGATAAGAGAGAAGAAGTGACAATCATGATCTCAGACAAATCAAAAGCAAAATAAACCTAACTGAAACAGACAAACAAGGAAACTACATTTTACTAAAAGATACCATAGGCAATGGATTAATACTGATATTGAATATATAAGCACCAAGTAACATAGAATCTAAATTCTTAAAGGAAAAGTTTAATGAATTACATGAGGAAATAAACACTAAAACTATGTTAATGCAAGACTTCAATTTATCCCACTCAGACCTAGGCAAAATCAAACCAAAAAAAAAAAAATAAGAAAGAAGTTAAGGAAATAAAATTAATAGAAAAATTAGATATAATAGACCTTGAGAGGATACTGAATGGGAATAGGAGTATACCTTTTCCTCATGTATGCATAACTGCCTCACAAAAACTGACCATGTATTAGGACATAAAAACCTCACCAAAAAAAAAAAAACAAAAAACCTCACCAAAAATGCAGAAAAAAGTAAAAATAGTAAATGTATCATTTCCTGACCATAACATAACAAAAATTATATGCAATAAAGATTGAAAATGTATTGGGAGCTAAATAACCTAATCCTAAAGAATGGGTGGGTCAAAGAACAAATCATAGAAATTATCAATTTCACTAAAGATAATGACAACAATAAGTTAATATACTAATATTTGTGAGATAAAGCCTAAATGGCATTTAGGGGAAATTTTATGTCTTTAAAGTCATATCAAAAAAAAGAAAGAATATATTTAATATGAATGTATATTTAGAGCCTATTTGAGATTGCACACTGTCTTCGGGTAGGAGGGAAAAGGGAGGGGAATTTTAAAACTCAAAATCTAATGGAAGTGAATGTTGAAAACAAAGTAAATTTAAAAAAAAAAGAAAGAACAGATAAATAAACTGGGCATGAAACTAAAAAGTAAACAAAACATAAAAAACCAGTGAATTAGACCCCCTCATCCAATTAAACACCAAAATAGTGATCTTGAAAGTCAAGGGAGAGCTTAATAAAATTGAAAACTTTTTAAATTATGTAATTTTACTTCCTTTAAAAGAAGAAAACCAAATTACCAGAATCAAAAATGAATAAGGTACACAAGCAATAAAAAGGAAATAAAAACAATTATTAGGAACTATTTTACCAGACTATATGTCATTAAAAGTGACATCTATATGAAATGGATAAATATTTATAAAACCAAAAATTGACTAGATTAACAGAAAAGAAAGTAAAATACATAAGTAACCTTACTTTTATTTTTGTTTTTTTGCAAGGCAATCAAGGTTAAGTGACATCCCCAGGGTCACATAGCTAGTAAATATGAAGTGTCTGAGGCCACATTTGAACTCAGGTCCTCCTGACTCCAGTGCCAGTGCTCTATTCACTGCACCACCTAGCTACCCCATAACCTTATCTTTAAAAAAAAAATTGAGTAAACCATAAATGAGCTCCCTAAGTGGGAGGGAAGGAAGGGGGAAAGGGATAATCAAGGACCAAATGAATTTACAAACAAATTTTAATCGATTAAAACAAGCTTGAGCACCACCTCACACTGGTCAAACTGACTAAGATAAAACAAAAAAGGAGAATGAAAGTGGGTGGGTAAATAAAAAGGAGAGAGAATTTGGAACTAAAAAAAACAGAATGAAAAAGTCTCTATACTTTTTTTTAATGCATACTTTAAGCCAAAAAAGCTCCCAAACTGCACTACAACTTTGAGAGAACAACCTGTATGGGTATTTTAGTGTAAATAGCATCTTTTTACCTCATTGGGATATATGCCTAACTGTTGGCTTTCTGGGTCAAAGAAGATGGGCATTTTAGTCACTTTCTTAGTGTAATTCCAAATTACTTTCCAGAATGGTCTGGCCAATTCTCTTTCACAGTGCCTCCAGTCAAACTTCTTGAAATAATTTTCTATATCCAATGACTCCAGTTTCTCAACACTGAACACCTCTTCAAAGCTGTTGCAGCTCTATTGAGATTGTACTCACAGAAGTCACCATGGATATAATTGCCAAATATTATACATTTTAAAATAAGTTTTCATTGTCCTTTACCTTCGTGAAATATTTGACTTTTCTTTCTGGATACTCTCCCTTCCCTCAAATTCAAAGACAACACTTTTAGTTCTACTCCTATGTTTTTAACTGCTTTTTTCATGGGATCATAGATCTAGCTTTGAATGAGAACTCAGAAGCCATCTAGCCCAACCTTTTCATTTTAGAGATGAAATAACTGTGGCTTAAGGAGGATAAGGGACTTGCCCAAGTTCATTTGGGTTGTAAACATTAGTTGGGAGATTTAAACAGAGGTCCTTGTATATCTCCTTTGCTGACCATTTATCCTTTTGCTAATCACTTAAGTTGGATTTGGCCCAAGACTCTGCGACTGGCCCTCTTCTTCCTAAAATTTTCCTAATGAGGATCTCATTCAGTCCCAAGACTTCAAGTATCACTGCTGAAGTGATGACCCTTTACATCCAGACCTAATTCCATTTCAATGTATTCCCAGTGTCTACAGGATACACGATTTCATCATTTCTATTTAAGGTACCACCTTTTCCCCAATCTCCTTCTTGTAACATACATGGTATACACCTCCAGCAGAATTTACATCCTTTGAGGTAAGGGAGTTTCATTCTTATTTCTGTTATCAGTGCATTGCATAGAGTAGATGTTTTATAAATGTTTGTTGAAATGAAAATAAACTAAATCCAGGCTACATATACCTACCATTTGGAAGGGAAAAAGGGAATGAAAGGAAGAAAAAAAAAAGAGAGGGAAAAAGAAGGAGCTGGGAATGTCATTAAAGAAAATACAAGATTGGGATTGATGTTTTCCTCTTGTTGGTAATATCCAATGTGATTTAAGAAACTTCCCCTGTCATCAGTAAGCTCCAACTAAGGGACCTAAGATCTCCAATCTCTCAAATTCACAAAGGGGATTCCAAGACTGAGCCTATCCATTTCAGGATCATTTTCTGGATACATATTTGGGAAAGGAAACAAAGCTGGAAATGTACCCAGTGGACCCAAGTCCTAGGCTCAGTTTGTCTAATCAAGCGTCTACTTTAGTGGCCATGTGAGAGTGACCACCTCACCTGTTTTTTGAGTAGGCTTCTATGACTGATTGAGAATGAGTTACTGTCTCTTAAAGGTCCCCTGAGTCAGTGACTCTTCCTGCTTAGCAGTCTAAAAGGGAATTGCTTAGTCATCTCCAAAGCACTGAGTCAGAAACTTTCAGAGATCTTTTCAGCTCCCAAACACCCAAGCACATGGTCAACTGGAAGCAGGATATTACCTTTAAATCTACTCAAATGTCAAGGAATCAAATTCTACCAATAAAGTCTACCAATTAATGAAAGTTTGCTCTTTTCTATAATTCCTCTCCTTCACACTATTTCTTGTATTTATATTTAGCAATCTCTCCAACTTTGGGATAACCACACAGAAATGGCAGGCAAAAGACATTTATTTGCTGGCAAATAACGTACTAGTTTGTATCATAAACCTAGACTAGCTATGATCTCTCAGTAGGTAATATGAAATAAAAGAAGCTAAATTTATTAATTTCTTAACCGTTCCATATTAACTCTTTGACTGATCAGTCATAATTGTCTCCTTAGCACATTATTAATAACTGAGACCATAAGGAGAATATTAAATTAAATATAGATCATTTGTAGAATTTGGAAGGTCAAGAATGTTTAATCATCTGAAATATTGGTGCCTTTCATATTTTAAATGCAACTTTAAAAACTTAAAGATAAAAAGTAAAAGAGTGAACCACAGGACTTCTCCATAACATTTTGTTTATAGGTCAGCACTGGCCAAATATTGTGTAAGATTGGAGTCTTTTACAAGGCTGTGGTGTTTATTTCACCTTTGAACATGATTCACAGTTCACTGCCACGTTCTATCATTGGCACTCAGAAAACTGAAGTTATTTTCAAAGATCATTGGGTTGGGGACAGGCCACCCAAACCAAGGCTGGGTACAGCCTCCAAATCCCTGGACAAGAATTGTCCTGGAAGCCAAGGGGCTAAAGGGATTTGCAACCATAGCCTAGATCAAGAAAGCAGAGTTGTGATGAATGTGAGGTGAAGAGGTCTTGTCCCAGGATGCCAACATCTGCCAGGGAACAGAGGTGTTTCCTTCCTATAGTGACCATTCTCTCAATGCCTCACTTCATTGATAAGGAAGCCTATGAAGATATATGGGACAAATACTCCTAAGTCACTATGCCCGCCTTCAGGGTCTCATTGTGTTAGATCTCTCTTCCATCACCACCACTCATCCCTATCCCTCTGTGGACTGTCTTCTATGCCTCCAATTCCTTCATTATGCTCTCCCGCAAATGTTTTATCCCCAAGGGAAAGAATAGTTATGGCTCTGCCTGAAAGGAAAGAAGGGAACACTCCCATCAAAGAGTTACAAGGAGAGAGTCCACATACAAGAATGAATTCCTATATTTGGTGACAAAATTTTTGTTGACAAAGGGCGTTATAGAGACATCCCTGTACTTCAGCCTCTTAAAGGCAGAATCTACAAACAGTAGTAAGAAAAGAGCCATATATGAAGCTCATTGCTACTAACTCCTATATGAGGGACAAGATTTTGGAAGCCATTCCCATTTTTGACAAAGATGTCATTTTTCTTCACTCCAGCCCAGACCGAGGCAGCACTACATATTTAAGGAGCATGTGGGTTATGGAAACACAAAGATTTCTAAACCTGCATGTCCTTTGGTGAACAAAAAGGAAGATGGTAGTTTCAATTCTTATATTAGTCTAATCTGTAAAGAACTTAAAATGGTTTCTTTTGTATGTAAGAATGTTAATTTCCAATAAAAAAATTTTTTTTAATCCTAGAAGTATGTTATAGAATTGTAGCAGCATTCCACCCGGAATGCTAAAGAATAATTTGGGTGACTGTGAAGTGTATGATACAAAAGATCATAGTTTATGAGTTAGTAGGGACCTCAAATGTCATCTAATGTCTATTCCCTTTATTTTACAGTTGAAGAAACATTTTGCTTTTTTTGGAGGGGGGAAGGCAGGGCAATTGGGGTTAAGTGACTTGCCCAGAGTCACATGGCTAGTAAGTGTGTCAAGTGTCTGAGGCTGGATTTGAACTCAGGTCCTCCTGACTCCAGGGCCAGTGCTCTATTCACTGCGCCACCTAGCTGCCCCTGAAGAAACTTTTTAAGGCCTAGAAAAGCAAAATGATTTACCCAAGGCAGAGCTGGGATTTGAACCCAGGTCTTCTGAATCCTCTAATTCTTTCAAAGTTGCCTCTGCCGCCTCACACTAACTAAAACTTGGCCTTCTTGAAAACACTGTTTACTATTCTCCTCTCCTGTGAAGGGTACAGAAGCTATTCCTTCTCTTTGATTCCTGTGGCACTTTTGAGCCATACATTCACCATGTCTTTCCTAGTTCTTAGCACTTGAAGTCAATGCCATTCAGTGTGTCCAGAAAGGATAGTGTTTTCCTGGGGGAAAGAGCACAGGACTTGGTGTCAGAAGACCTAACTTCTAATCCCAGGCTCTGCTAATTACTACCTGTGTGATGTTGGGGGAGCTCAGTTTACTCATTTCTAAAATGAGAAGTTTGAAGCAGATCGTCTATAAGGTACCTTCCTACACTATGTCTGTGGTCCTATGACCTTGATTAGTTCATGTACAACTTTACTTTGCCTCTTCCCTAGAGGATTCATCTTTAAATACCATATATCAGCTATTTGTGTCTCATAACTTGATTAGGCAGGAAGTATCAAATCTTTCAAAAGTGTACTGACTATGGCTTTGTCATCATAGGAAGCCTCTAGTATAGGAATTGCCTCCACCAACTGATGATCATAATTTGTTTGTGGTTTAAGAGAGAAGTTATATGGGTTTGCCTTTGGCCTACATACATTAAATGAGTTGTCCAAGATCAATTGGACAGTTCAAATTTTGTTCCACTTGACTCAAAACCCAATACTCCAGCCATTATACTAAGGCTGTCCTTATAATGAATCAACAAACACTTGTTAAACACCTTTGTGTCAGGCACTGAAGATGTGAAAGATATAAATTCAACAATCCCTGCCTTCAAGGGAGTCACATTTGGGGTGACATATTCATATATGAGAATGGATACACACATATACACGTATATATGCAAAAATACAAAGTTTTTTGGGAGAAATATATGAACAACCAAAGGGACCAAGGAGGGGTTTCAAGTAGGCAGTAGTGTTCAAATTGAGTTAAAACAAGCTGGCAATTCTAGGAAGTAGAGCTGATGAAAGAGTGCATTTCAGTAACTGAGGACAGCCATTGCAAAGACACAGTGACTAAAGACGGAGAGTCTGTGTGAAGAACAGCAAGAAGGTCAATTTGGATAAACCACAAAGTATGTAGCACATAGTAGGCATTTAATAATGTTTATAGAATTGAATTGAATATAAAGAGATGTATTGTCAAATAGAAGGTGCCATATCTTAATTCTATTAAATACTCCATACACTGTAGACATCTAATGCATGTTCGAATGAATGAATAACACCTTCTTCAAATCATTAATGCTACAGTCGTCCACTTCCCTAGGGCCCATTTTCATCTCCCTAGATCATTTCTATACCTGATTTCCTTTTTCCTTTCTTCTCCATCACAACTGCCCCCAGAAATTTTCACATGTGCACTGACCTTTCATCCAAACTCCTCATTGCCATAGCTCCTTGTTCTCTTGACTCTGCAGTTCCAAACAGTTCAAGACCCACTGTGAATTAGTCTGAATGAAACAACGGTGGAAAGAACACTGGATGTGTAGTCAAAGTGGCCCTAACCCAATCACTTCACCTCTCTGAACCCCGCTTTTAAAATCTTTCTCACAGGCTTGTTATGAGGAAAATGTCTTACTTCTAAGATCTCTGTGATATCTGATTACAGCTCCCTTACCTCTCATTCCTATTTCTTTATGCTCATCAAACCTAGTCCCAGCACTGGAAGTCATCCACTCCTTGAAACTCTCCTTTGGCTTCTTTAACATTGCAATAATGATGATGAAGATGATAACTAGTATTTATATAGCACTCTAAGGGTTACAAAGCACTTCACATTTGTTGTCATGTGATCCTCATAACAATCCTGTGAGGTAGGTAATATTCTTATTCCCATTTTACAGATGATAAAACTGAGGCTGAGAGATGTTAAGTAACTTGCCCAGGGTCACAGAGCCTGGAAGGAAAGAAACAAGCATTTATTAAATGTCTACTATGTACCAAATGCTGTGCTAAAAGCTTTATAATTATTATCACATTTGAGTCTTACAACAACCCTAGAGAATAGCTACTATTAAGATCCCCATTTTATAGTTGAGGAAACTAAGGCAGAGGTTAAGTGATTTGCCCAGGGTCCTATAACTAGTAAATACTGAGACTAGATTTAGCTCTTCCTGACTGTAGGTACAGCATTCTACTTATAGTTCCACCTAGGAGGTATCTGAGGTAGGATTTGAACATGGCTCCTCTTAACTCCAAGTCTAGAATGCTTACCCATTGTAACACTTACCCAACACTTACCACGTAGCCAAGTTTCTTTCCAGCTCCAATGTATTAGCTATTTTAGGAGACCTGTGGTAAATCTGGGAAGAGTGAAAATTCCCTCTATAAATCAATGAATCACAATGTAAAGCCACCACCTCAATATAACAGTTCTATAGGTTAGATTCAAAGAAAATGTATTTTCTTAAAGAAAGCATAACAGGACTTATCCCACTGATCAATAAATGATTATGAAACATAGGTATATGGTGTGGTTGTGCCCAGCCTAGGAAGGAGCATGTTAAGGAAGATGTAAAGTTATGTAGAATGGTTCTAGGTTTCACTCTACAGATACCGTTGGACCACATAAAACTTCATACTTTGCTTGCATTGGTTTGGACTACAGACCAGTTCCCATTCAATAGTCATAATATGAAATTTGCTTCCAGGCTAAGTCAGTTCTTGTGATCCAAGGAATATAAGACAGGGGTTGGGGGAGGGTAGAAGAAAGTATTTGTGTTGGGCAGTTCCTGCTTCCTTGGGTGTCTTCTGAGCTACCCTGGTAAAAAGTAGATGGCAATGGAAAAACAACCGAACTTGCAGATGGGAGGACTCAGATGCTTATCTTGACTCTGACACTCCTTATATGACCATGGATAAGATGCTTAACTTGTTTGAGCCTCATCTTTAAAATGGAGAAGAAAGTGCTTGTCCTAACCACTTCCCAGAGTTTGTAAACCTTAAAAGGTGATGTAAATTTGAATTATTATTCAAATTACTATTAGGCTGTAGTCAGGGCAGCCTGAGGATTTATAGATTCATAGATTCAGAGCTAAAGGGAATTTTTCAGGTCATATTGTCCAACATCTTCTTTCAGGTACAGAAACTGAGACTCCAGGAGGTTATATGACCTGCCCCAGCTCACACAGGTAGTAAGAGAGGTATGACCTTTGTAGAAATTTTGCTAAGATGTAAAAATTTTTTAGTGGTTGCTACATTCACTTTCACTCCTCATTCTACTTTTAGGGGAAAGTGTCAGGAAAGTGGACTCCTGATTATCAGATTAAGAATAAAATAATAATTGTATGTTCCTTTATTTATATGAGTTTAAGGATGTCATAAAAGGCAAGGAATTAGTAAGGGCGAAAATTTGGCACTCACAGAACTCAGGGATATAAATTCAATATTATACCAATAAATAGATGTTTCTTGTAAGGCGTCTTTACCCCAGCATTTTCAGACTAGATTTTGCTTTCAGAGTATTAAAAGGTAGATACTGACCATATTGCTGCCTGTAAGTGTAACCACGAATCCCTAAAGTTGAAAGTTTCCAACATGTTTATTGGAATCTGTTCTAGTCTTCCCCTCAAACTTTGTTTTCAATTAGCTGAAAGTTATTTGTTTTCCTGGTGCCTTGGTAGCAAAAGTAGTGCTGAAAAAAAAAAAAGACTCAAATTGATACAAAAACAAGTAATCGTGGCTGTTAGAACTTAGATTCCAAGACAAATGAGAAATATTTTTTCTGTTGAGTAGAAATAGCCTGACAGAAATACAGTTCTTCCTTCTGATCCATCCTGCTTTTGCCTCCCCTGAAACAGCCTGGGCAGTCTTAGTACATTTAACTCCGCCCCTCCTTGAGAAATCCAGCCTTTATTTATACAATGTCTGTGGTCCAGCTGAGCTCAGAGGGTGCCTGCGTGTGTTGTGTGTTTGTATGTGTTTGCTTGTGTGTGTGTGGACGCCTGCATGTGGTGGGGGAGATGTTCTGGAGTCATAAGATCGTCTGGTTCCGAGTGCTTCTAATCTGCGAACCATTAGGGGATCATGGAGA
This sequence comes from Pseudochirops cupreus, assembly GCA_028627135.1. Lineage (NCBI taxonomy): Eukaryota > Metazoa > Chordata > Mammalia > Diprotodontia > Pseudocheiridae > Pseudochirops > Pseudochirops cupreus. Next base: position 483,092,949 of record CM053581.1, read on the forward strand.
ACTTTTTTCGGGTAACAAGAGACCTAAGTAAGTACATAGAACTTGGAACTTAAATCTGAATGAAGTGAAGTGAAGCAGTTTTAGCAGTGAAGACAGTCCATTCAATCTCAATGTTCATTTTTTCCTCCTTAAATCCATAAATGCTTAGAGGAAAATGCCAGTTTTTAAACTGAATGGGGACTGTTTGAAGGAACATAAAAGTAGAAAGCTTTAAAGCGGAGGGAGGAGAAAACTAAGAAACTGCTACGGAAACCTGGCTAGCATCCAGCTGTGTTACAAGCTCTTTTGGTTTTAACTGATTGCTTTCTTAGATGCTCTGATCTGATTTGAGCTTTTCTTTTTCTTTTTCTTTTCGTGTCAAGCTGAGGCCAACACTTCCGCTCCTTGACTGAGTGACTTAAAGGATGTTATAAAAACAAGACAGTGCAGGAAGCAAAAGATTGGCACCCTATGGAGCTTAGATTTATTAATTACGGCTATTATTATTAATCTGGGTTTTTAAACCCAGGTTGGATATATGACTGTCATCCATGGAAGCATTTTTGTCAGTTGTTCACTGACTTTGGGGGACCCCATGGTTCTTTGGCGAGCTTCCTTGGAAAATTCAGGAGAAGGCATGGAGCAAACTTGACTTCGCTGTGGGGGGGGGGGGGGGGAAAGGACACGTTTCTGACTTTTACACTGCCAACAACAATAACAACAAATAGCTGCTATGCATTTTCCAGCAATGTGGACAGGGGCCAAGAGAAGGTGAACTGGTCATGGTTTGTCGCCAGATTTTCCTTTGTCGTCGGCGTTTCTGCCCACGACCCTTCTTTTTGGGCTTAGTGGTAGCAATCTGCCTCTTCTACCAGACTCTTACACTCATAGGAACGAGGAAACTTTTATCAGCTGTTACTGGGGCTTCCCCGTACAAAGTGGCTGAAAGTTATCAAAGCCAATCCAAGGAAACTGCCACAAGGGACACACATTGCTTCCTGTCATCGGATGATGCACAAGCAACCCAAAAGGTAAGCAAATCTAATGAATTTAAGTGAGACCACTTTTCACAAGGGCAGCACTCTATCTCTCCGTTATTCCTGTATAACTAAATTTAACCTTCATGCGGTCTGAAAGAGATCCAGAGTATAAACAGAGCTGAGAATGACCTCACAACAATGTGAAGTTCAAAAACTCATGTCAACATCAACTGGAGCCTTTAGCATGCTTGTTGCCTGCCAGAAAATCCTAAACAAATTTGCTTAAACTATTCCATAACTATTCTCTCCCCCCTCTTCTCTATCTTCTCATCTCTCCTATCTCTCCTTCTCTGTCTCTGTCTCTCTCTCTGCCCCCTTCCCTCCCTCCCTTCGAATTTCACTTCATTATGGTTAACTGAAGGAAACTTTTTTCATAGGTTTTATGCTTTTTAAGTTTTTAAAAATACTCTTTCAGGACAATCATGTAAATCAAAGACACATAGAACTTCATAAAAATAATGTCCCTTTACACCAGACAACAAGTATTAATGTCAAGAACTATGGGAGCAAAGTAATAACTATATATTCCTTTACTAAATGAGCGTATATGAAGATTTTCTATGACTTCTTTAAAAATCTTATTGAACGAATTTTTGATAAGTGGAATATAATTTGTTTCTAAAAATATTTTCTGTCTCATTGACCATCTTTAGGAAGCTCTTCACATGTGAATCACAATATTCAATAATTTAAAAAATTAGAAAAGCATAGATTATGTTTATAGCCTTTCTGGGAACTTTGACAAATCTTGTGAGAGACTTTCACACTAACACACACACTGCACCACAGCTTCAATGTTACACTGTTCTCTAGCTTCCTTACTATAGATAGAGCAATGTGAGAGTGAAATCCTTCTGATATTACCAGCAATAAACTCCCGTGACAGTGAACCTGCCTTATACTGAACAGCACACTACCATAGATAGATTTGTAACAAGACTCCATTGCAGTGATTTTTATTTGGAAATCAGTTGCTAGTACACTATCACTATATTAGAAGTAAGTAGCATCTAAAATATTGAAAAACAGAATAAAACTTTATTGAATGATAGTTGAAATAGGTATCTGATTATAAATATTTAGTGAATCAATTCACTAAGTATTTTAAATATCATGAAAGATGTTCCTTTGGACAATAAACTCCAGTGCCTCTCTATAACCTCTAATAAAAAATATGAACTGTTGTGCTTGGCCTTTAAGGCCCTTCACGATCTGGATTAATTCGACTTTTTGAGGCTTATTCTACTTAATTGCCCTTCACATATCCTAAAATACAGCCTATCTGGCTGTTAAGCTGTTTCTCAGACAAAACATTCTATCTCCCGACTCCATGCCTTTGTAAAGGCAATTTCCCATGACTGGAATGCATTTTTGCCTCATCCCTCATTTCTGCTTCTTAAAAACTTGAAGTTTCCTTCAAAGTCCAGTTCAAGCACCAGCTCTTACATGGTCTTTCCTAATGTTCCTAGATGTTAGCAACCTTCTCCTAAAATTACCTTCATTTTATTGTATATATATTATATATACACTTGTGCATGTATATGTTGTCCATTTGTCCCTCCATACCCCCTCTCCTGCTCTGTTTCACTTTTGGTTTTTTATCTCTTGGGCGTACACAGTGCCTGGTATATTTAATATATGTATGTTGATTAATTGATTTAAGATACAGTCCCAATCCTTAAGAGCTTACTGTATAATAGGGGTAGATAAGATGCATAGATGTAATAGATAATAGATATAACAGATTATACAGTATAAGACAAAATAGATGAGAACCTTTCAAAGACATATAAATTAAATTAATTGCCTAATATGGTCAAGGCCCTAGGATAGGTGCTCAAGATACAAAGATGGAAAAAATATAGTCTGTACCCTTGAAGAGCTTATAGGAAAAATAAGACAAATAAAACATATACATAAAGAAATGTGTTTGCATATATATATATATATATATATATATATATATATATATACACAGATGCATGTATACACACATATATACATATATGTGTATGTGTGTATATGTGTGTGTGATTGTGATCAAGGCAAAATAACGATCTAGAAAAAGTACTCTAAGAAATATAAAGAGATCAAAGAAGGCAAAAGTGATAAATAAGCAAGGAGAAAGGCTTCAGTAAAGTACCTACAATCATGCTTTGTAGGTATGTGGCAGATAACACTGGGGATCCAGATCTAGAGTCAGAAGGAATCTTAAAGCCTGCCTAGACCAAGAAGTAGAGTTGGTTCAAAATGTGTGTGTAAATGGAAGTAGAATGAAATAAGACTAAAAGGCAAGTTGTAGACAGACTATAGAGGCCCTAAAATGGCAGCCTAAGGAGTTTTCAACATCTGAAGGTTTTTCAGAGAATCGAACTTGCACCCTAGGAAATCTATTTTGGCAGCCATGTGAAGAATAGGTTGGGAGGGGAAAGACTGAAGGCAGAGTGACCAGTTAGAATGATATTACATTTATTTGATAGGTTTGGTAAAAAGCTTTTTGGAGGCAAAGTGCTTGAGATGATAGCTAATAACAACCACTACCACCACCACAACAATAAAAGCTAGCAGTGTAAATACCTACAGGGGGCTGAGCACTTTACAAATATCTCATTTGATCCTCAAAACAAACCTGGGAGGTAGGTGCTATTATTATTTCCATATTAGAGTAAGGAAAACTGAGGCAAATAGGGGTTAAGTGACTTGCCCAAGGATACACAGTAAGTTTCCAAGGCTGGCTTTGTGTTCAAGTCTTCCTGACTCTGGGTCCACTGCCCTGTTCCCTAAAACAACTAGTTTCTACCTAGCTAAGCCCTAAAGCATGGGTAGGATTTCAATAGACAAAAATTGAGAAGGTAGGGACAGTAGGTATTACAAGTTGCATGAGTAAATGCTCTGAGCCAGGAAAGTATGGGGGAAGAATAAGAACTGTTGGGAACATACAGTTTCTGTAGGAGAATAGTGGGCCTCTGGAAAAAGAGCCTGAATTTATATTTCAAAGGCCCATGTATGCCAGGTTAAGAAGAATGGATTTTATTTTGTTGTTAGTGAGAGGTCATTGAAGGTTTATGAATCAGGGAATGGCACGATTGGAACTATGTTTTTAAAAAGTTTAATTTGGCTGTAGAGTAAAGGATGGATTGGCTCCTCTTTTTCTGTAAAGGTCATCACTAACCTTCACAATTTAGAAATCATACCTGACTCCTGACTCACCATCACCCCACATATCCAATCAGTCACCAAATCTTGATTCTGCATCAACAATATATCTAGCAAAGCTTGATCACCTTTTGCTACTCTTACATCCACCAATCAAACAAGCAAGAAAGATTCATTAAGTGCCTACTGCACCCTAGTTCAAGCTTTCAGCACCTTGCACCTGAACAGCTAGCTTCCTAATTACTCTCCCTTTTCCAAGTTTCTCCCTTCTCCTCTCCATCCTCCACATATCTGCCAAAATAATTTTTCTTTGTGTCACTCTCCTGCTCAGTAGACTCCAGAAGCTCCCTGACAAATCAACTAGCCCTGAAAATGGATGGTGCTAGAGCATCAGGCCTACACCTGGTCATTAATGGTTCCTTGCTTTCTCTAAAATGAAGTACAAACTCTTCTGCTGGCATTTAAATCTTTTCTGCCTTTCATACACTCTTTAGGCTGGCCCAACTGGCCCATTTGTTGCTCCTCACATGATACCCATGCTCTATTTTCTCCATGCATGTAGACTGGCTGTACTCCAAGGCTGGAAGGCACTCTCTCCTCAATTCCACCTCTTAAAAATCCTCATTTCCTTGAAAGATAATCCTCAATTGCTAGTGACTTCCCCATCTCAACAGCACTTCCCAAATTATGTTCTATGTACTTTGTATCGTCTGGATGTACTAATATATGTTATCTCTAATGAGTTACTATTTATAAAGCATTTAGCACATAATAAGCTTCAAAATCCTTATTCCCTTTCACCCTACTATTATCTCCCTTGATAAAATGTGAGCTTCTTGAAGACAGAAATGGTTTCACTTTTGCTTTTTTATCCCAGCAAGTCAAGTCAACAAGTATTTATTCAATACTCATATGTGCCAGGTACTATGTTAGGTACTGGAGATTCCTCCAAAAAAGGAGAGGCAAAATCTAGTTCCTCTTGTCAAAGAATTAAAAGTATAATGAGAGAGACCATGTATCAACAGTTATGTACAAGTAAGATCTATACACAGGCCAACTTGGAGATAGTTGGAGGGAAGACACTGGTCTTACAGAGGACTGGAAAAGGCTTCTTGCAGAAGAAGGGACTTTGGTTGAGACTTGAAGAGATCAAGGGAAGCTAGGAAGCAGAGGTGAGGAGGTATTCCAGGCACAAGGGACAGCCGACAAAAATGCTGAGAGTCAAGAGATGGCATGTGGTGTATAAGCAAGCAGGCCAGTGTTAGTGGATTGTAGAGAATGTGGAAGGCAGCAAGGTGTGAGGAGACTGGGAAGATGGGGTTGGGGGGGGGGACAGGTTATCAATTATTAGAAGTCAAACAAAGGATTTTTATTTGATCCTAAAAGTAATAGGGAGCCACAGAAGTTGATTAGAAAGGAGGAATGCCATTATCATCAATATCATGATCATTATCCTAAGCATTTATGTAGTGCTTTAAGGTTTACAGAGCGTTTTACAAATCTGATCTCATTTTATCCTCCCAACTCTGGCAAGTAGGTGCTATTATTAACTTCACTTTACAGATCACAATGCCTATCAGAGAGTAGGTCCTTAATAAATGCTACCTGGTTCATTGAAGGCAGAAAGACTTGTGAGTTTTCAAAGTCTGATTTCCATATCAATGATCACATTTGACTTTTGCAGCAATCTTGTGAGGCAGGAAAGGTATTATTTATATTAATTTTACAGAGGAGAAAACTGAAGTTCAGAGAGGTTGTGATTTAATCCAGTGTTACACGGCATGAGAGACAGCTGGATGGTACAGTAGATGGAGGGCCGGTCATCAGGAAGACTCTTCTTGAGTTCAAATCCAGCCTCAGACACTTACTATCTGTGTGACCCTGGGCAATTCACTTAACCCTGTTTGCCTCAGTTTCCTCATCTATAAAATGAGCTGGAGAAGGAAATGGCAAACCACTCCAGTATCTTTGCCAAGAAAATCCCAAATGGGGTCACGAAGAGTCAAATGGAACTGAAACTACTGAAAAACAAAAACAACATGGGATAAGGCCAGGGATAGGAACCCAGATCTTTGGACCTCCAACACAATATTTTCATCTATTACCACAGACCACTTCTCCAAAGAAAAGTAAATTTAGGGTCTATGCCACTACTTTGTGAAATCACAAATGTAAGAATATATAAAACAAGATGGAGTTAAAGCCTTTCTTGACTTCGACTAAAATTTTCTTTAAGTTTGATTCCTTTTTAATGTTTCTTCTGTTATCAGTCAGTAGGTCCAAAACACCTTAACTTTGAGACATATGTGACAATAACAGACACATGAATATAACTTGTAGTCAAATGCAAGCATTTTAAAATGCCGTCATATAATTATAGTGGGTTCTTCGTTTTAGTTCAGACCCATGATTTTGCCGGTGTAGGGAGTTCCCAGGGAAAAGGCTCCTTTTATCATTGCAGATCCACAAGTGTTTTTCAGTTTATAGTCTTAAAGTATTGCCTGAGAAACAGAAGGATTATTAGGCCTACCCAGGGCTGTATTGATGGCCTATGAGAGACATGGGATTCTAAACTGAGTTCAGAGCTTTCTATCCATTGTGCCCTACTGCCTTTGAATTTCAGGCTATAAATTTGTTTTCATATTTTTTTAAAGTTTGTAGAAGTGATACAGAATAGTGAAATGAATGTAGTCTTTGAGTCAGGAAGATTTGAGTTCAAGTCACTTAACCCTATGGGCCTCAGACAGTGACCTAGAACTTTTTTATGAAATCATGTACTGGTTGCTTGGCATCTGCTTTGGTGGAAGAAGTTCCATAACAAGAGTTGCTCACATTGACTAAATAAAATCCTTCCATATTCCTGTATTTTTTCCAGTTTAGTCCCCTGCTCTCCAGCATTTCATCCTTATTTGGAAGCATCTAGCTCACTGGAAGGGTAGCTAGCTGGCATAGTAAATAGAGTGCTAGGCCTGAAGTCAGGAAGACTCATCTTCCTGAGTTCAAATGTAGCCTCAGACACTAGCTGTTGGACTGTGGACAAGTCTGTTTACCTCATTTTCCTCATTTGTAAAATGAATTGGAGAAGAAAATGGCAAACCACTCTGATATTTTTGCCAAGTAAACCCCAAAAGAGGCCACAAAGTCATACATGACTGAAACAATCAAACAATAACAAAGCTTACTGGGAAGTTCAATTTGTTATATTTTAAAGTCATTGTATCACTTTAATTTTTGTTTCAAAAATTTACTAAAATATTTTGTTTTTAAAAGTAAACTCTTAAAAGACTAACCTCTAAAAGTAGTTGGATTTTTTTTTTAAGTTTTCAAGTTTCTGTTTTCAAAAATGCCTAATGGTATTAAGTCAAGGAACATGATATTTTGAGGGTAAAGTTTTTATTCACTGACTTCATAGGGTTTCTTATTTTCCTACTTGACTTTATGTGACTTTTGTGTTTTTGCATGTGACTTTAATCATATGTTAACTGTTAATGGTGTGCCTTCAACATTGGGTCTCCCTTTACTTAGAAATCATATGAAATTCATTGGCTGGCTGTCTAAAACATTCACTGCTGAATTCTCTTCCCAGAAATGCTGAACACATGTGATGGACATTATTTTAAACTGCTCACAGTCTTAAACAATTTTGTTCCATAAGTAAGATATTGAAATCACTAGAACACTTCAGAAGCCTCTTTGGTAAGGAGGAGAACTACATCTCCAAACATTTACCACCTGTTTCCATGTTTAGCTGATAATTTGTGCCATGCTTTGACACAGGGTGAATTCATGCATTGACTTTTCTCCAGGATATGAAGATGGAGAGTCGTGAAGCCGACCAAGAACAGAATTGTATAAACCTTCCTTGTATCTTTCTAAGAAAAGAGATGAGCATATATTCTATAATTATTTATTTGTGATACTTGATAAGAATGATTCACATAATGAAAAAAAAATCCTTCCTGAAAAATATGACATTGATCCTTGACAAAAGCCTAAGACATTTATTTATTTTATAAATGAGAGGTTAAATTGATTTTCTTTCACTGGGTTCCTAGCATACTTAGTACCTGACACATAGTAGGCTCTTAATAAATGCTTGTTGAGTTAATCAAATTACTGAAAGATCAAAGTAAAATTCCTCCCGACAGCATATTAAGGAATTTATTAGCATTTTCATAGGCTTACAGATTTCTGACCTGGTAGGAAGGGCAGAGGCCATATAGTTCGACCCTTTTCTGAAGAAAAATTCCCTCTAAAATGTACCAAGCAATTGGAGTTCTTTCTATCTTGGGTTTATGTGTTGCAATTCATGCCTTTATTATTTTAAAATTATATTTCTGTACCTAAAAGCATATAGCTTTTAACTCTATTTAAATTTCACAAAAGACAAGACCTATTTTGGACTCAGTCATATAGGTTCATGAAAAGAGAGGGCATCATTGAAGGAAGTAATAGTTTCAAAGTATGGCTTTAGAAATCACTCCAAATACTTTGATTGTTTTTAATTATAGTTCTTATTATCCATGAATGAGTATCTTGCAGCAGTTCAGTGATAGTCATTTTTAAGAATACTTTGTCAGTCCAATGAGGAAGGGATGTGAACCACAAAATAAAGATGTGAGCACTTAACCAATTGTACCTTTAAGACTGAGATCTGGCTTATTGTTTAGCACTATTTTCAGGAAAGATTGAGATCATCATGTGGCCATTGCCAACTTTCCATATTGAGAAAGAACTCTCTCCCTGTTTTTGGCAAAATATAAACCGCTCTCTCCTCTTTGCCCCTCCAAAGTGTTCTGCTAAGCAGATTTTTTCAAGTTAACTCTGCATTTTCTTCCTAGCCTCCCTTTCTGAAAGCTTAAAGGTTTTTGATTATGTTGCAGCAGGTCTTAAAGCAGTATCTACTTCAGATTTCAAAAGAAGTTATGTTATGGAAAAATAGCATTTAATAAGTATTTAGTCTATAAAAAGCACAGAACAGGGAGACGACACAGTAGAGTCGATAAAGAATTGGCTTCAGAGTAAGGAAGATCTGGAAGAATGGAATCTCAACAGGAAATAAAAATAATAACTTCCATTTACATAACACTTGGAAGTGTGTGAAGTACTTGCTTTACATCTATCATCTCACTTGATAATGATAAGCAACCCCATACAGAAAACACTTGATGTTCTCAGCAAGTAGAGAGATACGGCAGCCAATGGCAACACAGATTTAGATTACAAACTAATTTTCAAATTGTTATGGGTGAAGATGGTGAGCCAGTTCAGTCTCACAGAATAATGAAAGGCAACTGAAGGGGAAATGAGTCTACAAACAATTTGGTGTGATTCCCAAATAACCTCAACCATCCCAAGAGAATCTAGGGATGAAAATGAAAGGAAGACAACAAACAGGTGGAAATGGAATAGTTCTGTCAGAACTTTCATTGCAAAATATTGCTTTCATCGATGAGAGTACCCACTGCATTTGGGATCTACCACCTCATTCCTTTGAAGTGTTACATGAGGAAGAAGAAATGTTACTGGAGAAGAAAAAGATAGGAAGAGCAACTAGACCAGTCCAAGTAAACATAGAAGAAAGCTGTGTTGGAGATGAAAAAAAAATTGTAAACAGGTATCAATTTTCAAGACATTAAAAAACCAGGAGATTCTGAAGGATTCGCAAATTATAGATGCTATTATTATTATTATCATTATTGATATTAAAAACATCAAGAAGACATCAATAATAATACTCACAACTATTGGCATTTAAACAGTTCTAATCTATGCTTTTATAAAATCTTTATGAGAATGATCTATGTACATATCAATATGGAGAGTCAGGTATGATATGTATGTATTGTATACACACATATGTAGATATCCATATATTACATATATGTATACATATTGAGGGTATTCTTTAGTGAAAATGCAGGAAGAAAACTAACAGGGTTTTTCTAATAATTTTCTAGAGCAGACCACATCTTAACATTTGCACAATTGATAGAAAAGTGTAGGGAAATAAGATCCCCTTGTGTTTTTAATTTCTCTATTATAAAAAAATTTAACTTTGTAGAGGAGAATGTAGCCTTAAAGACTATAGTTTAGCGCAACTCCAAAGGGCTGGCCATGTTGTTCAAAAGCAAAAATGTACTCTCGCCAAAAAAGACTATTTTATGGAGAACTCACATAGGACAGTGCTCACATGGTAGTCAGAAGAAGCGCTACAAGGACACTTTCAAGGTGTCTCTTAAGCACTTTGTAATTGATTGTGTGATGTGGAGACACTGGTACAGGTCCACTCAGCATGGCGCGCCTGCATCAGTGCCTTCATATGCTCTATAAGCAAAACAAAATTGAAGTAGCTCAAAAGAAATGCAAGATGCACAAATTTAGAGAATCCGCTCCAAATGTTTGCATGGACCTTTTGTGCCTGACCTGTGGTAGGGCATTCAGAGCTCATGCTGGCCTGATTAGACAGAGTAGGACTCACTGTAACTTGACTGTAGCATAGTGATATAATTTTGGTCCTCCTAGAGAATGAAGGACAACAACTATGAAAGACAACAGGCCAGATTGGCTTTTGAGAAAATAGGTAGTGGCCTAGTTATGAAACAGGAGCAAAAGATAACAAATGATCAGGCTGAGAACAGTACCCATAGAATGACAAAAGACATAGATGAAGCCCCACTCTCCTAGCTGAAGGGTTTATAAGAGTATATAAACAAGAGTCACATAGAACAAGAAGTTATGGATAAGCTGCACTCTGTATGGTTGACAGTAGTAACCACACTGATGAGATCGTATAACTCCATTGAAAAAAATTTGAAATATAAGCATAATTATCTCTTTGGCATATAGAAAGTCAGAAAACACATTAAGTGTAAGCAAATACAGTTGAATAAGAGACTTTAGTACTTTCTGTTCAGAGAAAATGGTTCACAACTTTGAACTGACTGAAAACCCAGCAAATTCCTGTTGTGTATGATCACAGTGTCTGACTTTCTCTTTTACCCATTCTCCTCCCAGTCCCCATGCCACCAATCTTTACTTAGCATTGACCTGATTATGTCTACATAACCTAGAAGCAATGTAGACTTTACACAGAGGTGATATATGGTGGAGATAGGGGGGCTCTGAGGGTCATTGGCTTCCTTTCTCTATGTGGGTACTTTGCCCATTTGCAGAATAGCTTTTAAGCCTGCTGTACTCTTTTCTTCTTATTCCTAAATGCTTTCTAGAATGAGTACCTATGCTTATCTCTTTCTGCCTATTAGAAATAATTAAGCTTCAGTTAGTTCACTAAATAACTTCTAATTCCCTTCCAACTCAGATCAATTCTATACCTCACCAGTTATTTTCTCTATCTTTTCCTGCCTTCCTCTCCATTGCCAAATAGACATTTATTTCAGTTAACAAGCCTCCTCTTTTAGAAAATCAAATATCTCTGGAAGGGCAAAAGGTCTGTTGCTCCTGATCTAGTATGAAGTGGGAAAGGAGAGAGAGGTAATTTTGCTGCACAAAACTTTGGACTTACCCTACCTATCTCCATGGTAAGTTGTAGTATGGCAGTCCTTAGGGCAAAATGAAGTTATGGAATGATTGCCTGACAGAGAGAAATTAGGAGTTTAAAAAGAGGTGTAGAAAAGAAGATATCATGGATAATATTTGATTATTTCCGAATATTTCTTAGGGCCAGGTCTATTCTAAGAAAGGATGAAGAAACACCTCTCATCCTCTTCTTGCTCCCTGGAATACAATTTCTAAGGACCTAGGCTTTGGATTAGTACTAGTAGTATTACAATTCACCTATCCTGTTGACTAAGTGGACTTTGGTGGACTAGTATGGGAATCCATTTGCCTTTCAAAAACATTGATTCTCAATTTAACAAGCATTCAATTCAACAAACATTTATTAAATATCTGATACACTGGAAAAGACATCACCTTTGGAATTAGAATACTTCTTGACCTCTAAAGCATGTAACACTGTTGAGCAATCCCTTTTCCTAGCTATCCTCTCGATTTTGTTTTCATATCTCTTCTCTTTCTCAGTTCTCTTTCTGTCTGAATGATCCCTTTCAGGCTCTTTTGCAGGGCTATCATTCATTTTCTGTCCTCGTGTAGAGGCATACCCCAACACTCTGTCCTTGGCCATCTTCCCTTCTCTCTAAACACTCTCTTTTGGTGATCTCAGCAATATCCATGGGTTCAGCTATCATCTCTATGCAAATGACTCCCAAATCTAGCCTAATCTCTCTCCTGAGTTCTAATCTCAAGGACCTTTCATTTTAACATTAGTGGTCCTGGAGTGATTTCTCCATATTCAATCACATATTTCATACTGCCTCCTGGACATCACCTGGCTGTTCCACAGAAAAGCAAAATTCAGCTTCTTAAAAACTAGGCTTAATTCCTTCCTCTCCAAACCTCTTAACTTTCCTATTTTTGTTGAAGCCGTTATTACTCTTCCAATCACCCAAGTTCAAAATCTGAAAGTCCTTACCTCTTTACCCTAAACATTCAAACAGTTGTGAGATCTTTTCTATTGTATTTTTATATCTCACAGATCTAGTCTCTTTACTTACACCACAACCACCTGAACTACTATTCATAATTATTAATTATATCAACAATATTTCATAATTAATTATATTAGTAATATTTCCTGATTATTATTAAATCATTAATTGTTATTTAAAATCTTATAATTTTATAATTTATAATATTTATTTATAATCATTTACAATTATTATCATTAAAAAGTCTTATTACCTCTCACTTAGATTATTGTAATACCCTTATAATTGGTCTCTGAATCCAGATTATTTCATTTTTAATATAGCCTCCACAAAGCTGCCAAAGTAACATCCCTACAGCATTGATATGATTATGTTATTCCCCAGCTCAAGAAGCTTTAGTGGTTCCCTATTGGCCCTAGAATAAAATGTAAAATCCTCTCTTTGGCATTTAAAGTCTTTTACAATCTGGCTCCAATCTACTTTCCAAAATAATTTTGGAAAAATTCTCCTCCTACTCATTGCCCCCACACATATACTTTTTATTCCAGTGAAACTGGCCTCTTTGCTAAGTCCCGTACGTGGTATGCCATCTTCTGTCTCCACATTTTTGCACAGTCTGCTCTCATATCAGAAATGCTCTTCTTTCTCACCTCTGCTCTTAAAATCCCGCCTTTCTTCATGGCTCTCAGCTCACATGCCAACTCCTATGTGCCTCTCCTCATTTCTCCAGTTGTTAATGGTCTGTCCCCAAATTACATTGAATTAATTTTGGATAAATTTGTATTTAGTCTTCTGTGTACATGCTGTTGTCCTTCCCTTAAATTGAATTTAAGCTTCTCAGAGGTAGAAACTGTTTGTTTTGAAGGAGATTTTTTGGCTCTTTTGTCCTCAGTACCCAGCATAGAGTAGAATATTAAGAGCATATATTGAAAACTGTAGGAAAGTGATAAATCCTTGTTGAATTTAATCGAGTCAGAAGACTTGGGAGTCTTGGTTTGTTCCTTACTGCCTATGTGACATTGGGCAAATCACTAAGTTTTGGGGCCAAAATTTCCTTATCTATATCTCTACTTATTCATATCTATCAAATGAGGAATTTGGTTTTTAAAGTCCCCTTCTCATTCTAAATAGATCATCCCATTATGTACTGTGCTAGATACTCATGTGTTCTGAGTTGCAAGAAAGCAATTTTTGGGGAGGGAAAATGTGTTAAGTTGGAAATATTTTGACCTCCTTTCATTTCCTGTTTGGGGCACAGGATTGAAGGCATCTACTTTTCTTTTTTACTTGTGTTTCTCTTTTAATCCATTATAAAATATAAAGAAATCTAGTTTTAGGACTGCTGCTGATATATAAGGGTTTCTTAAAAAAATTTTTTTTGCTCATCTCTAGTTAAAATAATGTTACAATATAACTGTGCCTTACTTTGTTTCTGGAATGAATTAATCCTTTGTTTATGATAATTCATAAGATCCAGACATTGCTTTGTTGATATCTCATCCAAAGGGATCCTAGTTTTCTTAATTATTGTAATGATTGTTTTTGTTGTAACTATGAGGACGAATTTCATTTATCTTTAGCAAGATAGTCTGGAGATTAAAAAATTAGAAAATTTAAAAAAACAAAAATTTCTGCTATGAAGAGTTACATTGGCTGCATATACCTTTGTTGTCTATTTGGAGTGCTTCCTAGAAAAAGCCTGAAAGATCGCTGACTCTAGATAGAGGGACTTGGTTTCAAATCTTACCTCTTACATTATCTGTGCAAACCTAGTTTTTTTAACTTCTCTGGGTCTCAGTTTGCTCATTTGAAAAATGAAGCATTTGACTTAGATAGATTTTTAAAGTCCCTTTCAACTCAGGATTTATAAGTATATTGGATCAGAAGAGAATCCAGGATTATCTCCAGGAATGTAGGTGCTTGAGGCCAGTCACATTGTCTCTTCCTTCTCCCTTTCCAACATCTTGTTGAACACATAAGTTCAATGAGTACAAGAACTGAGACACAAATTCATATTTTATAGATCTTTAAAGGTCTATAGGAATAGACCTCTAATAGAAATAGATCTATACAATATAGAAAAGTTCTTAGCCATATAATTTTGAATAAATGATTGCTACTCGCTACTTTATATAAAACAAGTTTCAGGAACACTTTCAGTTTTTTATTTCTTTTGAAACATTTAGTGCCTTTAGTTCTTTATAACTGTTCACAATGAAGGACCTCATAGTTTCTCAGTGCATGATGATGGGTCATTCTAATCTCATATAAAATTTAAAAAGGTAGGGAATTTGATGTGATCTCTCTTTCTGTTCATGAAACTGGTTAGTGATAATGATAAAACTGCAACTTGGTGAAAACTACAACTTTTTTTTTTTGCATTAAATCAAAAACTATCCTAAAAATAATAGACTATTCACTAGATCCATTTTAGGTACTAAGTGTTCCACATCACAACACCAAATTGGTCTTTATTTTTTGGAGCCCTGACAGTTGTATCTTAGACCTTGAAGCAAATCGTGAGAAATCACCATGTTGCACTTTCCCCCTAAATCTGCTGCCCTAGTTCTGTTCTCTCCAACTCTTCCTTCAACACAACCATCATCTACTTCTTCCAGCCCTTTGTGTACTGGATTGTCAATTACATTTCTTCCTCTTCACCAGTCTTAACCTTTTTTATAGTATAATCTTAGTTGTTTCAATTAGACAGTTTTCAGTTCTATTCAACCCGTTCTGAAAAAGAAACACCAATTTGGGCTACATAAACAAGTCAAATCAATCAACATTATTAACCCCTATTTTACTCAGCCAGGTAAAGTGCTAAATATTGGAAATCAAATCTGAAGGAAAAAGAAAGTCTTTGCCCTTTAAAGAACGCCAGTTTAATGAGGGGAAGAAAACAAATAAAAGTAAACTGAAAGAGGTGGGGTAAGAAGGCGTGATGTGGGGTTATAGAAGAGAGTTTCGGGGCAGCTAGGTGGTGCGGTGAATAGAGCACCAACCCTGCAGTCAGGAGGACCTGAGTTCGAATTTGGCCTCAGACACTTAACACTAGCTGTGTGACCTTGGGCAAGTCACTTAACCCCAATTGCTCTGCCCCCTTCAAAAAGCCTCCCCCCAAAAGAGAAGACAAAGTTTAGAGAGTCAGAAGTAGAGCCCAGAGAGGAATAAAAGAATAAACATGGTTAATCTGGGTCTTTGGGGAGGCCTAAAAGAAGTCTTACAATTAGGAAACAGGAAGTTCTAGGTTCAAATCTACCTGAAAGTCATTTTAATCTCTTAGTGCCCTAGTTATAACTCTGTAAAACTACAAATTTGCAGCTTAGGCACCTACCTGAATTGGTGGAGGGAGTTTCCTTATTGGTAGTTCCCTATTCCAATGAAATCACAGATCTAGTTTAAAAAACAAACATTGAGTGATCTATAATTTCATGAATGTGAGTCACTCTCTTGACCATAGCAATCAGTCACCCCTCTATGCCTCATTAGATGTTCTTTGGGACTAGCTATGCCCAGAAAGTCTATCACACTACAACCAACCTAACGATGTGCCTCTCCAATCTTGGCTCAGATGATAATCTGCTACGAAATATATATATGTGTGTATATATACATATATATGTTTATACACATATACAAACACAGTTCAATATAACAGATTTTGTTTATAATCCTACATATTTTATGCACTTAAAAATATTATTCTGAGAAGGAGTCCACAGGCTTCACCAGTCTTCCAAAGGGACCTGTGATACAAAAAAGTTTAAGAACCCTTCATAGAGACTGTCAGTTACTAGACCTGTATCTATTCAAGGCCTTTTCCAGCTTAGTAGAGTTTACCAGCTCTTTTGCCCTGCTGGTATAAACTTTGAAGGACTCAGAGTCACCTTACTGCCATTTTAATGCACTGTTTACATCTAAAATCTAAAAAAAAATTAATGCATGGGTTTTTAAACAATATGTGGATAAAGTCACAGTATTACAGCCCTCACATAATGAGCTCTCAGCAAATATTATAGATATTAATAACATGTCCTTCATATCAGTACATAGATAATTTAAGCAGTTGTTATGTATATATATAATTCTGTGAAAGTTGATTAGAGCCATGCGAAACTTTTATAATGAAACATGCCTATAAGTGAAAAATTGCACATGCTGAGAAGTTTTGTGTATGTTTTAAAATGAAATATAAACTTGCTTAGGTTAGTGAAATGTTGGTGATGTTCTACTGCATTTCTTTCCTCTTAAGCCTTTCTCCAATTCCTCATCACTACACATGAAAATTACTCGGGGTTTAAAGCCTGGGCTAGCAGAAAAAGACAAACTCTAACAGGTCTTACCATACTGAAAAAACCTTGACTATAGGCAAAATCATGACAGTGATATGAGGACCAGATTAATAGAGCTCAGAGTAACTCACAGAAGATGAATCAACAGATAATGGATTTTATTTTGTCCATAGAAACTCATGGATCCATCAGCCAAAAATCATTTCTTAAGCACTCACTCTTCCAGGGACTGTGCTAGATGCAGGTGATTCAAATACAAAAAAATTGTTGGCTAAGGTGTGGAGGGGTTGTAGTTTCTGTGGGTGAAGGGTGGAGGTGAACATTGCATAAATATCATAGATAGGCTGACACAGCCTTCACATAAGAACACAGACATTTTAACATATTTCATACTTATAGACTAAACAGGATCACTGATGGAATCATAAATTTTCTGAAGTACTGAAGAAATGTCAAACCTCATATTCAATTATGGTAAATTTCATGTGCCTTGAGGTATTATAGAGTCTGCAATTACTTCTCTTTCATGGTTTTATTTTTCTCCTGGAGGGTCAATGCCTTCCACTCCTTCTTTCCTCTTAACAATTGTTCTTTTTTTTCCCCCTAGTGGAATTAACATTTTATGTAAGAACATTCAGGGCCTGAAGTCACAGAATATGATACAATGATAAGAACTGCTTCCTGTTATATTGCAGCATTTAAAAGATTTGGGGAGACTTCCTGGTTTAGCTTTCCTCCTCCCCTCAGTTATTATGAAAATTATAATCTCCAGGAAGGTCTCTTCACCATAGGAGGATAACATGAAGTCTCAAACTATGATTTATGTTCTCTTACAAAAGCCTTACTGAATTTGGACATTCCAAAATTAAGTATGATATTTTTACCCAACTTTTGTGCAACCTGGTTGCTCATTCAAAGTTTAAACCCTAAGCCTCTGAAATAAAGTTGCCACCTGGCATCTTCAGGAGGGTAAAAATTCTAATGATTTCCTCCCACAAAAAAACCATATTTTCTAATTATAAGAAACAGTTGTGTCTACTAGTAGTGGAGTGAAGACACTGAGTGGACAGTGCATCCCATAGGGCAGAATCACATTGTAATACTGTTCTTCATTCAATGGATTCCTCTAATCTTCAGGTCAAATCATGCCCCCTCAAACAATTCTGTTAGTGGAAATTCCAGCAAATTTTAAAATCAAAGAGTTTGAAAGTTTGGCAGAGATCACCTTCTCCAATCCTTTCTTTACCTAATATATGAATCCCATCTACAATATGTAGGATTCCTTTAGTATTAGGGGGCTCCCTACTTCTCAATCCTGTGCGCTCAAAGCAAACTCTGATGCTAAGATGCAACTGAGTATATAGATTGATTTTCTGCTGCTTGTGCTAATTTTGGTCTGACAACACCAAGAAAACAGAGGCTCTCTACCAGTTAGCACCATACCATCCAAGTGTGGACTCATAAGTTACAAAAAATGGAAAATTTTTTAACGCTGTGGATAAGTGTACTTACCTTAGCAGTATACTTTCCAGGAATGTCCACATGGAGTGGACTCATGCATTGCCAGAGCTAGTTCAGTATTTGGGAGGCTCCAAAGGAAATTGTGGAAGTGAAGAGGTATTAGGTTTCCTACCAAGTTGAAGGTCTGCACAGCCATTGTGCTGATCTCATTGTTGTATGCTTATGAAACCTAAATAGTCTACCAGTTCCATGACAGGAAATTGAATCCCTTCCATTTGAATTGTCTTAGAGATTCTGATGATGTCCCAGCAAGATAAGGTACTGGACACTGAGGTCCTTTCTTGAACTGAACTGCCAAGCATTCAAACTCTGCTGCAGGGAACATAATTCCAATAGGCTGGCTACATGATCTGAATGCCAAAAATACCTAAAAGACTGTTTTAGGGATAACTCACACAAGGCAAGTGCTTACATGGAGGTCAGAAAAAGTGATACAAGGACACTCTCACCCTCTAATAGTTTCTCTGAAGGACTTTGGAATCAATCCATTGTGAGATATGGGAGACACTGGCACAGGACTGTCCAGCATGGCATGCCCAGATCAGAGAAGGCACTATGATCTATGAGCAAAGGAGAGAATTGCAGTAGCTCAAGGAAATGTGAGATGCACAAATTTGGAGACATCTCTGTTCCAAACATTTATACAGACTATTTGTGCTCAACCTGTGGTAGAGCCTTCCAAGATCATATTGATCTGATCAGCCACAGCTGGACACATTGTACATTGACTCCGATCATTTTGGTTCTCTTTGAGTACGAAGGACAACCACCATGACTTCTGAACCAGCCCATTCCATTTTGGGACAAATTTAAGTGTTATGGAGTTCTTCACTGTATTGAACTGAAATCTGCCTCCCTGTAGCTTCTGTCTGTTGGCTCTTAGTTTAGCCCTCTCAAGGTCAACCAGGATATATTTAATCTCTTTCCTATGGCAACCTTCCCAATATATGAAGATGGACATGCGCCTCCTTAATCTTCTCCCCCACCCCCAACTGCTATTCCATCAAAGTGCGCTCTTTTCTCCAGGCTCAACATTTCCACTTTCTCTAATTGATCCTTATTTGGCATAGTTTTGAATCTCTTCAACATCTTGCTAACCCCACTCTGAATACAAAATGACGGATACTCAGAAATAGAAAGGAGCTTGAACTAAAGTTTTTCAACAGACTTCCTAAATCCTGGTGCCCAGAATTGAGCACAATATTTCAGATGTTATCTAATGTCAATTTGGCTGCCTTGTCACACTTGGACTCCCACTGAACTTGTGGCCTACCAAACCTCCCAGGCCTGGCTTACATGAGCTACTTTCTAGATACACCTCCCCTGTACCTTGCACATGCACAGTTGATTTTTTTTAACCCAGGCTGTAACATTTATCCCTGTTTATTAAATTTGGATTATGGTGGGATTACCATGATCATAAAATCCCATCCTCTTCAAGGAGCCTCAGTAGGACTTCCTTAATTTTTAGTGCCTTCTCTCTCAAATTGCCTTCAATTTATCTTGTATATATCTTGTATGTATATAGTTATTTTCATGTTGTCTCCCTCATTTTGTTTTTTCGTGATCTCCTTGAGGGCAGGGACTTTTTTGTATCCCCAGCACTTAGCACAGTGGCTGTGATTCATATTAAGTACTTAATAAGTGCATTTTTAGGTTGATAATCATAGGCTCATCAATTTAGAGCTGAAAAAGCTCTTAGAGGCATCTAATCTAACCCCCTTTATTTTACATATCAAGTAACTGAAGCATATAGAGGTTAAGTGACACACCCAAGGTGACAAAGATCAGGCACCTCAGGGTTTGCTTTCCAATCCAGATACTCTAACTATGAAGGAAGTAGTCTTGATATTTTACATACTGATTCTGTCATTCATTATATTTTCCAGTTTTATTTCATCTACAAAATTTATAAGCATGTTATCCATGCCTTCATCCAAATACTGAACATAGTTTAACTGAGGGTAGAGACTTGGGACACTCAATTGGATATCTGCTTCTACATGAACATGAATGCATTAATCATAACACTTTAGGTTTGGGCATTAAACTAATTCTACTTCCAACTAATTATACTGCTCTGTAGGCCATATATCTTCATCTTACCCACAAAGATATTGTAAGAGATTATCATACCTTTCTGAAATCGAGGTAGATAGATAGATATACAGTATTCCTTTGATCTATGACTATAGAAACTCAGACAGAAATGATACTATAAATACAATACAACAAATAGTTATTGTGTGCCGACTGTGTGTACTCAGCTCTGGGTGGGACCCCAAGACAAAAATGAAAAAGTTCCTGGCCATATGGAGCATGTATTCTGAGTTTGTCAGAGCACGAATACAAGACATAGACAGATAAATGAATACGATGCAATTTGAGGAGAGAAATGGTATTAAGGGGATTGGGAAGGACAAATGAGGTTAGTCTATCATAAATTGTTCTTAATTAATGCTTTCTCATCATGATCATTGCTTTCTTTCCTAAATCCTTATATACCGATCCTTTAATAATCTCTTCTAGAATTTGTCCAGGAATTCGCTTCAATTTCATATTCATATTCATCTGATTTCAAACTAGAAAAGATCTTAAATGTCATCTAGTCTGCCCTGTCATTTAAAAAAGGTAGAAACTTTGGTTCATCCCTCTGTAGCTTGTAGAAGTCATCTTCTTTCTTTCTTTTGAAAATAACATTATTTTCATTAAAAAAACACAATGTAAAATAAGTTTAAACTATTTACAATTTTATAAAATTTATCAAAAATCTGTCCATATTTTTTTATCCATTTACCTCTGTGTACATGATTACTTTCCAATATATTTGTCCATCAATTAGTCTTGCATCAATCCCATTCATATGTTCTTCTGGTATTCTAGAATATAACTGGATAGATACAGAGAGTTCATGCTTTTCACATGGTGGCAATTTCAATAGAAATTCCCACTAACTTACTTTTAATGGAGTCCTAATAAGGATGTTCAGGGAGGAGAAGATTGCCCCCATCATGAAACACTGACACTATCATGGTGACAATGAAGTATACTCTCCCCAAGGTTAGGACTATACCTGGAACCTGCATTTGTTAAATGTTTTCTTTGACTTAAAATATAATAAGTTGTGGGTTATATCTGATTTTACAGAAATACTTTTATTGGATTTCATTTAAGAACATACCACCCTATCCCTCATTGCCTTTGGGCATATGATAATTAAGCTTTGTTCAGGCTGATATTAAAGTAACCTTGCATTTTCTAAACATATGCAGGCTAGAGAGCAGGAGAGTAGCCTAGAAACCTATTACTTAAACCTCAACCAACAATGCAAAGGGAAGGTAGCTAGGTAACAATGAATAATCTATATGAGTAAAATGGAGAATTGACTATATCTCATCATAGTGAATTATGGGGCTTTTTGATACAGCACAGGAAAATATACCTTCGGCACCTGAGGGAATCTTCTCAGAAGAGAGGGAAATTTTATAACATAGTCTCTAATGTTTCAGGAAAAACGTGTAGAATTTCAGAGCTGGCAGTGACCCTGGAAATCATCAAGGTTGGGGTTCTCGATCTAGGGTCTATACATAACCAAAGGGTTTGAAAGGATAGACTTCAAGAAGTCATTGAACTTTGATAGGAAAAAAAAAACATTTTTATTTTCACTAACCTTTGGTTTGTCTCTTGTAGTCTTATGCATTTAATTTTATGAATGTAAAAATATTATCCTGACAAGGGGTCCAGGAGCTTCATTAGATTGCCAAAGGGGTCTATGACACAAAAAGGTTAAAAATCTCTGACTAAGCTACCCCTTTTATTTTACCAATGAGAAAACAGAGTGACTCAGAGTGACAAAATATTTGTAATGGGTCACATAGCTAATTAGATGCAAAGCCATAACTAGAAAAATAGTGTCATAGATCTTAGGCTGGTGATCTTTTTGCCATAATGTGCTGCTTTTCTAAGAAACTTGTTGAGGTTTTGCAGTTATACCTTTTAGGACCTTATTGTCTTATCCTAAAAGGCAAAAAACAAGTCCACTTACTGTGCTTAGTGGCAATGGGTGGGAGGAATATCTTAGCTCTACCATTTTGGATATGACTCCTTTGCATCTGCAGTTTCTTGTCAAATGGAGATAATAATCAGAACTGTTACTAGGATGGGCAATTGGAGTTTTGCTCCCATGATGCCAAAATTTATTAGATGATGCTGACAGCATTTCTCTTCTCTTTCAACAGGATAGGAACAACTAAACTTAGCACCTAAATAGCAAAAGAAGCTTTCAGATAACAAGGTTTCTTTCAAATGTTCAGGTGAGCTACAGCCTAGATAAGCTTCTCAGCTCAGTACTGTCCAGATTGCAGCTCCCAGGCAAGAATCTTAGAAGTGTCTTTGAAATGCCTTCACTGCAATTTGCTTAAAAAGTTCAGTTGAGAGAACATGTTGTGCTGTTTAACTTGGGAGTATTTTGTGACTTTTTTCCCAGGCATCAAAACCATTAATTATATCTCTGATAAGTACTATCCTACCTATTTTGCCAGAATGTTGTAAGATCAAATTAGATCATGTAGATGGAAAATGCTTTTACAAATACCACTGAACAAATGTAAGGAATTAAGTAACTATTGCTCTCTAGGGTATATCATAAAAAGATATAAATACCACATGGTATCTTTTGGGGAAAAAATAGCTGGTATACATGAAACATAATAGGATTATTAGAAAATTCTTCCTCATTAAATTTAAGATGATTTTATTGTCATGTCTCAAAATACCACCAAAAGCCCTAAATTACAATGTCACAATTGAGAATTCCTCCTTCTACTTCGCTATTTCTTTAACAAGCAATAGGAAATAAATTACATTCCAAACATTTCAGTCTGAAGCCCAGTTCTTCCCTAGTGGAAAATCTAGCTACAATCGTTGAATCAATTTGTGTAAAAACTTCAGGGGGAAAAATGCAGCAGGAAATTAACTCTTTTGTATCAATGCAATATGTATCTGACCTTAGCAAATCAGTATTCAGAAAGGACACCTTCATATGAAACTAGCATCTAGTGCAAGATAAATCCAGAAGACAGTAGTAGTATATAATTTAATTTATTCCCTCCAAAGTGTTTTCCTTTGGTATTATCTTCTCAGAACCACTCTCCTTTCTGAATAAACAGTGGAAACTCTATCAAGTCATTTAAAACTTCCTCCCAAAGAAGCTAAACCTATTTATCAAAGCTTCTTAATGGTTCTTATATTCTCAGTGGATAGATTTTCATTTGAATATCTATTTTTTTCTTTGTGGAGAGTAAAGGGTAGGGTAAAGCTCCTTATTTCTCATCTAAATAATATGAAAGACAAAGATGTGCTGTGAATTTTAAACAAAACGTGTTTTCTGGATTGTGAATGAACTGCGTAAATGGAGATTTGTTTTTATTGGACACATGGCATTCAAGAAGCTCGTTTTTTCTTCGTAATTTTACCATTTTTTCTCTTTTGTAAGGACATTTTAAATGGCAACAGCTTTCCTGTAATATGAGTGCAAGGATGCATCATCATCAAATAACACACACATGTTCATGTATAAGATGCCCATAATGATGTGAAACAAAGTAAGCAAACAAAGATGGTAATTTTGTGGATTGATGGGTTGGAAGGAACTTTAGACAATATCTAATCCAAGCACTTTTAATTTTAAAACTGAGAAAAATAGTCTCAATGAGGTTAAACAAGTTGCCTATGGTTACACAGTTAATCCATGGCTAAAATGTGACTAGCATACACGTTTTTTGAATTGTAGGCCAGTTCTTTGCTACTATAGTACATTGCCTCTTGTCTAATAACCTTACACTATAATAATAACAATAATCATAATTGCTTATGTTTATATAGAGATTTAGGATTCATAGAGCACTTTCCTCAGAGTCCTGTGAGGTATATAGTTTAAGTATTTTTTCAGTTTTACAGATGAGGAAACTGAGTCATAAACAATATGGGTTATTTAGGATCATGCAGCTAGTTGGTCCATTAATAAGTCAATAAGTATTTGTTAAACATTTGCTATGTTCCAGGTATTGTGCTAACTTCTAAGCAGAAAGAAAGACAGAACCCTCCTTAAAGGAGCTTCCATTCTAATGGGGTTGGTGGGTGGAACTGAAGGTATCCAGCATGAGGGCTTGGCAGAGATAGTCCAGAGTGCAGCCTAGAGAAGAATGAAGACATGGCTGGCCTAAGATTCCTTCTTAAGTGAAGGTTCTAGGAGGAGTTCCAATAAAAGGAAGTGGTAACAAGGACAGAAGGTACTTCCAAAGTGTTATTTCCAGGGCTGAAGTCAGTGTTCAGGATGAAGATGATTCTGGAGCATGGGAGGGAAATTCTGGAGCACAACCTGGAGAACCTTTGTGGGGAACTCCACTGAGCTAGGAAGCATTACAATTAATACTTGAACTTGGGTCCAAAATTATTGCTTTTTGAAACACAAGCATACCTCATTTTATTGTGCTTCAATTTATTGCATTTTGCAGATTTTTTCTTTTCTTTTCTTTTCTTTCTTTCTTTCTTTCTATCTTTCTTTCTTTTTATCTTTCTTTCTTTCCTTCCTTCCTTCTTCCTTCCTTCCTTCTTTCCTTTCTTTTTCTTTCTTTCTTTCTTTCTTTCTTTTTTTCTTTCTTTCTTTCTTTCTTTCTTTCCTTCCTTCTTTCTTCCTTCCTTCTTTCCTTTCTTTTTCTTTCTTTCTTTCTTTCTTTTTTTTCTTTCTTTCTTTCTTTCTTTCTTTCTTTCTTTCTTTCTTTCTTTCTTTCTTCCTTTCTCTCTCTCTCTCTCTCTCTCTCTCTCTCTCTCTCTCTCTCTCTCTCTCTCTTTCTCAATTGAAGGTTTGTGGCAACCTTGAGTTGAGCAAGTTTATGAGCACCATTTTTCTAACACATACTCACATCATTTCAATCACATTTTGGTGATTCGTGAAATATTTCAAACTTTTTCATTATTATTATATCTGTTATGGTAATCTGTGATCAATGATCTTTGATGTTACTATTGTAATTATTTTGAACATGGAACCATGCCCATATAAGATGGCAAAGTTAATCAATAAATGTTGAGTGTGTTCTGACTGTTTCCCTGACTAGCTGTTCCCCATCTCCTTTTCCTTGGATCTTCCTACTCCTCAGACACAACAATATTGAAGACGATTATAAAAATTTAGCTGCAAAAGCAGCAGCAGAGTTTGAGAGGACTGACTCCAATTTTGAAAGAAGTTCTGCTGTGGGTAAAATACTATAAAACAGCATTATATGCTACAGAGACATCTTTTGTGAATGGAAGAGTCAATCAATCTGGCAAACTTCAATGTTGTCTCATTTTAAGAAATTGCCACTGCCACCCCAACCTCCGGCAGCCACTACCCTGATCAGAAAGCATCCATCAACATTGTGTCAAGACTTTCCACCAGTAAAAAGATTAGGTCTCATGGAAGGCTCAGATGATGGTTAACATTTTTTAGCAATAAAATATTTTTAAATTATGGTATGTACATTTTTAGACATAATACTATTGAACACTTAATAGAATACAGTATAATATAAACATAACTTTTTTATGTACTGAGGAAACCAAAAAATTCGTGACTCTCTTTATTGCAGTAGTCTGGAATAGAATATGCAATATCTTTAAGGTATGCTTGTACATGCTGTGCTAACATCACAAGTTCTTTTCCTACTACAATGAACTTCAACTCCAGGGTACAGCTCTAAGTGTGAAGGTGTCCCTGGGAAAGGAACAGTGGTATGCTGGTAAAGATTTAATAACCAGCTCTCCATAAATGTTTAATAACCAGCTCTCCATTTAAAAAATCTGCATTATTAATATTGTCTCCATCCCTTTCCTGAGATAATAAACAAAACAATAAGCCAAGTCACATTGGCGATTGATGAGCCAATTGTTGATTTCTGAGTCTTTTGAGCTGTTTCTAGCACACCTCTGGAAAGGAGGGTTTCAGTTAATCAACAAACATTTATTAAGTTATGTGCCAGGTCCTGTGCTAAACTCTGGGAAAACCAAGAAAAAGCAAAAGTAGTCTCTGCCCTCAAGAGGCTCACATGCTATTGGGGAAGAAAACATAAATAAATCAGAACATACAAGAGAAACACAGAGTTGGTGGAAGATGAACTTAGAGAGGATAGCTAGGACAGTGCTACAGTTGGAGTAGGAGTGGGAGGATTAGGAAAGGCTTCCTGGAGGAGGAGGCTTAAACAATCTTAAAGGAAGAGAGGGATTCTAAAAGGTTAGGAGGCAAAGGATTCCAGACATGGGGAACATTCAGTACAAAGAACCCTAGAGATGGAGCATTGTGTGCAAGAAAAAGCAAATAAAGGGGGCAGAGCCAAGATGGCAGCGTAGCAGCAGCAACACATCGCAGCTCTCACATAGCCACCCCAAAATACCCATAAAATAGGACTCTAAACCAACCCTAGAACTCCAAAACGCACACAAAGATACTTCCCACTAAAGTCAGCTC